>CM032759.1:14820776-15420776 GCA_019155195.1 Avicennia marina | reverse complement strand
GAATCTCCTCCCCCTTTAGCCCACTGAAATAAAGAACCAAACAAAGCCATGAAGATGCGAATTTAATATTTTCAATAACAAAGCAATTGCATTTATTTATATGATTTGGTTTGGTAAGGTATTACTAATTCTATAATTATGAATTATATTTGAAGGAATTATGACAGATTTGAAATTCATTTCATTTTATTTGAATTTTTTGTTATTTCCATTTTAATTTAAACGGTTTAATTCAGAGGAAACCTAGGGCCATGAGTAGGTTCAAACAATAACCCTTCAATATTCTTATTTAAAAGAGACATAAAAAAATAGATAAAGATAATAAAAAATTTATAATGGCGGCGGCAGGATGACAGTCTTTTGCATGCAATGCATGGCCTACTGCATGTTTAACTTTTCAATTCTGCTACAGTATAGAACGGAGTCACGTGTCTCCATCCGTGCTCCATTCGCCGTATAAAACGGCGGAATGATATATTTTAAAAACAATTTTTATAATCAATTATTCTGAAGCATAGAAAAAAAAAAAGTATTTATTTTTTTTTAAAAAAAAAACCCTCAAATCAAGCCCATAGGGGGCCTCACATCATTTTACCAAAAGTTTGGTTTTATCACTCGTAAGTTTATTATCGGGAGACCAACCTCATGAAATTAGGAAAATATCATCGGATAATTAGACAATATTAGTTTGAATTAATGCCAAATTGGGCTTGTCTACCAAAATAAAATTTTCTATGAATACATAGAATGAGTTGAATTCTCTAAAATTCCAAAGTTTGTTTTCATTTCAACTTATTAGAAATCAAAGCAAGGTTTAAAAAAAGTCCATATTTAATTTCAAAATTAATTAAATTGCTTCAGGAAGGCATGCATAATGAACAAAACCATCTTCTCAAAGTAATCCGAAGGTTGTGAGGTTTAAGTACACATATTAAAATTTATTAAATATGTGGTGTTGGAACAAACATCTGTCTAACTTATATTCCACTCATCACAATTTTGATTCTTGGTATATTCCACTCTAAGGCTTGTGTTCGGCGGAACCAAACCTTATGACTGGTCAAGGAACATGTGAGGTTTAGTTATGCGGATGAACACAATTAAATATAATTTATGGATAATTAGATGTAATAATTCTATGATAAAATAGTCAATGCCGGTATCCACCACGCAAAAGGATAATGACACTGCCGACGGACGTAAAAATCAATCTCAAATCCCTTAATAAAACCACATATTCCAAACCCCGTTGTTTATCAAAGTGAAGAACAGCACTAATTAAATTATGTTAATTAACTGAAGGGTTGACCACTAATTGTGGATTAACTAGAGATGGGCCATGCTTCTTTGGATACAACATGCAACGTGAAAGGGGACAGGGACACGCGGCTTCGACTGGTTGGCTAGAAACCCAGAAGCCACGATTAAGGAAAGCCATAGCAGCTGCTGGAATTAGGTTTCAGTGCGAGCGTGTTGATTATTCTCTCGTGTGATTTGCCTTAAAGACTTACTTATCTTCAATTAAAAAAATTTAAATAATTGAAATTATTGACCACTTCGTTACGTAATTTTGGCGTGGAAATATGAAATTACTTTTTGTTCCTGTTAACTCCTTAAATAAGATTCTCAACAACGATATGATATTGATATAATTTTGGATATGAATCTAAGATATAATTTTAGGATGGGATGAATGCGACTGAGGATTGTTATATGAGTATAATTTTTTTTTTATTTTTTTTTTTGTAGCTCGTTACTTATCTAAAGCTTTGATCACTTGTATTGTGTTGCAAATTAAATTACGTTATTATCTAATCTTTGGGGAGTTGGGGCAATTCTTTGCGGTTGTCACAAATCTAATATCTAATGACTTTGATTCAGTTAGTCCCCATAATAGAAGCCAAAAACTGAGAAGAATATATATATATATATATATATATATAAACATTTTGAAAATTAACACAGAAAATAAATATAATGTAGTTGATATGCAGAAAATTAAATAAATATTCGAGATTGATATGTAACATTATTAAACCTATCAGATTCAGAGATTAGAAAAGTTTTCAACTGATATATCAATCAATGTATGTAGGCAGTTATGCAAGCAGCTACGTCGACTATATGTGTGAAATGTTTGTAAAAATATTTAAATTAGGCAGCTGTGCCGACCATATGCATGAGTATGCAGAAAAGTAAAAGATAGGCAAAAGAAATATATTTGAATAATATTTGCAGAATATTTGGAGATAGAATTCTCAAGCTAAGCTTGATACAAACATTTTGAAGATAAAAAATTTTGAAATCTTTGGCGATGAGTCATACCTTTAGAGTATTTGCTTCCTCATAAGAAAGTATGGGAAAAGATTTTTGAAAGATAAGGGAGGAAGGTTCAAGGTTCCTACCTATCCTATCTATTACAAGGCTTTGGGCTATTTTGGGATGAGAGCTATTTTGATGGCTCTTCAAGCAGCTCTAGAAGTTTCTCCAAGCTGTTTTCAGCTCTCTAAGCCTATTTCCAACTCTGCAAAAAAAAAAAAAATTAAAAAATCCTGTTTTAAAACCTTATTTAGTTTCTAAAGGCTCTGTTAAAAATATTCATGAGAATAAGAATGACTCTCAAAATCAATTTTCAAAAATTTCAACTAGTGATTCAAACATAATCCTTGAGACACCAACATCTACCAGTAAGTCTCCAGTCATCAATACTCTTTTCCAAAAGTCAGAAGTTGATGAAACTATTGGCCAATTCAAAAATCCTCAAATCAATATGTTACCAACAATACCAATAGTCCTAGTGTCTGACATTGTTCCGGCAAAGCAATTTTCTCAATTTCGTTTCAATGCTTCCTCTATTTATGAATGGAACATTGACAACTTTTTTGAGTATCAAATTCTTTTAACTCTTTAGCAAATGACAATGGCTACAAATGCTTATAGGACTCAAAACAATATTTCTGACAGAGTAATTGCAAAAATCCTAATTGTAGGATTTTCTAGTCAATTTAAAGGATGGTGGGATAATTATCTCACACCTAACCAGCAAATGAAATCCTTAATGCATACAAAATAGATGAAGAGGGAAATTTCATCCTTGATGAAGATGATAATCCTCAACAAGATGACCTCTTCACTTTGATCCTTACTATTTCTCCTCACTTTATTGGAGATCCTTCGCATACAAAAAAAAAATACTGAACTCCTTCCTAATATTCGCTGCAAAAACTTAGCCATTCTCAGTCATATAAAAATATCTTCCTAACTATAGTCATGCTCCGAAAAGACTCTAACAAACCATTTTGGAAAGACAAATTCTTTGCTGGACTTCCAATACTTCTTAGTGAGAAGATTCGAAACCATATCAAAGAAAGTTCTCAAAAGAAAATCATTCCTTATGAAGATCATACATATGATCAGCTTATTGGTATCATTCAACATAAATGTCTAAAAATCTGACAAGATTTAAAGCTCCAAAAGCACCTCAAGAGAGAGATAAAGTGAACCAAAATCAAATTGGGCACTTCTGCCAACAATTCGATATTAATCCTTTCAAACAATCATATTCTGCTTGTCCAGGAAATTGCGATCATGGCAAGTCCAAAGGTTACAAAAAACCCTTTAAGAATAATTACAAATCTTACAAAAAAACCCTCAAGAGAGGAATATTACAAAAAAACCCCTTAAGAAGAATAAAAAATATCAACCTAAGAATTTCTCTGAATCCTTTAAGATTGTCAAGTGCTTCAAATGTCGAAAGTTTGGCCACACTGTAAAATATTGTAGGCTCAACAAAAATATTCATAAATTAGATCTTGGAGAAAATGTTCTCAATAAACTTTCAAACCTCTTTGACTGCACTCTTGAAAATTCTTCAAACTTTGAAACAGAAGATTCTTCTATTTCAAGAGAGAATAAAAAATGTCTTCAATTAGATAAAGCAGCCTCTTCTAACCTCCAAATTTCTTCCCAAATGACTTCTTCTGAGGATAACAATAGATTTTTAGTCTATGTACTAACTTCATAATAACAAACAATTCTTGACATTATTAACCAAGTTGATAGTTTTGAGTTAAGGAAAGAATGTATTGAAAAACTCCTCAGAACTTTTACTAGCAATGAAAGAGAAGCAAAATCATCACCCTGGCCTGTGATATCAAATAATACTTATGATCTTACAAGTATTCTTTACAAACAAAAATGCAAATCTAAAGATTTAATAGTCTGAGATCTTTAGAAGGAAATTGAGATTGTTAAGCAAGATTTGCGAGAACTCAAACAAAAACAAAAATAAGATGAGAAAGCCATTAAGTACATCCTCTCCAAAATTCAATCCAATGAAGAATCTTCGTCAAATGATGAAGATAATCCCATTGAGACAAAAATTCAAGCCCTTCATGAAACACCAAATGAATTTCTCTTAATTCTTAGAGAAATTACAACAAGAAAATACATGATCAAAATTACTTTTGAATTTTCTTCTGATTATTGCCTCGATACCATTGCCCTGTTTGGCTCCGGTGCAGATTTAAACTGCATCAAGTTTGGCATGGTTCCAAACAAATTTCTGGAGAAATCTAAAGAAAAACTCTTAGCTGCTAATAATGCCAAACTTTGCATCAAGTCTAAAACTTTTGCAAATATCATTAAAAATGATATTTCTCTCAAAATTGCCTTTATTGTTGTCCAAGACATATATCATTCGGTTATTCTTCGGACACCCTTCATTAATATCATATCTCCTTATAAAGTCAAATCTGATTCTATTTCTTTTAGGATCAATCACAAAAAAATTTTATTTTCTTTTCTTGACAAATCTAAAACTTGAAATCTTGACTATTTAAAAGCACTTTCTATCCATCAAAAATACTTTGAACAATCTTGTTCAAGCAAAAGATTTTCAACTTCAAGATTTTTGCAAAAAATATCTCTTTTAAAAGGATTCAAGAACAACTAAACACCTCTTTTTTTCAAAAGGCAAATAAAAAATCTTCAAAATTCTATTGAAGAATAAATTTGTGCTAATCTTCTAAATGCCATTCGAAATAGGAAACAACATATTGTTGATCTTCCTTATGATGATTCTATCACTGAAAAAAAAAATCCTACCAAAGCCATCCTATTCAAATGAATCATGAATTAGAAGAATACTGTAAAAAAAGAAATACAGATCTTCTAGATCAAAACTCATTTCAAAGTCACGCTCTCCGTGGAGTTGTGCAGCCTTTTTATATCAACAAAGCCTCTGAGATTGAAAGAGGAGTCTCAAAACTCGTCATCAATTATAAACCACTTAATGATGCTTTCAAATGGATTCGATATCCAATCCCAAACAAAAAGATTTGTTTTCAAAATTGTTTGATTCTCTTATCTTTTCAAAATTTGATATGAAATCTGGTTTATAGTAAATTCAAATTTCTGTAAAAGATAGACACAAAACTGTCTTTATTGTTCCATTTGGACAATTTGAGTGGAATGTTATGCCTTTCGGTCTCAAAAATGTGCCTTCTGAATACCAAAGAATAATGAGTGATATTTTTCCTGGTTATTCAAAATTTTGCATTGTCTACATTAATGATGTACTTATCTTTTCAAAAATACTTATTTTCAAAGAACATGATCCTATATTAAGAAGGATGCTACAATCCCTCCAAAACCTCTCATTTAAATTTCCCAAAAATATTACAAATTCCTATTCTTTTATCTTAACTTATCTCCAAAAGCTTTTGCAAATACTCATGGAAGGACAAAGTAGCAAAGGACCAAACAACCCCTGCTACTTGGATATTGGCTCTTACAACTTCAGGATTTTCCCTAGAGGTACAAATCTTGAATTTCGAACAAATAAAGATTATGATTTGATTCCACAGTAAAAGGTTGTGATTGATAACATGTGGAGTGCTCACAGAGCAAGCTAAAAGATTTTTGCTCTTAATGCCCTTGCATGGTATTTTAACAATAGTAATATTATTACATATAGAAGTCTGCTTCTAAAAAATAAAAATATACAAAGCAAAATAGCAGACTTATAAAGGCAAAATGAAAGCATGATTATGATGTTTCAATCCAAACATGCTATATAAATGACTCAGTCATTTGTAGACAGCACAGTCATTTGTAGACAGCATAGTAGGATTACAAAACATGCCCACCACTCCTGAGCCATTCTTTCTAAAAGATATGGTCCAAAAAGTGGTAGTGACCCCCTCTCATGCGGTATTTTGTGTGGGAGAAGCTCCCACAGGCAATCCCTCACTTCAACACTTGGTACGTCAGACCACAAAGCCGTTCGCTTTATTATAATCCCACAGCCTTCAAATTTTGCAAAACCAGAATCTTCCACAAGCCTATCGAAGGTGACTATCGCCTACCTCAAAACCTTGTTGACATTATCACAAAAAAATCTCCACATAATTGCAGCAGCAAAAACTCCTAAGAAAGTAACAAAAATTCTCTCCCAGTTCACACCAAAAGAAGTTGGGACATCAAAATCACTTAAAGACGCCAAATCCTCCACAGAAGGAAGTCTTCGGGAATTTAGGGTTTAAAAAAAAAAGGAAAGAGAGAGGAAGAAAAAGAATGAAAAAGCAAAAAGCAAAAAGAAGATAAGAAAAGAAAAAAGAGAAAAATTATTGTTCTTTACTATTAAAAAATACAGGTACTGTTCAAAGATATAGGAACTGTTCTAACATGGAGCAAAATGACAAAATAGTATAATCACTATAGCGAAACTGTTCACTTTTCTTTGTGTAGTCACGTGTACGGTCACTGTTCAAAATTTTCAAATTTCCAAATGGGCCCTTCCAAACATCTATAAAAGGAGGAGCCTATTCTATTCAAAAACAGAGCTAGAAATAAGCTTAGATAGTTGAAAATAGCTTGGAAAAACCTCTAGAGCTGCTTGAAGAGCCATCAAAATAGCTCTAACCCAAAAATAGCGAAAAACCTTGTAATAGATAGGATATGTTGGAACCTTGAACACTCCTCCCCTATCTTCCAAAAACCTTTCACCATACTTCCTTTTAAAAGAAGCAAATACCCTAAAATTATTACCCATCACCAAAGATTTCAAAATTTTTTATCTTTAAAAGGTTTGTATCAGATTTAGCCTGAGAATTGTATCTCCAAATATTATTCAAATATATTTCTTTTGCCTATCTTTTACTTTTTTACCTAATTTAAATATTTTTGCAAACATTTTATACATATGGTCGGCATAGCCGCCTAATTTAAATATTTCTGTAAACATTTCATGCATATGGTCAGCATAGCTGCCTGCATACATTGATTAGTATATTGATTGGAAATTTTGCTGATTTTTGGATTTGATAAGTGTAATAACACCACATACCAATCTCGCATCTTTATTTAATTTTTTGCATTTTCTGCATATCAACTGTCTTATATCTATTTTCTGTGTTAATTTTCAAAGTGTTTAGACCCACCCTGTCCTCGTCTAGTGTGTGTGTATATATAAAATTTGAATTTTCAAATTCTAGCTTGTACATATGACTAGACAGAATATGACTAATGTTTTGTTTAATAAAATATATTATCCGTATATTATAACAAAAATCCTATCCTTTAAGGTCCAAGGTACATTTTTTCTATAATTATTGAAGGGATAATAAAAGGTTGTAATCGAATTGAGTCGAATCCAAGTAGTTTACTACTTGAGCTCGATTTGATTGAAGTTTTAGAGTTTGAGCTCAATCTCAAGTTCAAAATACTTATATAACTTGAGTTTAAGTTCAAACCAAACTCAACGAGTAAGAGATGGGAGGGGGAATGGGAAAATCTAAATAGGGGAGTGAGGGTGTGATTTGTACTTCGTTGACCCAAGTAGCTCGACGAGCTTTCAAGCTTAGGAGTGCAAACTCAAGCTCGGGTTTGATCGAGCTATTTGATTAAGTTGAGTCGAATAGCTTAATCTTGTAACAATCTTAAAATAACAAAGTGGTGGCTTTTAAAATTAACAATATGCCATATCACCAAAGTCAATTCAACTCATTAAGGCTATATTTGGGAGGGGAGTTTTAGTTAGAGACAATGTTTGATAGGAGTTATATTGATATGAATAGTATTTTTGAAAGGAATTTATTGATTAGATGAGTAGTATAATTTGTTTTAATATATATATTAAATATGTAATAATGATTAAATGATATGATAGAATATACGGATAATAATTGTGTTTTAAAATGTAAATAAAAAAATATGTGAATATATGTGTAATATATAAGTATTGATTTGATTGTTATTAGATGTAATAATTAAAAATTAATTAATTAATTATGTAGATAAAGAGAAAATTTTTGAATTTAAATTTGATGAATATTTTGTTAAATTATATATTTGATAGTATAAAATATGAAATGATGGTTTTGAGTTGAAAGTTAATTTACAAACATAAACTAACTTTCTAGAGGGAAGGGTATGTGGAAGTTTTTTCACGTGAAGCTGACATGAAATGGGTCAGGGGAATAATTTAACTTCTAGCTACGAGTAGGCTACGTTTGTTTTCATTTTTGTAGAAAAAATAAATACACATTATAGTCATTATATTTTTTAATTTTTTAATTTTTATCTTTTTCTTATTTTTACACAATTTTTAAAAGCAAATACAATTAAAAATACACACTAAAAAATAAAAATAAGTATAGCCATATCATATCATATATATATCTAGATGCTTTATTATATATAGTAAATACTTATATGCACACACGCATGCACTCCCATTCATATACATATGGAGCGTATATTTTATACATCATAAACTTATATATTATCATCACATTCATTCATTCATTCATTATATATTAATTATATATAAATAAATTCTTCAAATCAATTTAAAATTCCCCCGCCTTCATATCTTATTACCAAACATGATTTTGTCACACCCCCGGATCTCCTCCCCCTTTTGCCTACCGAGATAAAGAACCAAACAAGCCATGAAGACGTGCATTTATTTATATGATTCGGTTTTGTAAGGTATTACTAATTCTATAATTGTGAACTATATTTGAAGTAATTAAGGCAGAGTTGAAATTCATTTCATTTTATTTGAATTTTTTATTTTTTCTACTTTAATTTAAACCCTTTAATTCAAAGGAGGCCTGGCTGTGAATAAGTTCAAACAATAATCCTTCAATATTCTAATTAAAAAAAAAGATAATAAAAAATCTATAATGGCAACGGTGGGACGACAGACTTTTGCATGCCATATATGGCATGCTGCACGCTTTGTTTTTCAATTCCACCGCTGTATACGTCGGAATGGAGACACATCCTATGAAACGGTAGAATGATATATTTTAGAAATAATTTTTGTACTCAATTATTTAGAAATGTAGAAAAAAAAAACATTTATTTTTTTTATAAAAAAAAACCCTCAAGTCAAGCCCATGGAAGGCCTCACATCATTTATCAAAAGTTTGGTTTTATCACTCATAAGTTTATTATCGGGAGATTAGACAAGATTAGTTTGAATTTATGCCAAATTTGGCCTGCCTACCAAAATAAAATTTTCTATGAATAGATATAATAAATTGAATTCTCTAAAATTCCAAAGTTTGTTCTCATTTCAACTTAATTAGAAATCAAAGCAAGGTTGAAAAAAAGTCCATATTTAATTTACAAAATTAATTAAATTGGTTCAAGAAGGCATGCACAATGGCCAAAACCATGTTCTCAAAGTAATCCAAGGGTTGCCAAGTTTAAGTACACAAATTAAAATTTATTAAGTAAATGGTGTTGGAACAAACAACAGTCTAGCTTATATTCCACCCGTCACAATTTTGATTCTTGGTAGATTCCACGCTCAGGGCTTGTGTTTGACAAAACCAAATCTTATTATTGGTTAAGGAACATGTTAGGTTTAGTTATGCAGATCAACACAATTAAATATAATTTTTGGATAGTTAGATGTAATAATTCTATGACCAAAATAGTCAATGCCGTTATCCACCACACAAAAGGATAATGACACTGCCAACGGAGATAAAAAATCAATCTCAAATCCCTTAATAAAACCACATCTAACAAACCCCGTTGTTTATCAAAGTGAACAGAATTAAATTATGTTAATTAACTCAAGGGTTGAGCACTAATTGTGGATTAAATAGAGATGGGCCATGCTTCTTTGGATCCAACATGCAACGTGAAAGGGTACATGGACACGTGGCTTCGACTGGTTGGCCAGAAACCCGGAAGCCATGATTATAGATTATCATAGTAGCAGCCAGAATTAGGTTTAAGTGCAAGCGTGTTGATTATTCTCTCGGGTGATTTGCCTTAAAGACTTACTTCTCGTCAATAAAAAAATTTAAATAATTGAAATTATTGACCACTGCGTTGGCTAACTTTTGGCGTGGAAATATCAAATTACTTTTTGTGACTGTTAACTTCTTAAATAAGATTCTCAATAACGATATGATATTGATAGAATTTTAGGATGGGATGAATGCGATTGAGGGTTGTTATATGAGTATAATTTTTGTTTTTGTTTTTTTTTTTTTTTTTTGTATCTCGTTACTTTATCTAAAGCTTTGATCACATGTATTTTGAATAATAAGTTAGTACAGATTTATTGTGTTGCAAATTAAATTATGTTGTTATCTAATCTTTGGTGGGTTGGGGCAATCCTTTGCGGATGTCAAAGATCTAATACCTAATCACTTTGATTCAGTTAGTCTCCCTAATAGAATCCAAAAGCTGAGAAGAAAATATGTGTGTGTGTGTGTGTGTGTATTTTCAAATTCTAGCTTGTACAAATGACTAGACATGATATAAATATTTTTGTTCAATAAAATATAATATCCTCGGACCATCACAAAATCCTATCCCTTGAGGTCTAAGGTACATTTTCTCTGTAATTATTGAAGGAATAATGAAGTGGCGTCTTTTAAAATTAACAATATGCCATATAACCAAAGCCGATTCAACTCGTTTAAGGCTACGTTTGCGATAGGAATTTTAGTTAGAGGAAATGTTTGATAAGAGTTATATTGAGATGAGTAATATGTTTGAAAAAAATGTGTTGATGAAATGAATAATATGATTTTTTTTTTAATATCTATATAAAATATATAATAACACTTAAATGATGTGATAGTACATAAAAATAATGATTATATTTTAAGGTATAAATAATAAAGTATGTGAGCATATGGATAATATATAACTATTGATTTGATTTTTAATAAGTGTAATGATTAAAAAATAATTAATTAGTTATATAGATAAAGAGAAAAATTTTGAATTTAAATTTAAATAAATACTTTGTTAAATTATATATTTAATAATGTAAAGTATGAGATAATTGTTTGAATTGAAAATTAGGTTACAAACACAAACTAACTTTTTAGTAGGGGTGGCAACGGCCAAGTTGAAGGATGGGTGGATCAGGTCGAAACCTCAGTATTGTCAATGACTCGTTGACCCAAACCCAACTCGATTATTTTTGTGGGTCTGAAAATTTGATACGAACTCGACCCATCAATTTCACGGGCTACTTAAATCTGACCCACCAACTTGTTAATAAAAAAATATTTTTTATTTAATTAAAATTAAAGCTTATTGTTTTAAATATTTTAAAATTTTCTATTTAATTAATTTTTAATATTTATATAAATATTTATTAAATTATTTAAAATATATTCATGGGTTCCCGAGTCAACCCAAAATTTGCTCATTTATCTTTCCAAGTTCCCAAGTCTAACGGATTTTGTCCTGAAATTGTGAAATTTTGATCTAAACCTGCTAATTTCAATTTGGTTTTGGGTTGAGTTTTTGAGTCGAGTTAAAAATTACCATCTCTACTTTATAGAGTGAAAAGTACATGGAAGCTTTGTCACATGAAGCTTACATGAAATGAGTAAGGCGAATGATTTAAATACTAGCTACAAGTAGGCTATGTTTGTTTTTATATTTGTACAAAAAATAAATAGATATTATAATTATTATAATTTTAAAATTTTCTCTTTTTATCTCTTTCTTATTTTTACGTAATTTTCGAAAACAAATACACCTATAGATATGCATTCAGAAACGAAAATAAACATAGCCATATCATTATCATATATATATATATATATATATAGATGCTTTATTATATATAATCAATATTTATATATACACAAATACACTCACATTCATATGCATATATAGCGTATATTTTTTTACAGTATAAACTTATATATTATCACACCGTCTAATCATTATTATATATTAATTATATATAAATAAATTCTTCTAATCAATTTAAAAACCCCCCCCCCCCCCCAATATCTTATTACCCAACAGATTTTACCACACATCCAAATCTCTTCCCCCTTTTGCCCACCAAAATAAAGAACCAAACAAAGCCATGAAGATGTGAATTTAATATTTACAATAACAAATCAATTGCATTTATTTATATGATTTGGTTTTGTGAGGTATTACTAATTCTATAATAGTGAATTATATTTGAAGCAATTATGACAGATTTGAAATTCATTTCATTTTATTTGAATTTTTTGTTATTTCTATTTTAATTTAAACGCTTTAATTCAGAGGAAACCTAGGGCTGTAAGTAAGTTCAAACAATAATCCCTCAATGTTCTAATTTAAAAGAGACATATGAAAACAGATAAAGATAATAAAAAATTTATAATCATAGCAGCAGGATGACAGCCTTTTGCATGCTATGCAGGGCCTGCTGCATGTTTTGCTTTATAATTTTGCCGTTGTATATGTCGAAATGGAGCCATGGAATGATACATTCTAAAAACAATTTTTGTAATCGGTTATTCTGAAACATCAAACAAATGCATTTATTTTTAAAAAAAAAAACCCCCTCAAGTCGTGCCCACAGAAGGCCTTACATCATTTTATCCAAAGTTTGTTTTTATCACTTATAATTTTATTATCGGAAGACCAACCTCATGAAATTATGAAAATATCTTCGGATAATTAAACAAGATTAGTTAGAGTTTATGACAAATTTGGCCTGTCTACCAAAATAAAATTTTCTATTAATACATAGAATAATTTGAATTCTCTAAAATTTCGAAGTTTGTTCTCATTTCAAATTATTAGAAACCAAAGCAAGGTTTAAAAAAAGTCCATATTTAATTTACAAAATTAATTAAATTGCTTCAAGAAGGCATGCACAATGGCCAAAACCATCTTCTCAAAGTAATCCAAAGGTTGCGAAGTTTAAGTACACATATTAAAATTTATTAAATAAATTGTGTTGGAACAAACATCTATCTAACTTATATTCCACTCGTCACAATTTTGATTCTTGGTAGGTTCCACGCTCAGGGCTTGTGTTAAACCTTTATTGGTCAAGGAACACGTTAGGTTTAGTTATGCAGATCAACACAATTAAATATAATTTATGGATAATTACATGTAATAATTCTATGACAAAATAGTCAATGCCGGTATCCACCACACAAAAGGATAATGACACAGCCGACGGAGATAAAAACCATTCTCAAATCCCTTAATAAAACCACATCTGCCAAACCCCATTGTTTATCAAAGCGAAGAACAGCCCTAAATTATGTTAATTAACTCAACGGTTGACAACTAATTGTGGATTAACTAGAGATGGGCCATGCTTCTTTGGATCCAACATGGCTAGAAACCTAGAATCCATGATTATAGAATACCGTAGTAGCTGCTAGAATTAGGGTTTAACTGTGAGCGTGTTGACTATTCTCTCGTGTGATTTGCCGTAAAGACTTACTTATCTTCAATAACAAAATTTAAATAATTGAAATTATTGACCACTTCGTTGCCTAACTTTTGGCGTGGAAATATGAAATTACTTTTTGTGACTGTTAACTCCTTAAATAAGATTCTCAATATTGATACGATGATGATAGAATTTTGGATATGAATCTAAGATATAATTTTAGGATGGGATGAATGCGATTGGGGGTTATTATATGAGTATAATTTTTCGTTTTTTTTGTAGCTCATTACTTTATCTAAAGCTTTGATCACATGTATTTTGAATAATACGTTAGTATAGATTTATTGTGATACAAATTAAATTACGTTGTTATCTAATCTTTGGTGAATTGGGGCAATCCTTTGCGGCTGTCACAAATCTAATACCTAATGACTTTGATTCAGTTAGTCTCCCAAATAGAAGCCAAAAACTGAGAAGAATATATATGTATATAATTTGACTTTTCATATTCTAGCTTGTACAAATGACTAGACATGATATGACTATTGTTTTATTCAATAAATATAATATCCGTTGATTATCACGAAATCCTATCCTTTAATTCTAAGGTACACTTTTTCTGTAATTATTGAAGGAATAATGAAGTAGTGGCTTTTAAAATTAACAATATGCCATATAACCAAAGCCGATTCAACTCTTTAAGGCTATGTTTGGGAGAGGAGTTTTAGTTAGAGATAAAGTTTGATAGGCGTTATATTGAAATGAGTACTATGTTTAAAAAGAATGTGTTGATAAGATAAATAGTATGATTTATTTAAATATATATATAATATATAATAATAATTAAATAATGTAATAATATATAGGAATAATGATTATATTTTAAAATGTAAATAAAAAAACATTGAATATATGCGTAATATATAAGTATTGATTTGATTGTTAATAGATATAATGATTAATGAATAATTAATTAGTTATATAAATAAAGAGGAAAATTTTGAATTTAAATTTAAATGAATATTTTGTTAAATTGTATGCTTAGAAGTGTAAAATTTTTGAGTTGAAAATTAGGTTACAAACATAAACTAACTTTCTAAAGTGAAAGGTACGTGGAAGCTTTTTCATGTGAAGCTTACATGAAATGAGTTGGAAATGATTTAAATACAAGCTACAAGTAGGCTATATTTGTTTTTATTTTTTACCAAAAAAAAATACACACTACAATTATTATACTTTTTAAATTTTCTTTCTTTATCTTTATCTTTTATTTTTATGCAATTTTCGAAAGCAAATACACCTATAAATATGCATTCAAAAACAAAAATAAACATAGCCATATCATTATCATATATATATATATAATCAATACTTATATATACACATATATAGCGTATATTTTTTTTACAGTATAAACTTATATATTATCATACTATTTAATCATTATTATATATTAATTATATATAAATAAATTCTCTAAATCAATTTAAAATTTCCCCCCTCTCATGTCTTATTACCCAACATGATTTTGCCACACACCCAAATCTCCTCCCCCTTTTGCCCACTGAAATAAAGAACCAAACAAAGCCAGGAAGATGTGAATTTAATATTTACAATAACAAATCAATTGCATTTATTTATATGATTTGGTTTTGTAAGGTATTACTAATTCTATAATAGTGAATTATATTTGAAGCAATTACGAACAGATTTGAAATTCATTTCATTTTATTTGAATTTTTTGTTATTTCTATTTTAATTTAAACGCTTTAATTCAGAGGAAACCTAGGGCTGTAAGTAAGTTCAAACAATAACCCCTCAATATTCTAATTTAAAAGAGACATATGAAAACAGATAAAGATAAAGATAATAAAAAAATTTTAGACAGTTTATTTATGAACGATAATGTTAAAAGTGGCTTAGAGTTTATTTAATATTATTTACGAATCAAAGTTAAATAATTTTTCCTGATTAATAGTAAAAATAATATTAACGTGAAGGGAGTTACAAAACAAAACAATTTCAAAATAGCACGATCACTTGATATTAAAATATTGTTATAAAAATTTAGTTTGAAGTATTTTGCTAATAATTAGATGAGCTAATAAATGGTGCCCTTTTGTCCAAATAAATACTTTTCGGATTTATCTGTTTAATTATTTCAGTTGTCATTGCTCTGTGTTTTTTCTTTGGATGAATGCTTATTATTCCTATGTTAAATGAAAGATATTCTAGCAAACATTCCGACATGGGCCTTCCAGTATGCATCCATTAAAGCCCATTTCTTAACTAACGTAAACCGAAGCGTATTTCAGAATTTGACCAACCCCAACACTTGAGTTAAAACAAAAGACGAAAGGACTGAAATTTCACTATAATATGTCAGATTGATTTTGGAGGATTGTTTTCAGAATAAGAGGTAATTTAATTAAGAAGTGAGTTAACCACTTGAAATATATCAAAGAACTCATTAGCTTCGCCATTTATAAATTGCTTGGTTACCATAATATGGTTCTGAACATGAAGAATCTTCTCATCTCCGATAACCCCAGTTGTGTGTGTGTGTGTGTGTGCACGTCTATTCAAGGATGGATGAAAACTGGGTCTCTTGTCAATGGCCATTGTACCATGACAAACATCAAAAGGATGCAGTGCGTCATAATGACAAAAATTAACACTAAACATCCAGAGTAATTTCATGCAATCAACCAAAACAGAATTCAGCTCATTGTCAAAATCCGTAAGCATGTGTGTAAATCCCAAAATTTGCAGCAAGTTATTTTCATGTGATACCCTCAAAATTAGTTTGTGTGATCTCAACTTGTCAGTTCTGCTGGTTGATTCTTGATTGATCAGCTAAGGCAGTGCTCAAGCTCAAGATATATAGTGAGCAAATTGGACATTGATGGCACTTGTGGTTGAAGACATGGATGGAAGGCTGAAGAGACATCACCATTCACATGACAGTCTGGCGTCTAAGGACCAAGCCATGAAGGGTTGATTCTATTCTCGTCAAGTACACTTGGGCTATGTTTTTTTTCCTTATTTAACACCTTTGGGAGCCACCTTTCAATATCTAGCCATCCATCCAACTTCACATTAGCAAATATACTACTAGATAAAATTTTTAATCAAATTCATATTCAGATTTTTCTTTCTCTTATATATATAATTAACTAATCATTTTTCAATTATTACACCTATTAACTATCAAATCAATATCATTATATATTATACATATACTCATATTTATATTTATTTATACCCTAAAATACTTATTATTATAGTTATAAACTATCGTATCATTCAATCATTATTATATATTTTACACATATATTTAAATAAATCAAAATTTTCATTACATCAAAATCTTACAACCAAACATATTATTCATCTCTACACAACTCCCACCAAACTTCATCCTTATCAAAAACTCCTCCCAAACATAGTGTAGGTGTGTTTGGCTAGTGATTTTGTTGGAGATGAAATTAAGTAAAATTTTAATGGGTTGGAATTTTATTTTATTTGAATATTTGTATTTATATGAATCTAAACTATCTTGTTAAGTATTTAGACCCATTTTATTTGCACAATGTAAAATAATCCTTATCCTATTTTAGTTACACAATATAAAACTACACATTTATCCATAATTTAAGTCTTTTGTTCTTTTCTATACTTTATTTTTCTCTCACTTTCAATTTCTTGTATCTTTTTATTTTTATTTTAAATATGTTTTACATTTTAAATTTTAAAAAATATTTCTATCATTTACAATACAATAATTTTATAATTTATATATAGTTTCATACACACATAGTGTGTTTCAACTTTACTAGCATATTGTTAAGTGTTTGGTCTCATTTTGATTGACATAATATAAAATTACATATTTATCCTTAGTTTAAGTGCTTTAGTTCTTTTCTATTCTTTATTCTCTCTTGTCTTTCAATTTATCTTTATCAGAGTTCTTTTCAATTTTCTCACTTTCAATTTCTTTTATCTGTTTTATTTTTTATTTTAAATATTTTAAATATTTTTAATTTTAAACAATGCCATTTCTATTATTTAAAATATAATAATTTATAATTTATAAATAATTTTAGATGTAAATAGTGTGCGTCAACTTTACTACTAGTATAATAGAATATATGCTTGGAGAAATCAATTGAGAATTAGGTCCCCTAATCCACTTTCTTCGATTTCCCTGCGAGGCAAAGAGACTTACTCTAAAGTTTGAAGATCAACCCAACTTACGGGATTGGGTTCCTGGTTCGGGACATTATCGTCACTCAATTTCTCAAACATTCATGGCCGATCGGTCCTCCTCAGGCTAAGCAATATCCCCAAGTGAAAGTTTTCTCTTCCAACTGGGTTTATGTGGTGAGTGGGAGGGCAGAAGTGTCTGGCCCACTAATAACAAATAGCAATTTTCACTCTCGTCATCAAATATCTCCACAAAGCAAACATCGACAAATTGAAATGTAGAAAACACAAGCCACAAAGGAGTCAAAAAGAATCAAGAAAGTAGTGAATAAACAAAAAAGTAATTATGAGCAATAAAATAACAACATTAAATTTAACGTGGATCACCGTTTAATGCACAATACCCATAGGGTAAGCTCCAAATTATTTTTTCACTACTAAATAAGTAGGAATCTAAGAGAGATCTCTAAAAACCTTTAAGAGAAACTGCAATTGAGTTGAAACCAAAATATTGGTACTCAAAAATTTCACAACAACACCCCAGCATAACCTCTATGCTTTGTTACTCACAAGAAAATTTCCACTATTTTCTTTAGTCGCCCCTTTAACAACTTTTTAACACACCAAAATGGCCTCTACTTGCTTCTATTTTCTCTAGCTTGCTCACTCCCAAAAATGTCGTAGCAACCCAACTATTTACAGATATTGATGGTGGTGAAGAGGAAGGCAGTTCAGAATTAGCATTCCTTATTAAATTTTCCCTTTTTTCGTTTATCATCATTCATGTGGGCGACGTACTAGGAGGCCCCCACATAAGAAGAACCCTAACAGCGTCTTTTGTGTGGTGTTACATGTCAGGATTGAGTTAAGGAGCTAATGGACACATCAGAACAGCTGAGTCAATATAATAGTGGTAAACGTTGACAATATAAGTTTGTTGAACGATTAGTCATTAGCACACCTATTGCCAATAACTGTTGGCATTTGGCTGGCCAACTGCAAATTCCAAGTGTATAAAAGTTGCATGCTTTGCTCTCCCTTAATTCATTACTCTAACTTCGAAGAAAGCGATTCTAACATGTCGGACGACAGGTAACAGTGGAGTTAACCTGGAAGAAATGGGAGTTGTCACCCCCAACTGGAATCGAAGAGAATAAGGTGGAATTTTGTGCGGTGAAGCACGACGAAGAAAGATGGATTGACAAAGCTCTTGCTTCTTTCTCCATGGATAATTGCATTTCTCTGGTTGAATGGTGAGTGGTTGGGTGGTATCAAAGATGGAGATGGTAGTCGCTTTTAATTAGCAGCCTAGAAAATAAATAAATAAAAACTCAGTTGAACTGTGTCAAACCTTTTGTATCTCGATTCTTTCTCAAAAAATCAAAGGAGAGATTTGAAGCTTACAAAACAATTCAGTGTATTGCTGTCTGAAGAGGAGAAAGGGAGTTGGGAAAAAATGCATTTTAAACAATTATTTCATTTTCTCAATTCATTGCAAAAAATAAAACTGCAGATTTGAAAGTGCAGAGTAATAGTTGGGCAGTGTGGGAGCAGTAGCCTCACTCTATTACTACTTGCTTCTGCTTGCTATGTTTCAGTCTCCCCCGAAATGTTGCTCCAACCCATCTATTTATAGATATGATGATGGTGGCGAAGAGGAAGGTCGTTCAGACTTAGCCTTCCTCGTTAAGTTTCCCTTTTAGGCAATTATCATTCATGTGGGCCCCCCATTTTGGAGGAGGACACCAAAAAGAGAATCCATAGAGGGCGTTATCTCTGTGGTGTTCACATGAGAAATGAACTATGGATATATCAGCACAACTATATCAATGGAGTAGCGATGAAAGTAGGCAATATTTGTTTGTTGAACAGTCAGTATAGCTATAGCTAATAGCTGTTGTCAATTAGTTGGCCAACTATAAATCCCAACAGTGTAAAAGTTGCATGTCTTGCATGCATGAAAGGAGAATTGAATGTTGGAGTTACTTTTTCGCTAAACCTCTCTCTCTCTCTCTCTCTCAATTTTTAGTAAAGCAAATTTCCTTCGCGAAACTTCTAGTTTCCAAGCTTCAGCTGCAACAAAGTGGGATCTTACTCTCCCTCACTACTCTTAACTTCGAAGAAAGGGGCTCTAACATGTTGGACAAGAAGTAACAATGGAGTCAGTTTGGAAGAATGGGAGTTGTCATCAACTAAGGTTGGGAATCAAAGAGAATAAGGTGAAATTTGGTGGGGTGAAGCAGGGTGAAGAAAGATGAAGTGAAGCAGCTATTACTTCTTTCTCCAAGGATAATTGCATTTTTCTGGTTGGGTGGCGACTGTGGCTTTTAGGTATCAGCCAGGAAAAAGAATAAAGACTCAGTAGAACTGTGTCAATCCTTAGCTGTCTCTCAATTATTTCTTGAAAAAAGGCAAAGGGGAAATTTGAAGCACACGAATCACTGCACTGCACCAGAGTCTGAGAGGGAGGAGAAAAGGAGTTGGGCAAAAGGAAATACCGTCCAAGTATGGCTCACCAGTGCAACCCTACACCACTGAGCGTATTGCACTGGGGACATCCTACACTCAGTCATTAATTAAGCTGTATTTTTCTTATCCATCCATTCCTCGGTTGTGACTGTTTTACCTCATTTGACTCTCCGTTTGAAAAGTTTAGCAATAATCGGCATAGGTTCTGACTCTTGTGGTTTGTTTAGGTGTTCTTCGTATTTTTCAGATTTATTGTGATACTGCAAAATTTTGAGGTATGTTAGTAATATTTAGCAATATTGGTGAAAGATTTAATTAGTAAATTTTTGATTTTATTTATTTATTTATTTTCGTATTGTGGGATAGAATTTAAGACAGATATGGAAGATAACAAGGCTATATACAAGCAAGTTAATCTAACAAATTTAGAGATTGGTGGAGAATTATTATCATAATGAATATAACTGAATTCGGGAAAAATTAAGGCTAAATCTTGGTTTGAAAATTTTGGAAAATTCTTGTGAAATAGTGGTGACATTAGAGTGTGTATGGAAGGAGATGTGTGCGTAAAGTTGCTAGAAAACTTCACCAAAAGTTGGGACGGAGCACTGACTAGGCCATGATCAAGGAGGGTTAAATTTGGGAAACCAAGATAAATTCTAGGCTGGAAAACCCAAAAAATTACGTGTGAATAAATCAACAATTCAAGTGACATTTGAGTTCAATCAAATTAAATGAAGCTTTTTTTTAACTTGCACCTTTATTAAATAAAAGGATTTTTTTTTTATATCTCAGATAACTACAAAGTCAGTATATTAAATGAGCATTCATAATTCGGGTTTTTTTAAAAAAATTCCATTTTTAAATTTTTACTAAAAAAATTTAAAAATGGCCCACCTTTTGGGAGTTTTAAAAAAATAACTTTTTGCTAGAAACTCAATTTCCGACTTTAATTGTTATTTAAAAAAGAAGAATTTAAGTGCCAAAATCTTTAATGCGAGAATCCCTAGAATCAAGGATCCCAGTTTCAAGCCATAATTTTTTTAAAAAAAAAATAAAAAGATTGAGTCAAGTAATCCACTTAACTAGAATTATAAGTTAAGATATGTGATCCTCTCAATTAATTTTATAATTTGAGACAATAATAAAGTTACATATGATCCTCATTAGTTGAAATAAAAGACTAAAGTCTTAATAATTAAATATGGCATACGAACTGCTTAAATTCCTAGACATATCAAAAAATAGTATAATGAAACTTGCAAATTTTCAAATAAACGTTTGTATTCTGTAAATGTTTTATTATGTTCACATTTTAACAAAAAAGTTAGTAATCGTTTATTGAACAAGTAGTCACTCATATTTTTCGAAACTCCTTTTGTAGAGAATCCAATGAAATAATAAAAAAAAAACAAAGGTGTGGATGGTAGGAGAATGAAACGAAGGATTTAACTCTAAGATGCTTAATGAATAAGACCGCAATATAATAGTATAGGTTTATGTACTTCTTGCTATAATATAATAGACTTTATTTTCACTTACAATAAAAGAATTTAATAGTTTAGTTATTTTGATATTTACACTTTGGTATTTGATAAGATGTTTATCTTGTAAGTAATGTAATATTACGTTCTTGAGTTGGAGATGTGACATTTATCAATTGATAGTTCCCTCTATTTGAAATTTTATTGCTTGAATAGAGAAAACACAATAATTGTTTCCTTGTAGCAAGTTTTCGAAAATAATTTATGGTTCATAGATTTGGACCCAATACTTTTGCTTTTCTTACACAAGTGAGAAGAAAGTGAATGACGATTCTTTTTCAATTAGTTTTTAAATGTCGACCAAGTCAAAAAATGTCGATCCATACTTTTTAAATGGGGTCACTAAAATTAGGATATGCACGAGCCCACCTAGACCTAATTATTTGTCTCAACCATCTCATCGTATCATTAATTGAAGTTTATTTAGGTTATCTAAATAAGTTTCTGAATTGGGATGAGACAAACTGCAGCAGCTTCACCACCTGTTACTTGACTTGATAGAAATGAAATTTCCTGAGTATAAAATAATGTTTAAGTCTAACTTATTTTGCTTCTTTACTGCAGGCTTCATTTTTAAGTTGTTTAATTTTGTGCACCTTAACAGCACACAGACATTTTCAATTGAGCAGACCGTAGTCACGAATTGACAATGAAGGAATCTATACTATTATATTATTGCTAAAATTTTTAGTTAATTTTTTAATATTTTTCTCAAATACCTTTTAAACTAATTTTTGTAGCATCTATACTTTGCATTTCGATTCTATCTCCTATAATGATTAGCTGTGGTCATTTTAATAATTTCTTTAAAGTAATTTTTTAAAATAAATTTATTTTATAATTACTTTTAGTTTTAAATATAAATAAATTAAAGTTTTTAATTTTTTCTTCATCTTTTTCTTTACTATTATTTTAAATTCTCTTTCTTTCTTTTTAATTAATATATAGTTTCTTCTTTCATCACCCTTTTTATCACCTTTATTTTTTTTATCTTTTTAAAAAATATATATATGATGGAATAGTTTTATTTTATTATTCAAGTAGTAAAAAATAAAATAATTTTATATTTTATTGTAACTAATGAAATTATACACCTTTTTAATAAGAGTTTCCTACATTCCCAAAGATAAAAGTATGGAGCAAGTTTAGTCCTACGTGTTACAGGCAATTAATGCTCGAGTTCTGACCTTGATTGATTATGCTCGATCTTCATGTATCCCTTTGTGCTTATTGATGATTAAATTTATTTCTCTTTTAATTTCTTTTCCTTAAAAATGAACCCTACAATTCTCTAAAATTTGTAAAAATGATAGCTATAATTACCTGTAACATATGTATCACGCCACGTAAATAGTTCAGTCTATTTTTTCACAATACATAAAACAGTGGAACGTCTCTCATATTATGCACAGTTTATTTGAATTTATTTTTTCTGAATTTTATTTATCAAATGTTTCGCGGTTTGATCGGATTGACCTATCAAAAGGCGACATAAGTGGGTGGAGGGACCTGAAAACATTGATTTAATTTTGATAGAAGTAAAAGAATATAAATTTTACACTACATATAAATCAACTATGGATCACTAAAGTGTTGTGGCAAAATTCTTCAGTGTTTAAACTAATAGAGGTTCTGAGAGAGGCATGGATCATCTTCCAAGTAGTGTCTAGCAATGTTGGTAACTTATTTGTATTATTTGGTGGCATGGTTTATTACACGAAGTCTATTTATCATGATTAATTTTGTAACTGCAAGTTTTCACGATCATCAGCAATTCAAGTGACATTTGAGTTCGATCAAACTAAATGAACCTTTTTTTTTTTCACTTGCACCTTTTATTAAATAAAAGATTTTTTAAAAAAATCTCAGATAACTCCAAAGTCAGTATATTAAACGAGCATTCATAATTCGGGTTTTTTCAAATAATTCCGTTTTTAATTTTTTATTAAAAAATTAAAAAATGACCCATCTTTTGAGAGTTTTGAAAAAATGACCTTTCGCCAGAAGCTCAATTTCCAGTTTCAAAAATGACCCTTTGCTGGAAACTCAATTTCAAGTTTCAACTGTTATTTAAAAAAAATAATTAAAGTGGCAAAATCTATAATGTCGAAATCTAGGATTCTGGTTTCAAGCCACAATTAAAAAATAAAATTAAAAACTCGATTAAAGCGGGACTTTGGTATTCGAGATTCCGGCTTT
Organism: Avicennia marina; assembly: GCA_019155195.1. Lineage (NCBI taxonomy): Eukaryota > Viridiplantae > Streptophyta > Magnoliopsida > Lamiales > Acanthaceae > Avicennia > Avicennia marina. The sequence continues at coordinate 15,396,668 of CM032759.1, read as the reverse complement.
AAGCCTGATAAGATAAAGGAGAACATACCGTGTGTGTGTGTGTGTGTGTGTTTTTTTTTTCTTTTGGTATTCAGAATAAATTAATCAATTTACAAAACGACCTCTTTGTGGGAGTTTCATTAAAATGACTCATAGTATTTTTAAGATTTTTATGTTTTAAGTTTTTTTTTATTGTAATGAAATGTAATTTAAATAGAATTGATAAATTTCAAAATAAATTTCAATTTTGTTAATACGTATAACACATTGTAGCAAAAATGCTTTTGTAAATGCAATAACACAGAATAGGAAATTTTTATTTACAAAATTTTTAATAGTATACTATATTATTATTATAATAATAAATCTTGATTGAAGAAAATAAATTTAACTGACTACACTTATGTTAATTACTTTTATATTCTACAAATTATATCATTTATTAAATTCTTTTGATCATTATTATTTTGTATTTAAAATATTTTTGTGCTATTTGTTATTTATACACCGTTTCTTGTAACTTATTTGTTTGTGTATTTTCTCAAACTTTAAATAATTATTTTGTTATTATTTGAAATATAATAATTTTATAAATTTAATATAATATTGCAGAATTTGTTATGTATTGTAATATTAATTTCATAAGTAATTGGGAGCAAAACTGGAGCACAATCTAATCGTAATATATAGGAAAACATGCATAATTTGATTAATAACAAATTCGTTAAAAGCATGTACAACATATAAAGAGCACTATACATCTAACATTAAATGATAGTCATTTATTTATCTTTATCAGATATATAATAGTCTAACTTACACTCTAAACGGTTGATAATATTTAAAATTTCACAACGTAATAGTTTACAATCTCGAGTAAATGCTTGCCCTTTTATCTAACCAGAGCATTTGATACCTAGAGCGGCACACTAACATCCGAAAGTTTTCTTGTCTTATTTGTTGGACAGCATTTCCATATGTCTCTATTAAGTTTCTAGACATGGACAACGATTATCATTTTGAAACCTTCGCAACCAAATTCGGATATCACGAACCAATGCCTTAGACTCATCTACTCTATATGGTCATTCTCTCCTTATATCATAATAATATTTAACTGAGCCTTCATCAATGAGAGATGTAAAATAATTATCACTTTCTATAATAAGTCACACACATCGTCGCTTGGAATTTTGATAATCTTGCATAGTTATAAACAAAATACAATAACTTTTTGAATAAAGGTGCATATCATTCTATGCAAAAATTAAACTTGAAATAAAGTTAATATTTATAATTGCATATAAGATAACGAGTACAACAAAAATAAAATAGACAAAAATTTGTAGAGAGCAAGGAGCAGTGTAATGGAATTGCATGTAAAATTGTAAAAATATGACATGCTACAAAAATATAAATTCCTTGCAATATGACATGACAAAATATTAAAAATTAAGAACCCATCTATCGATGAGACAAATCAATTTATTGTAGGGCTTGTTAGTCAAAAATCAAGCAATCTCTATCTATTGATATCAATAAAGATGTAATAAAGTTGCAAATTGCAAAAGAGATATTGATATTAATGGGATAAAATAATGTATAGATCTATGGATGCATTGAATAAGATCAAATACCTCGCAGTCTGATATAATGAGACATTAAAAGTTGATAATCTATTTATTGATGTAATAAATCAGTTTAGTAATAGAGCTAACAAGATGAAAATGGTGCAGTCCTCATGATTTATTAGGAATAAAGCTGTAAGAAGCAGACTTTTAAAGCTAAAGACTCTTTTATTGATAGGTTAAATCAATTCAACGATAGGGCTTCTCAATCAAGAATCTAGAAATCTCCATCTATTAATATTAATAAAACTGTAATAAGGGTGACACGCTATGAAGGGATATTAATATTGATAAGATAAGATAATGTACAAAGTTTGAGCATGTCATTCAATGTATTGAATAGTACTATATGCCTCGTAGTCTAATGTGACAAGACATTAAAATTGAAGACTTATTTATTGATGCGATAATTCAACTTAGTAGTAAGACTCGGAAGTTGAAAATAGAACAATTCTCGTGACCTATTTGAAAATAACGCAATAATAATGAGACATTAAAAACTTATGACCCATCTATTGATGGGATAGGCCATAACAATAGTAGGTTCGCCTATCAATGCACCTAAAACCCTTATACCTAAACTGGTTGAATTATCTCATTCCAATCTGCAATGAAGGAGGTTGGGTTGATGGGGTAGCATCGGCAATAGTGACTGGTTAATGTGACCATGAATTAGAGTCAAGTTTAGGACTTTTTATTATAAACACGTGTCATTGTTGGCCAAATATTATCATGGAACCTTTTCGAACATTCAAAATGCACTACACTTACAAGAATATCTTCCAAATAATGGAAAGATTGTGGCTTCTTAATAAAAATTTTCAATACAATTTAAATCCAAATAAGAAATACTCAACTGTTTACCTTAGTACAATAAAGACAGAATGGTAATATCTAATGTAGGAACAACATGCAATTTTTGTGGAGATTTGGAAAATTGGAATTCATTGTCGACATCAGAAGGGAATGACTATGTCACAAGAACTAAGTCGACAGGTATCATGATACCATAATATCACTCTACATGACTGGTTGACTAAACAAGTCCACTTCATCTTGCCATATACATGACCTTGGTAGTGTTGTGGCAACCGCATCTTCATCCTTAACCTCATCACCATCTCTCCTAATACTATTTGGAGAGACATCTATAACCGTTCAATCTGGGCCACAACTATCCCCATATATACCCAACCGGTTAACCTACAATGTCGGCTCAAACTGCTTCCTTGTCTTTACATCTCCTTCATCGCCTCTGCTAGGTCTGATATTGCATTTTTATAGCCTTACATTGTTCTGAATCCCCATTGTCACAAGTGCTCTGTACTGATGGTAATTCATTAATATTCTCGTTCTATGTCTCATAAACCACATTAAGTGGACTTTGATGCCCTTGGTTCCATGTCAAGGCCTCAAACTCCTCGAAGAACTCCAGAAAGTGTAATTCATTAATAGAATTTAAATAAAACCTCAAGTACACTCTTCATCAAACTTTATTAAAATTGTTTTCTAAAGCTCATGTCCACGACTGAGCACAAATGGAGTTTGCACTATCAACTCGTACTGATAATAATCAACATCACTTAGTTTGTACACCTTTATAAATAATTGCAGTAGACTCAAGTCCCTGTTGATAATATCAAATGCTCGTGATTATTAATTATATCTAGCACAATTCTTATCATGCAAAATATGACCACCCTGGTACAGGACAAGTTGCACATAGTCTTCTCCAATCACCATATTTTTACAAAAAATTATCAAGTAATGTTAAATGGTTGACCAAAAAAATAAAATTTCAAATATCATTATTAAGAATTCAAATTTGATATAATTGCATCCACGTATAGACTTATATATTAATTAAATATATAATTTAAAATATTATTTTAACAATATTTGTATACAAAGTTTACAAATATTTATTTTTGCATACAATCTTTTCTTTTGCATGCCTACGGGTTATTCTTATTATTTCTTTAATTGTTAGAAATTATTTTATTACATAATAACTAATTGTTCCTATCAAAATTAATTGAAATATAATTTAATTTTCTAAACAATATTTTTATTTAATATAATATAATATAATATAATATAATATAAATATTTTAGGTATATTTATTTAATAAAATCTAACTATGTATAATGTTTATTAAATATTAGTTGTTCTTACTACCTACATTTTACTAATTAAAGTAACGTACATTATACAAATTATTTGAAATAAGTTTCACTTTTCCTAAACAATTGTTTTATTTTACATTTTTTATTTCTTAATGGTAAAGAGATAAAATCAATATGTAATAAAAATATTTCAAGTATATTTAATTTCTAAATAAATATTTTCTATAACAAAACTCTTGTTGATATTTAATTATATCTACTAATTATTTACTTATGATTAATGATTTGTACTAATTCATATCAATGCTTGATTTATAATCTAGATACAATCATAGTGTTACAATTTAACACAGAATATTCTAACTCACGACTGAACAAAAATTAATTAAATTCATAAAACACTACAATAGAATAAACGTAACATAATTTCATTAACGTATCATTCATAGTATCATATAAACATAAGCATAAACATAAACAAACACATATATTTAAGGTAATAAAACATAACATATAGTCTAAATTTATATAATATAAAGACATATATATCATGATTTAAAATGTCAAAAATATTAAAATAAAATTCACAAAAATGCAAAATAACTTTGATGCATATTTTTAAGCATAAAATTAGAACATAATAGTTCATGAAATAATCAATTTCATCGAATAGTTAAACTATAACTTACTGTTCAATTTCTTTACACAAATATGGTGCTTTTCTTTTACAAATCAATTAAGAATGAGAACAAAAATGCAACAAAAAACATTGAACAAATGAATAGTGATTATTCTTTCAAATCACTACAAATTGCACATGTACGCAGCTTCAATTTCCACAACAATTAACAGGTAGCACAAACTTTTTAATATGCACTTTGTTTGAACACAAATTAAAAAGATAATAACGGAGTTCAATTAATTCCATGAATACATAATTAAAGCCATACATTTTTTTTTTTTCATTTTTCATGTAAGACAACAAACTATATAGAAAAGAAACCATTTGTAGCGTGTCACTAGTTAATGAAAGGTAGAATCATAGAACTAAAATAGAAAACAAACTTGAATCATGTAAGAACACAATCATACAAAAGAACACAAACTATATAGAAAAGAAACCATGAATCATAGAACTGTAATGACTTACACAAGCAACCATCATTTATCAAACTTGAAAAAGCTCTTGCTAGGCATAAAAAGTAGAGTCAATAAAAGAAGTGATTAGCTTTAAAAAATATAAATTTCTAAGTTTAGTTTACCATTATTACACCAAAAAATTATAATAATATATATTCATAAATTTCAACTAGATATTATAAGATAATTGTATTATTTAATTATTTTTATCCAAACATCTAAATACCTTATTTTTTGAGATAAGATCTACAACCTCATATGCTCCAAAAATATTTCATAAGCTACATGAGTTTATAGACTCTTCAAAAACCAAACACCCTCTAGATTAGATTAGTGGTTTTCAATAGGGTTATCAAATATGCATTTAGTCTTCAAGAGGATACATGCATGTAGAATTTGTAAGTATTATGAAGAGACAAGCTAACGCGAAAATGCTCATGTTATCCATAAAAGAATATTAAATTTGACAAAAGTCCTATAAAACTCAAGTTTACTATGAAAGCAAGAACATTAAACAACATCAAATACAGGCAACCCCAAATCTGATGCTCAATGGCTTCAAAGAAATAAATCAATATAGTAAATTAATATTAAAAGAAGCTTCTAAGAAAAAAAATGAAAAACAAAATCAACATATTACAAGTAACCTTATATGTGCAATCAAACATTCAGTACACAAAACAGTGAAAGCTCTGCCAATTGTAGGTTGTTAGGCTACAGCTAGTTTTGAAATTCTTTCTAAGATGTATTTGAATGTGCAAACTACAATATCCCAGATAAAAGCAGGATGCTCCACCAATGAGCTACCATGGAAACTGCAATACGTCTTTTAAAATGTGCACAAAATCTAGTTTAGTTCTTTTCACCCCATGAGAGGTTTGCCACAGGAATTGATATTTCAATCAGCGTGAAGTATCCCACATAAGATGTGCAAACAAGTAAAGAAGCATCACATAAAGGAGTAGCACACAAACAAAAATTAATTAGCAAATAAATGTCAATTAAAGCAAATTCATAATAAACATTAAATGCATTGATAATGGAAACCAATAAATATAACAAAGATAAACTGCAATACTAGCCACAAATTAAAAACAACAGTAAGGAACACACATTACCAAAACAGTAAGCATAGAAGGAAGCATACTAAGCTTTCATAGAGAAAATTGATATACTCCATTGATATACTTTTCCACATATCATCACAAACAATACCAATATCATTGCAATGTAAACAACACAGTCAATAATTTACCTAAAATCATCAACAGCTTTCAAAGCTTATCCTTTTAATTGCATAACAAAAAACCCTACAAAAGATACTGTTGAAAATAGCACGTGTGCACATAAAGCACAAATTGTCTAGGCACAAGCTGATATATTATCAAGTTTTAATCAATAAGTCAACAAGAAATGGGCAGAGAGAATCCAACTTCAATGAGCTCTTACAACTTTAAAGTTAAAGAATTACACTAACCTGCAACAATCAGATTACGGAGCACAATTAAGAGCGGAAAAGAAGTTCATAACCATGAATAAAGACGAACAGATGACATTAATCTAGCAAATAATATGAAATTTTCAAATTAAGTCCCTAAATCTCTCCTATTAGCATTGAGACCTCATAAGTCCTAGCAACAGCGGTGCGACGGCAGCGGTGAGCTCCGTCGGCGTTAGGTCGCGTGTTTAAAGAGGAAGATGCCAGCAGGTGTTTGTTTGCAGAGAAAAACTGGTTGTTGGGAAGAACTGAAGATGGAGGTCGTGTTTGGCTTCAACAGGAGTGCAGCGGCAGCAACGGTGAGCTCTGTTTGCGGTGGCTCACCGGTGGCACACGTGCTGGAAGAGGAAGGGCGGCGGCTTCGTGGTGTTTGTAGAGATTTTGGTAGCTAGGAAGAATGTGAAGATGGAGGCCGCGTTTGGCTTCCGAATTTTTTTTGGTTTTGTTCAACTAAAGTCGGAATCTCAGATTCTGAGTCTCCCAGTTCAAAAGTGGAATCTGAGATTCCGGTTTTAATTGATTTTTGTTTTTTAATTCATAAATTGTTTTTAGATTTGTAATAATAATATTTTTTTTTGGAAGAAGTGTCGAAATCTGAGATTCTGACACTTGTTTTGGTTTTTTTTTTTTTAAAAAAAAAAACAAACTTTGAAACTAAAAACTCAATTACTGACAAGAGGACAAAATTTTAAAACTTCCAACAAGTGGGTCATTTTTTAATAAAAAATTAGAAATAGAATTTTTTAAAAAAAAAGCCCTGCAGTTAGAACCTGATTATTTAAGTCAAAAAGTGATAATATGTTTATAACAAATAAATAAATCAATATATATATATATTTATTTTTGAGTAAATTAATATATACATATTGAAAATTTGGGATCATAAGAATGTGAAACTAGTTTATGGTAAGTTTAAACTTAGTTTCTACAGCAAAGAGATGTAATATATCACTTTACAAAACTCAAGGATCGCATAGTCTTAAGAAATTTCAAATGCGTTTTCATCTTTTATAACTTATTTGTTTGATTTCACACTTGATTATATATCAATTTGGGAGTCTGAAAAATTATGTAAAATGATGAGTACAAACCATAAATTATGGAATTAAAAAGTCATAACATAAGAGTTATGTCATGGAAATTATGCAAATGAAAAATCATGTTGCCATCTATATATTTTGTAACTTACTTTCATGATTTACACTTAAATATGCATCAATTTTACAGTTTGGAGAGTTGTATAAAATGAAGATGCACAAGCAATGAGTTATGAAGTTAAATGGGTTTACTAGTTACGTTTTGGAACTTACAAGTTATGCGAATAAATAGACACAAACATAACTTTTGTAATTTAAAAACCACAAACAAGATTTATGCTGTGAAAGTTACGCAAATGCAAAGTCATGCTGCAATTCAAAAATCATTAAAATTAAAAACGTCATCATTTTTTATAATTCAATGATCATTAAAAGATTGCAATACAAAAATTATTTCGTTATTTTCAAAATCATTAAGAGGCAACATTGCTTTTACACTTCAAATTAATTTTAAAATTGCTTTTTACACTACAAATTAATTTCCAGCAATATATCCAATTTTTCATCAATGTTTTCACGTTCAACGTAGGATTCGGAATCATAGAAGATCTCAAATTTGAACCACGTAACAAGATTTCTCAGGCCCCACAAACATATACCGTACCGTTGGCATTCCCCAAAAGGTTGGCTGAAAATTGGTTATGTTTGTTCTCATCTCTCAAAAATTGTATAACATTAACAGAGGATAAAGAGAAAATTTAAAAATTATGAAGATTGTAATATATTTTTTAGACGAAAAAATGAAAACAAGCATTCCCAAGTGCGATATTAGAAAATTTTTCAAAAAAAAAAAACGTATTACCATTAAATTCTAGAAGACTACAATATTTTTACCACAATAAACTGAAACCCTAGTTCCAACACGAGGGGTGATGATTGAAGACAAGATGGACACAACTGAAAGTGTCCCCTGGTGATAATAAATCCACAAAAAAAAAACCCAGCACTTGAATCAAAAATTCACATGTTTGTACTAATAAATGGGCCAACTTTTATCCCTTTGTCATCCACACAAGTGTGCATTCCCTCTCCTCCTTTGTCCCCCACAAAATATCTGCCATGTTTGTGGTTGTGGCCTTTCCTTATTTTTATTTTATTTTATTTTATCATTTCGATTGGTACTTGAGTGACTCCCCCTTTATATTATTAGATAATGGTTACAGTCTAAACATCAAGTATACTTTATAAATTGTACACATAAACAACTACGAGACATATAAATGAACATTCTTCTCTTAGTTGAACGAGTAATGGTTAACTTTGTCCATTCTTGATTAAGGGATTTTCAATCGCGCATTAGTTTTCTACATGAACAAATTTTAAAATTATAAATTAAATAAGTTTATTCAAATATTCTCTTGAATAAGATTACGGAGAAACACCAAAATTCTGTATCAGTTGAATGTGCATGGGATGGGTTTACTAAGCTAAATTTACATCTTGAAAATAAATACTAATATCCCACGTGCATATGTTTTCATTGTGCTTTTACAAGAATCATGACCTATTCATTTCTGAACACCATACTCATTGCACGTGCATAATTGTATAAATTGATTAATAATGTTTTTAAATAAACATTTTATATTATTTATGAAATGGAAAAGAAAACAAATAAACAAGAAAAAAGAAATTGTAAAATAAAATAAAATAAATAAAAATTGAGAGAGGAGAAAAACGATATAAAAAAATGCTATAAATTTATATTTGTGGGAATGAAGTAAAATAAAAAGAATATTTAACAAAAAAGTATTTGATCTTTTCACATTGTGCCAACAAGTAGTTACTTTAGAACCAAATACTTAATAAATGGTGTAGATTTATGTACTATTTCTAGTGTCATTTAACTAATTTATCCTATAAAATCTAAATGCCACTCGTTACAAGAATAATTTCCCTAATTTTTCGTTCTAATGCCATTTTGTTTTGATGTATGGTTAATTGCTTAGACGAGTTCAGTATCACAACTTCAAATACAATTGCAAAATTTATTTAAAAAATACTCCTAAAATTAAGGTAGTCATAGTCGCAAAATTTTGGTTGATTGAAAAATCATAATCTATAACTAGCAAATTTGACACATTTTAAGTATGTGTAAAATTATTTATAAATTATAAAATTATTATATTTATGTAATGAAAATAGTATTATTTAAAATTAAAGATATAAATAATATTTGTAATAAGAAATGAAAAAGATTAATAGAAATTGAAAAGTGAAAAAATTTAAAAATATATAATAATATAAAATATATTAAAAATAAAAAAAATAAATGATAAAAAAAATTGAAGTAAACTCAAACCCTTAATAATAATTTATAGTATAGATAGTTGTATTAGACTTTGAAAATAAAGTAAAAATTCACATTATGTTGATGCGACAGAAAAAAGTAAACTAGTAATGCTAGGAAGTCTGTTTTGATGAATTTCAGGGACATAAATATAAAGCATGTTTTAAATAAATAAAGCTTATTTTCAAAGTCTGGTATATTCTTTTCAGTTTTTCATTATTATCCCCATTATTTATGGCTATGTTTGGAAGAGAAGTTTTTGTTAAAAATGATGTTAGGCAAGAATTAAGTTGAGATAATTAACATGATTAGAAGAAAGTTTTAGTGAGATGAATAATATATTTTATTTGAATATGTATATAAAATATATAATATTAATTAAATAATATAATAGTATCGGGGATAATGATTAGATTTTATTATATGAATAAAAATAAATAAGAGTATATATGTGATATATATTAGTTCGTTAATAGGTGTAATGATTGAAAAATAAATAATTAATTATATATAAAAAAAAATAAAAATTTAAATTTAAATTTAAATGTAAATTTTATTAAGTGATATTTTTGGTAACACGGCATTTGAGATATGTTTTAAAATTAAAAGTTAGCTTCCTAGCATAACCTATGGGGATATAGCTGAAATTAAACCGTTGCGTAAAAAGAAAAATGGAGGAAAAATTAATGAATAAACAATGGATAAGGCAAATCCTTTGACCCCACCATTTACCCTTTGCTTTCGCCCTTTTACACGTTGCCTCTGTTCTTTCTTTCTCATTCAACATCTGCGTCTCTCTCCTCTTTTCAAAACTTTAAGAAGAAGCAGAAGAAGAAAAGAACCCTTAACCACCGGGGAAAAAAGAATGAATTATTAGAAGGGTCTTGGTTGGATTGAAGCTTCTGGTTTGTAGACGCCTTGTTTTGTTGATTAAGGACAGGAAGAAAGGGTTCTTAATCCAAAAGGAGAGTAGATAATTTGTTGTCTAGAGTATTAGTTTTGATGCTATAAGGCTGAAAGGATTTGCAAAATCTTGACAACATGTATTGTTCGTTGAAGGCTGGTTTCTCTGTTTATGGGTCCGTTGATGTTTATGTCAAGAGCAGAGGCGAAGGTTCTTTTAGGGTTAGCCCTTCTATTGGGGCTCTGCAATTTAAGGAATCAAATTCGAAAGAGTTTTGTGGCAAAACCATTGACGTCTCAGATCATAAAGGCGTTAGCAGTCTGAGTGTTAAAGCTCCGAAATTGGACCCTGTCCATGTAAGTATTTTGTTTTCTTTTCGCCGTTCTCAACCCCTTCTTTTTGCCGTTCTCTTGTCCTCCAAAATTGGTCCTCGATTCATTTCTAATTTTTTGGGTTATTTTAGGCTCAAGCATCTGTTTCCTTCGGCAAAGCTCAGAGATGGTGGGAGAAATCCCTTCAGCCAAATATGATTGAGATCAATTCAGCACAGGAGCTGGTGGATCATCTGTTGAATGCCGGTGATAAATTGGCTATAGTTGATTTTTATTCCCCTGGTTGTGGAGGTTGCAAAGCTTTGCATCCTAAGGTACATATTTTCACCCCTTTGACCTGTAAGCTTTCTTTAATGATTTGTTTATTGTTGGTCTGTTCTTTTGTTAAGTTTCTTCCCTTTACCATTGTGTGTATTTGCTAGATTTTGCGTTGTTAACAGTCGCTGAGTAATTATCACTTACTCATCTATAATTATCATCCATTGTTAACAGATCGGCCAACTAGCTGAGTTGAACCCAAATGCCATTTTTCTGATGGTTAATTATGAACTACAGAAGGAAATGTGCTATGCCCTTCACGTTCATGTCCTGCCCTTCTTTAGGTTCTACAGAGGTGCAGAGGGCAGGGTGTGTAGCTTCAGCTGCACCAATGCCACTGTAAGTAGTCTTTCTCATTCAATTTCCTTACCTTTTTTATTCCGGGAAGATCTAGAATTTAAGAAAATTTCATTAATATTGATACGGAATATCTGAAAAATTGTTGTCGTATGCAGATCAAAAAATTCAAGGATGCATTGGCAAAACATGGGACCGCAAGATGTAGCCTTGGCCCGGCCAAAGGTTTATCTGAATCAGAACTGACGGCCTTGGCCTCAATCGGTCAGATATCAAGAGATTTGGTGCCAAATTCAACTAAGGAGGAGAAGGTGGAAGAGCTGGTTCCCAAAGAACCTGCAACATCTAATGCAGTGATCAAAGATGGCAGTAAGATGGGACTCAAAGAAGACAATGCCATGGTGATGGCCTAGAGTAAGAGACGGCACAAGAAGTTAAGAAGGGTCAATATTTTCTACCCTTCTATTTACTTTTATTGGAGATGTACAGACTCATATAAGTAAATCATTGTGTATGGTATCAGGGCTCTTGGGTTTTAGATATAAGCCCTGTATGTTTTGTGAAGCTGTTATTGGTTCAGTGTTGAAATTTTCAGCTGAGGAGCTGAATGTAGGGACTTGCATCTCTTCAGTGGTGGTGCATAACCTGTTTTGTCTATTGTAAATGCTAGAGATTAATGCAGTATTTGGAAGTTATGGAACTGTGTTGTGCTTCTGGATCCTGCTGCAAGATCTCCCTGCCAGTCTCTTCTTTTCCCTCTTATCCACTATAAGAAATTTTCGGGGGCGGTTTTTTAAGCTCTGCTTCGAAATTTGCTTCTTAAGTTGCAAGATTTTGGGTTAATCTGAGAACCGTTTTTAACATATTTTGATGCATTTTCGTTTATGTAAGTGTTTTTGCACTATTTTTCGTAACAAGTTAGTCGTGTTTGGATTATTTGGGGATACCAAATCGGTTCTTCCTAAATTATTAAATCTTTAATACATGGTGTTATCATAATTCATACTATTTCTAGATACAATTAATATTCTGTTATTTAAAGTAGGAGTGAAGTATCTCGTTTTTATTCATTTTTCACATTGTTGCTCCTTTTTCATATTTTTATTCTGTTCAATCAAATTTTGTTTAATCTATTTCTTCTCATTTAAAAATTTTCTTTTAAACATTTCGTTTCCTCATCTTATATAAATTTTTAATTCATTTTAAAACATTGTAATTAATATTTTTATCATTAATAAATCTATATAATTTTATGATATTTAAAACCGATGATTTCTGTTAAATAATAAATTATAAAATAAATTATGAATGTATATAAATGAAAATATTAATATAATAAAATAAAATTCTATGAGTGCCCGTTACACATTAAATTTTAAATTTTATTGATATAGGTGCATTTACTCAGTCCTAATTAAAAAGAATTGATACCACCAGCATATGTATGTAAATTTTTTCATCTAATAAAATGCAGTGAAGTAATTTTTAAATTTATTATTAAATTTGAATATCAAATAATGCCAAATCAATAATTGTTAAATAACAGTTTACAATTATCAACAAGAAGTAAATAACTGCTCAAGAATTATTGAAGCACCCGTGACTCCTAGGTATCCAATCCCAAAATCAAAACATAGATGGAAATTTCGTCTGTTTGAATTTTTTAAATTTCAGATTCTTACAAATTTCGACTAGTCTCATTGATTTTTGTCTTTATTATTTTTGGTCTTCTTATGGAGGGTAACCGACAGCTCATTTTTTGTTTGAAGCTTTTTGAAGTGGGTTCATTAATCAATACATGATATCCCGCCAGAACAAATGGGCTAACGATAAAATTGAAATCCCACAATATTAAGATCACGGGGTTGAATCTTTTTAGAACTATAAAATATTTACATATTTATTTCTGTAGTATTGATGAATTGATAATTGGTCGATTTGTGTTCACTAATAGAAATTATTGCATAAAAGCCATCGTTTATGTAGAAACACACCTACTCCAAACTGTACTCAACCATATACAAATAATTGCATATGAGATGTAATCACATTTTGTCATATGCAACTCTTCGGTCGCAGCCAAAAAGGGAGTATAGAAAGTGCAATATTATGGTTAGAAATGCCGCAGGTGGTTGGGAAGTATTTCACGTTGTGCCATCCATGCATGTCTTGATCATATCTTATCTATACTTTCGGACAGTGAAAAATCAAGAGATCGTGGGACAGAGACGTGGCCGGCATTGGCTCATTGATTTGTGTGATCAATCAAGTGCATTGGACGAGACAAAACACAGTCCAACCAAAATACAGAACAAATAACATGTGACTGTTTTAATACGCAAAAAAATTTGGCAGCAAATGCCAAAAGTAAATCGACATAATTTATGCACAAGATGTGAAGTCTCAACTGTTATTCAAGGAAAAATCAAAGTTCCTTTGTCATGTTATGAACTTCCTGCCGCGGAATTCATTACATAATTTTGTCCTAATTGATGAAAGTATTACGTGGATCCCATATAGCCTCTGAAGCCATCAACGGGCTGTGGACAGTATTGACCACATTCGAATTGGGTTTTCCGAGGGACAACAATAAACGTTAAATCAAATGCAAATCAAAGAGACACCAAGTGGCAATGTTGGGAAAGCATGCAAGCATAGAGACGAATAGATTCCATGTCACGGGTCTACACTTGTGGACTATATTGAATGATTTATTTGTTTTTATGTCGAAATTATATCAAAACATATAGATATATATATATATATATATATACTCATCAAACTTTTATGGGACATAATAAAGCTTAAATTCCATCTTCAATTGAGTTCACAGCACATTTTATTTGAGACTCTGATCAGCTCATATTTCGTAGGGACAATAAAAATATGATGAGATTCTATTCACTTCAAAGGACTGGAGTGATTGAGTTATTAATTTTGGCATATACCCTATCAATTAAAGTGAAAATAAAATAATTAAATTCAGTGTGATTTTCAAATAATAAAGTGTGTTCCATTCATCTAATGACACCAGAACCTCTCAATCGGGGGGGGGGGGGGGGGGGGGGGGGGGGGGTGGGGCTTATGAAAATTGAATGGTAAATTTATTATCACTACGTGTTTCTTCTCTGTATTTGCTTTTATCTCATGCTTAAATAGATGTCTATAATCATTATTATATGCGCGTGCACCACACATGAATATATGTGTGTGTCTACATATATTTTATTTAATAAAAATAAGTTTAAATTCTGGAACACTGTATTCGAAAGGGGGGTGTGTATAATATATATAGAGTAGTAAGAGCTGATGTGCAAATTTATACATAAATTATAAAACCATGTTATTTTAAAAAATAAATATAAAAGAATTTAAAAAGTAGAAAAAAATTCTAAATAAAAATATAACTAAAAGATGAGAAAATTTGAGAGAAAATACAAATAAAACAATAAATTAAAAGAAAGGAAAGAAAAAATGATGAAAAAATAAAAGAATTTAAATAAAGGTAATTGTGTAAGTTTTTATTGTACAACTTAAAAGCCTTATGTTTTAAAAAAAATAATATAGTAAGAATATAGGTTAACATTATACAAAAATAAAAAATAAAAAAGATATAATAATTTAGAAAGAGAGAAAATTGATAGTAAAATAAAAATAAAAGTAATTAGTTAGTAGAATAGACAAAAGAGATGATGACGCGGACGTCCAACATGATAAAGAGGAGTCGCTGGCAATTCCAGCTGGGCCAATAACCAGGGCACGGGCAAAAAGACTTAAAGAAGCCATTAACGTCTTGGTGCGCGAAATTCAAGAAGATGTCACGCGTGGATGCAAATTCGAGGAGCCCGAGGAAGAGCGTAGAGTAAACATCCTGAGATGGATGGAAGACTTGGGGGCAATGGAATAAATAGGGATGATTAATTTAATTAATTATTTATCCTTCAACTTAGTTTAATTATTTCTCTTTTAATTTAATTCTGGGCCCAGTCAAAATAAGCCCAGTAGGAGCCCGCAGCCCAACTAGGTTAGGCTTTTGGCACTATAAATTCATCATGTACCATCAGATTTCACAGAGTGTTTTCAAAAAATTCAGGTTTCTTCTCAATTCCCTGAAATTGATTCTTTCAATTTCTCGTGAGTTTTATATCCCAAATGGAGTCATTCTGAATTGGTTCGAGTGATTTGTAACGTATCAATCAGCAGTCGGTGTGCTGATTGTGGCCGTTCATATCGGGTTCAATCCAATCCTAATACGTTGGGTCGGCGTTCTTCGCCCGGTTCGCGTCCCGGGGTTATCGGATTCGGGTCCGATTACATCGTCCTATCCGACGCGATCGTTGATCACGTCAATTTGGTATCAGAGCCATTCTGTATCGAATTCTAATTCGATACACGATCCGGAGTTAAAAAAAAAATTCAAAAAAAAATCAAAAAAAAAAGGAAAAAAAAATCCGCCGCGCCGCCGCCGCTTGCAATCGCAATTCCGCCGCCATTTCAGCCGATTTCAGCCCGAAAATTTCACCAACAGCACCGTCACCGTGAGCCCATTCCATCCCGCCGTGAATCGCCACTGGAGGAGGAGCGAATCGGCCGCAATTCCACCACGACCGCCGCCGGGACTCCACCGCGAAAAGGCCTCAAATTCGCCCGATTTCGCCGCCTGTCGCCGCTGTTGAGGGCCGCCCGGGGCACGCCGACGCCTAGGCAACCGACGCCGGCCAATTCCGCGACCAATCGCCGGAGAAATCAGGGTTTTTCTCCACCACCGCCGCCGCCGCCCGATTTCGTGAAAAAAAAAATTTATTTTGTTGGGTCGAAGATTATTTGGGCCAAAAAAAAATGTTGGGCCGGAGAAATATAAAAAAAAATTTGTTGGGCCAAGTTGATTGGACCAAAAAAAAAACATTTCAGTTGGGCCAAGGTAAGAGTTGGGCCGAGTACCAAGTGGGCTGGAAGCAGGATCTGGGCCGAATTGAAATTGGGCCAAGCTTGAAAAAAAAAAAAATCATTGGGTCGAAGGAATTTGGCTGGACCAGAAGCTGCTGCCGGGCTGGACCGTCCGCTGACGTGGTAAGACCGTGTTTGGTTACAGTTTTTCGTCTCAGACTAAGGGCCTGTTTGGCTGCAAAATTTTTATTTCTGCTTTTTCTAAGGGCCTGTTTGGCTGTGAAATTTTATTTCTGCTTAAGGACCTGTTTGGCTGCATAAATTTTATTTTTGCTTAAGGGCCTGTTTGGTTACTGAAAAAAAAAAAGAAGAGGCCAAAAAAAAGAGAGAGAGAGGCCAAAAAAAAAACAAAAAAACAAAAAAACAAAAGTTACTTCTGTTGATTTTTTTTAATATTATTGAGATCGTATCTGGAATATTGAAGATCGAGATATTTGCTCATCTCGTAATTTCAGGCCATATCCATCGTACTGAGTGCTTGTATTTTTACGTTTGAATCTTGAAACCATTTTGGAATCACACGAGGAGGGCACGAGAAATTGAGACTGGTGAGGCATAAATTGAGAGTGTGTGATACACGAGTGGAGGTAAGAAACGAGTGCAAGAGAGCCTTTACCTGAGAGAAGCGAGGTTGGTGAGGACTTTTATTACTAACAATTACCTGCTATTATTTTTTTTGTATTGTATCACAGATTTTGTGATGGCCAGTCAGTATTCAGGACAGGGTAACAGTCCTAACAAAACTAAATTCCTATTTGACTCCCTCAGTGATGAGTTGAGGAAGCTCACTAGGAGCGTGGAGGGCATGCAGGACCGGATGGCAGATGTGCACGATCGCTTGGGGCGAGTAGAAGCGTCCTAAGCTGTAACTCTAGAAAGAGACGGTTCGCTGTCCAGACCAGCAGGACGTAGAGGCAGTCCTGTGCCAGGCTGAGCTCGGAATAGGGATAGACAAGGGCATCATGTCAGACCTGTGAGGCCCGATCGACATGATTATGAGGAGGAGTATGGGTCGAACGAGGACGAGGACTGGCACGCGTACGACAATGATCCCAGGAGGCATCGTCGGAGGGACTGTGTGGACGACGAGATACCTAAGGGATTGAAGTTACAGCTGCCACCCTTCCAAGGGCGATCTGATCCCGACACCTACCTCGAGTGGGAAAGAAAGGTAGAATTAATTTTTGATTGTCATCGCTATTCAGAAAGCCAAAAGGTTAAGTTGGCAGTAGTGGAGTTCATAGATTATGCGATCGTATGGTGGGATCAGTTGTGCACTAACCGGAGGAGAGCTGGAGAAGGGCCAGTGCGTACTTGGACAGAGCTGAAGGCAGTCTTGAGAAAGAGGTTTGTACCGAGCCACTACCATCGAGACCTGTATCAACGATTGCAGACATTAACGCATGGAACTCGGAGTGTGGAAGACTATTATAAGGAGCTCGAGATAGCTATGATTCGAGCAGATGTTGTGGAAGATAGGGAGGCCACCATGGCACGTTTTCTGAGTGGATTGCACCGGGACATTGCCGACGTAGTGGAGTTGCAGCATTACGTAAAGATAGAAGAAATGGTGCAAAAGGCGGTTAAGGTAGAAAGGCAGTTGAAAAGGAAGGGTAGGTTCACATCTCAACCTAATACCGCTAGCAGATCCTTCCCTAGGAGAGAGGATAAGACACCAATGACGAGTGCCCCTCGGGCCAGAACTGCACTTAAAGTAGAGGCACCTAAGGTAACAACTCCTACTCCCTCTGGCTCATCTAGCACACGAAATCGGGATATTTTGTGTTTTAAGTATCAGGGCAGGGGGCATATTGCTTCGCAGTGTCCCAATAAAAGAGCTATGCTGCTATCAGAAAATGGGGACATTGTGACTGATGAGGAGTGCGACAGCAGTGAAGAAATGCCGCCATTAGAGGAAGTGCCGTCCGACGAGGAAAGGTTGTGCGAAGAAGGGGGAATTAATTTAGTGGTAATGAGAGCGCTAAGCACCCAAGTGAAGGAGAAGATAGATGAGACTCAAAGAGAGAATATATTCCATGCGCGCTGCCTGATTAATGGTAAGACTTGCAGTTTGATAGTAGATGGAGGAAGTTGTACGAATGTGGCGAGTACGACGTTGGTTGAGAGATTGGCATTGCCAATGAAGGATCACCCTAGGCCGTATAAGTTACAGTGGCTTAATAATAATGGTGAGGTTAAAGTGACGAAGCAGGTGATGGTGAGCTTCAAAATAGGATCGTATGAGGATCAAGTGACATGTGACGTAGTGCCTATGCAGGCTTGTCACGTCCTGCTCGGCAGACCGTGGCAATTTGACCGACAGGTGATATACAACGGATTGACTAATCGGTATTCATTCTTATTCCATGGAAAGAAAGTCACGTTGGTTCCCTTAACTCCAAAGCAAGTATACGAAGACCAGTCGTACATGCAGAGGCAGTTTGAGATGGAAGTTGAGAGGAGGAAGAAAAGGAAGGAGGGGATAAGAGAGAAAGAGCAAAGGAAGGATGAGAGGGGAAAAGAGAAAAAGGAGTGCATGATGGCGACTATGAGGGATGTAAGGCTGGCATTGAGTGCTGAGAAGTCCCTTGTGATGTTAATGTATAAGGAGGCCTGTTATATATCTGATGATGTCACATCCTCCCTCCCCTCTGTTGTAGTATCTGTTTTGCAGGAATACACTGACGTGTTCCCAGAGGAAGTCCCCAAAGGGTTGCCGCCGGTTCGAGGGATAGAACATCACATAGACTTTATCCCGGGGGCATCCATACCCAACAAGCCAGCATACCGAACCAACCCTGAAGAAACCCGAGAGATCCAGAGACAAGTGGAGGAACTGATGGGTAAAGGCTGGGTTCGAGAAAGCATGAGCCCGTGTGCCGTCCCCGTGCTGCTCGTGCCGAAGAAAGACGGACAATGGCTCATGTGCGTAGATTGCAGAGCTGTTAACGCTATTACGGTAAAGTATCGTCACCCCATACCTCGACTAGATGATTTGCTTGATGAGTTGCATGGTGCTACTATATTCTCTAAAATAGATCTTAAAAGTGGGTACCATCAAATTAGAATGCGTGAGGGGGATGAATGGAAAACAGCCTTTAAAACCAAGTTTGGCTTATATGAATGGCTTGTAATGCCATTTGGACTTACTAATGCCCCTAGCACATTTATGCGCTTAATGAACCATGTTATGCGTGCATTCATTGGCAAGTTTGTTGTAGTGTATTTTGATGACATACTGGTCTATAGCTGCACGATGGCTGAGCATGTTGAGCACATACGTAGCGTACTTGATGTCCTACGACGAGAAAAGCTATATGCCAATATCAAGAAATGTACCTTTTGCACTGACCATTGTGTCTTCCTAGGATTTGTTGTTGGTGTACAGGGAATACAGGTGGATGAAAGCAAAGTAAAGGCCATACAAGAATGGCCAACCCCGACGACAGTATCCGAAGTGAGAAGTTTCCATGGATTGGCTGGTTTCTACAGGAGATTTGTGCAGGATTTCAGCACCATTGCTGCTCCACTTACTGCCATAATTAAGAAGAATGAGAAGTTCAAGTGGGGAGAGGCCCAACAACGAGCATTTGACACCTTAAAGAATAGGCTTACACATGCTCCTGTACTTTCCTTACCAGATTTTAATAAGGCTTTTGAAATTGAGTGTGATGCTTCTGGTGTAGGTATTGGAGCAGTCCTAATGCAAGACAAAAGGCCCATTGCATACTTCAGTGAGAAACTTAATGGAGCCGCGCTAAATTATCCTACATATGACAAGGAGTTATACTCCTTGGTGCGGGCCCTGGAAACATGGCAACATTACTTGAGGCCAAAGGAGTTTGTGATCCACACTGACCACGAATCTCTAAAGCATCTGAAGGGTCAGAGTAAGCTCAGCAAACGGCATGCCAAGTGGGTGTCATTCATTGACATATTCCCTTACGTCATCAAGTACAAAAAAGGTATGGAAAACATAGTTGCTGATGCATTATCCCGTAGGTATAATTTACTGAACATGCTAGGCACAAGGTTACTGGGATTTGAGCACATTAAGGAACTTTATCAAAATGATCCTGACTTCAGTCAAGCCTTTGCGCTCACTGAAAAGTGTGCTTATGACAAATATTTTAGACATGAGGGTTATTTGTTCTATGTTAATAGATTGTGTATTCCACGGTGTTCTCTACGAGAATTGCTTATCCGAGAAGCTCATTGTGGAGGACTAATGGGACACTTCGGTGTCACCAAGACTGTGCTAATTCTGCAGGAACACTTCCACTGGCCAGGACTAAAAGGGGACGTAGAGCGAGTCGTGGAAAGATGCATACGGTGTAAGGAAGCGAAGTCCCGTAACCAGCCCCACGGTATGTATCACCCTTTACCTGTACCGAATACCCCTTGGACTGACATATCTATGGACTTTGTTTTGGGATTACCCCGGTCTAAAAATGGTAGAGATGCTGTCTTTGTGGTCGTAGATAGATTTTCTAAGATGGCTCATTTTATTGTCTGCCATAAAACTAGCGACGCATCGCATGTGGCTGACTTGTTTTTCAAAGAAGTAGTCCGTCTACATGGTGTACCTAAAACTATAGTGTCCGATCGTGACGTTAAATTTTTGAGTTATTTTTGGAAAACACTATGGGCTAAATTAGGGACTAAACTACTATTTTCTACAACTTATCACCCCCAAACCGATGGACAAACTGAAACTATTAACCGAACACTCACTACATTACTACGTGCTGTTATTAGGAAAAATATTAAAAGTTGGGAAGAGAGCTTGCCGCATGTTGAATTTGCTTATAATAGAGCTGTTCATTCTGCTACTAATATGTCTCCGTTTGAAATTGTATATGGCTTTAATCCTCTAACACCTTTAGATTTGTTGCCATTGCCTAGCAATGAGCATCTGAGTTTAGAAGGCAAAAGGCGAGCCGAGTATGTCAGGCGAATGCATGAACAGGTCAAGCAAAACATTGAGAAAAGGAACGAGCAATACGCCCAGCAGGCAAATAAAGGTAGGAAGCGGGTAGTGTTTGAACCCGGAGATTGGGTGTGGGTTCATATGCGAAAGGAGAGGTTTCCCAAACAACGGAAGTCTAAATTGATGCCTCGCGGAGATGGGCCATTCCGATTCCTGGAGAGACTCAACGACAACGCCTACAGGTTGGAGTTACCAGGTGAGTTCGGAGTTAGTGCAACTTTTAATGTTTCTGACTTGAGTTTATTTGATGTAGGTGATGAACGGGATTCTGAATTGAGGGCAATTCCTTCTCAAGAGGAGGGGAATGACGCGGACGTCCAACATGATAAAGAGGAGTCGCTGGCAATTCCAGCTGGGCCAATAACCAGGGCACGGGCAAAAAGACTTAAAGAAGCCATTAACGTCTTGGTGCGCGAAATTCAAGAAGATGTCACGCGTGGATGCAAATTCGAGGAGCCCGAGGAAGAGCGTAGAGTAAACATCCTGAGATGGATGGAAGACTTGGGGGCGATGGAATAAATAGGGATGATTAATTTAATTAATTATTTATCCTTCAACTTAGTTTAATTATTTCTCTTTTAATTTAATTCTGGGCCCAGTCAAAATAAGCCCAGTAGGAACCCGCAGCCCAACTAGGTTAGGGTTTTGGCACTATAAATTCCTCATGTACCATCAGATTTCACAGAGTGTTTTCAATTAATTCAGGTTTCCTTTCAATTCCCTGAAATTGATTCTTTCAATTTCTCGTGAGTTTCTATCCCAAATCGAGTCATTCCGAATTGGTTCGAGTGATTCGTAACGTATCAATCAGCAATCGGTGTGCTGATTATGGCCGTTCTTATCGGGTTCAATCCAATCCTACTACGTTGGGTCGGCGTTCTTCGCCCGGTTCGCGTCCCTGGGGTTATCGGATTCGGGTCCGCTTACACCGTCCTATCCGACGCGATCGTTGATCACGTCAGATGATGAAGAAAAAATTTTAAAATAAGAGACTTTAAAATAAAGGGTATTTGGATAATTTTAAATTAAACAACAGAATACCTTCTTGAAATAATAATATATTATAAATTTATACATCACTTAATGTGATTTGTTAGGAAGACTTCAAAATTTTAAAACTCCAATTTTCTCACTAAAACTTGTCCAAAGCAGCTACCAATTTTGTACATTTTATATGTGTGCAAATTTAAATAAAATTGTTTTTAATGTAGTAAAATTCTATAAACAATTCAATAGTAGCTGCAACGCAAATATCAAATTTATTTTATCTAGTTTCAATAGTAATAAAAAAATTAAATTATGATATTTTACACTTAAATGCAATTTTAAAATTATAAAAGTCTTAGTACAATATAAATATTCGTATATAGTATACCCATACATTCGTATGAATATTGGTGAAAAAATATTTTAAAAGTGAAAAGACATAAAAATCAGTGTACAAAAAGTTGGAAGTTATTTGGTGAAAATAAATTATTTTCTTGAACTTATTTTATATTCATTAATTATGATTAAAAAAAAAGTTGAAAAAACTCAAAATAACTAAGATCAGTTACAAAAGGTATTATTGGAAACACATTATATGACCAAAAGATAGTTATTATTCTATCCTCACACTTAGTGACATAGAATAATAAGGATATACTTTACATAACAGTAAAAGACTAAAAAATAATTATTATAATGATTATAGGCTTAATAACATAGTTATCGAAGACATTTTAAGGAGATCGTAGAAAGCCCATTTTAAGAATAATATAATAGTATAGATAATAAATTGGCAAATGGATTGACTGTAATTCGAACAAAGCCAATAAATCCACGCAATGGTCTGTCTTCGGAATCATGGTTGGTGTGGAGCTGACGGGGATTGCCCAATTGTGCACAAGACAACAAATTAATGAGGTCTGCTGTCATGGCAACCTGTGTCAATCGACATCCTCCCACCATCTTAAGCATTAAGTGGTCACGATTGAGCAACAATGAAAAATAAAAGTAGAAAATGAAGATAAGAACAAAGTTTGTTCTCACTCGTTATGCATCCACCGTAATGCTAATTCACCAAGCAAGAAAAACTTATTTAAGATTGTTTCCACAGAAGAGAGAACAAACATAAAAGCAAGTGTTTTGCAACCTAAGCTACTGCAACGACGATAATCATAATCGAAGAATGAATTCATGGTTGCTCTTACGTGAGCCAAAAACACATCCATCAGCTTTCGTTCAATTGATTGGATTGACTGTCAACTGAATTTTGTTAAACAAGACCTGCAGAAAGTTCATTTATTTTATATGTATCAATACCAAGGAACAATCAACAATTACCAAAACAATTTTGAAGGCTTAATCTTATTTTTCAATTGGCCTCACGGCATTCAGGCAACATTCTTTTTACTTGTCTTTATTCCTTCTACGTGGGCAAAACCACACTTTTCCTTCATATGTAGAGTCAGTACACTTAAAAATCTCATAATTTACGAAACCGAAACTTCTCATCCAAGTTTAGGTCTTTTTTCGACCTGCCTTTAATAAATAGGTGACAATCACATGCAGTTTTCACTTTGCCGTGAATTTGACATACAACACCAAAATGTCTAAATCATATCATCCTTCTGCAGAACTCCAATGTTCCATTGCACACTCACAAAGAAATAAAGAGAGCCACGAATGACTGTTGAGTAACAGAGACTAGGACAAGGATCGTTCGTAGCCCATCTAACACGCAGGAAAGCTTCCACAACCGATGAAGCAATCAAGAGAATAAACACTAGATACTCGTAGCTATTCTCTGAATGAGAAGGAGCAAGCTTATTCATAAAGGACTTGCTTAGCGTCTGACACTACATGGTATCAGCCTCCTATTATCTTGCCTTGATTGTTAGGAATAAATTAATTTATTTTCTTAATGACTTTGTTATTTGGTGTCCTAGTTTCTAGGAGGCTGTTGAGGCCTTGAGCTCCAAGTCCAAACGTCAGTTTGTTACTTGGAGTCAATGTTCCTAAGATTATAAAAAAGTTGTTTAGTGGTGGCAGTGATCCTATATTTGCGCAAGTCTGAAGCTCTATGTATAGAGCATTTTGTATTTGTCATTTATGTGTGAGCAGTAATGGAAGTCCAAGTTATCTCAACATAGTTCTTATTTTACCCTTATTGCATTCTTCTGCCAACAATTCTGGCATCAGAGCCAGTTGCGGTCCCACAAATATTGAAAGAAACAGTGCGTGTTCCGCAATATCATTAAACAACACAAATTCATCACAACCCCCCCAATTCCAATTTTTAAGGGGGAGAATTATCATTTCTGGGGCCTTAAAATGAAGACACTTTCCAAGTCCCAAGAACTGGGAAATTGATGGAAAATGGATTTGAAGACTCCAATACACGAGCAGCGTTTACGTGACAAGCGAAAGAGAGATGCAAAAGCTCTGTCTCTCATCCAGCAAGCGCTGGAAGATGAAATATTCCCTCGAATTGCAACAGATTCTACTTCTCATGTGGCATGGGAGATTCTGAAAAAAGAATGTTTGGGTGACAAAAAGGTAACTATCGTGAACAACCCTTTGTCATGATTTTGAAACATTGCAAATTAAAAATGATGAGTCGGTGCAAGTTTAGTTATCACGAGTATCAGCAATTGTCAACCATATGAAGTCATATGGTGAGGATTGAAAACTAGTGATAAAACTGTTGAGTAAGGTGCTGAAAAGTTCGACTTCCAAATTCGACCGTGTAGTTGTTGCTATTGAAGAATCTATGGACTTATCTACTTACACATATGATGAATTGATGAGTTCCCTTGCAAGCTCGTGAAGATAGATTAAATAGATTCCTAACAAGATTGAAGACAAGACATTTCAAGCTGAGATTATCACCTAAGGCCCACACAGAAAATCCAGCAGGTAGAGGAAGTCACTGTGGTCGAGGTCATAGTAGTGGTCGAGGATACAGCAATTGACAATCTGGTGATCAACAACAATCCAAAAACAACATTTATTGTCACCATTGTAAAAAGATAGAGCATAAACAAGTTAACTGTTGGAGCAAGTAGAAGGATGAGCACAAACAAGCCAACTCATCTGAGCAACCTGAGCAAGAGAGTAAGTTGTTCGTGGCTTATTTGGCTTCTAATAACATGGTGTGCAGAGGATAGTTCAGTGGATGTTCAAAGAAAGGTCGTTACTATCAGTGGATGTTCAAATCATGTCCAAAGAAAGGTCATTGTTTAGAAACTTAGACGAATCCCAAAAAGCTATAGCTCCGCTCGGGGATAACAAGCAATTGCATGTCAAAGGAAAAGGTACCCTTGCCTTCAGAACTTCACAAGGAAAGGTAAAAATTCTCCTTGATGCACAATATGTACCTAATTTGGCTCATAACCTGTTAAATGTTGGGCAGTTGATGAATAATGGTTATTCAATTATATTTGATAATGGCTACTATTGTGTGCAAGATAAGAAATCTAGCTAGACCATTGTTTCTATTCCAATGACACAAAATAGAATGTTTCCGTTGGTGTTTCGACTACAAAAAAACGTGTTTTAATTGCTAAAACTTAGTGAGGAAAAACCGTGGCATTTGCATTATGGACATTTGCATGTGAAAGGGTTGAAGTGGTTAGGACAAAAGAAAATAATTATGGGATTACCAAAAATCACATATTTGGAATTTTGTGAGGGATGTGTCTATGGACAGCAAAGTAGATATTATTTTCCTGTGAATAAGTCCCAGAGAGGATGTTGTTGTCTTAAATTAGTTCATGCCGATGTTTTTAGACCAATGAGTATTGAATCACTAGGTGGAAGCAGATTTTTTTTTGTTGTTTATAGATTATTATAGTCGTATAAGTTGGGTTTATTTTTGGAAACTTAAATCAAATGCTTTTGACTGTTTCGAGAAATTTAAGGCCTTCGCTGAGGAGAGTGGATGTAGCATGGAGACCCTACGATCTGATAGAAGGTAAATTTACCTCAAATGAATTTAATGTTTTTAGTGAAGAAAATGGAATCCGCAGGGACTTGACGGCACCATGCACACCTGAGCAATTGAACTGTGGTCAAATCTACTAGATGAGTTTGGGCAGATGCGGTAGCTACTGCAGTGTATTTACTGAATTTGTCACCTGCAAAGGCTGTCCTCGATAGAACACCATGTCAAGCTCGGACGGGTCGAAAGCCTGAAGTGAGTCACTTCAAAGATTTTTGTTGCATGGTTTATGCTTTTGATAAAATCACCATCATGCAGCAAACTCAATGAAAAGTCAGAAAAATGTATTTTCTGTCGGATACTCTCCTCAATCCAGAGCATATAAGCTATATAGTTCCATTAATGGCAAAGTCATTACAAGCAGAGAGACCGTATTTGATGAAGATGACAAGTGGCGTTGGTATGACAGTTAGCAGTCGAAATTCCAGCATACTTTGATGGAGAAAATGGAGGTAGATTAAAACCAACAGAATCTGCTCTTGAAAAATACCCAAATGAAGTTTCAACAAAACCTGGAAATAGAATAGCAACCTCAGAAATAATCTGTCAGCACTCAAACAGAAAAGGGTCAGACGAAGTGGGATTATAAATTGCAACTCTGTCAGCACTCCGACAGAAAAGAGCTTAAAGCTTGCAAGGAATCTTGCATGTAAAGGAATTGGCAATTTTGATGTACTTGACAATAACTCGGCCTCGAGCTCGTTGAAGCCTTGAGATGCAAGTCCAATGTGAGCAATAACAGAAGTCCAACCTAACTAACTCCCATTTTACTTTTACTGCATGAATTACAAGACCAATTTTAAAATTCTTTCCAATATGTACTCTCATAAACCAAAGGGCCAAAAGTTCATGATTAACATATAATCTCTGAATCTAGTCCTCCCCCGCTCCGTTACTAAAATACCAGTCAGCGTTTCACAATGCAACAAGCATAATTTTGGGGAAATATCTTCCAGGCTACTAGATCGACACTTCTGATTTGGTAGGGCTTGGACCACACGTTTACACAAGACACTTTTGGACATTTATCGCATGCCGGCGACCACCATAATTTCTTAACAAGAATGGCCCAGTTTGGTTTATCCACACAAAAAATTTAACTTCAGTGGGTCGACCGATTTTCTTGTCCCACAAATTTTGAAAATGGTGAAAATAGACATCTCTCAACGACCCACAACCATATTTCGACTAGGAATATTGTTCTACACCACAAATCACAGTAAAAATCAGATTCTTGGGCGGAAAATTATTGTGCAAGAATAAGTCGACAACAATAAGTGGACAACAGTTTGAATGTACAGCTTACAATGGCAGCGGTACCACCTCAAGCTTGTAGGGGTTGTCTCTGGAAGCTTCCGTGTCATATAATTTGTTCACTGGATTTTCCTTCTAAATGTTTGAAATCAGTTAACACGTGGCAATCATACTCTTTTCATATATTTAATTACGACATGCACGAGGTACAGAATCACAAATTCCGCGAACGCCACAACCTCTACACGAACTAGACCTACCAAATAGAACGAAAAACGAAACTACGGCCTGTAAGCAGCAATAGCTTTGCTCAAGAGGTCGCTTTGAGGAACACAATAAAGGTATAATTTACACAACCTTCAAAGTTCAAACAGCAATAAATAACCCGAGCCCTTTAAGAAGATTTGATCTGAATGGTGTAAAATATGGGTCCATATGGGTTTTCCTTTTTGGCTGGCAACAACTTTTTGGCCGGAGCAAATATGCCAGAGTAACAATCAGCAACGCTACTCTCAACTACGGTTCAGAAGTACATCAATCTTCTGGGGCCCACGGATAACCAGGGGTTCATTATAAAAGACATCCTCCAAATGGCAGTTCACAGGGGATGGGCAAAACATCTAAAGTATAAATTATTCTTGGTAACTATTATTGGTAGAAACAGGAGAGTAAAATGGTTCCTACAGGACGAGGGAAGGGTGAAGTAATACAGAAGCCACGGACAAAAAACAAGTCATGTACATAATCTCAAAACATGAATGATGTCTTAAATGAGGAACAAGGAACTACAGCCTGTTAACTCGTATTTGGGACATCGCATGGGTAACCTGTTATGGAAACAAAGTTATCGGCGACAAGATGACATACAAGTATATAGGACCCAAACAACTAGCCATATACAACATACCAAAACAAAAACATGCACATAATTGTAAAAGCCAGCACAGATGAACCAAATATAAACTTCTACATCACAGAGGCTTAAGAGAACATAGCAAATGCAAGTCAAGACACATAACCCTAAGTACCTAGTTTTAAGGAAAGATTGAGTAAGGATATACTCTAATAATTAAACAAGAAATGCATAACCAGTACTACCTGATTAATGAAACATAAAGTCAAAAACAAATAAGTACAAAATCATGTAAATTTTCCAGCAACATTGATTTGCCTCAGAGGTAGTGACAATCACATATCATCATGCTTATTTCTGATAATAAGTGCAATAGAAAATGCATCACTGGCAAACCAATTCTGATGCATTAGAAGAGACAAGCTGATGACATTGTTGCTTGAGCAATTTCATATAGAATAAAGCTACATGGCCCTCACAGAATGAGAAGTAAATGTGATACGATTCATCAGTTGCCCCTTGTTAAAAGACAGGATGTTTCAAAGGCCTTAACACGCAGCATCAACAGAGTACATCAATGAAAAAAAAATAAAAAAATACAAAATTAGTTTGTCAGAAAATTGAAACAACGATCAGAAAAAGGAAAGATGGCTAAATTAGAATTAAATGATTCCTTATAAGACGTACCTATCAACACTATATATTAAGTGTCATTTAAAAACAAATCTAGAACTATTAAGTCTATCACTGGGAAAATTTAAAATGTAAAAATTCAACCGTTCATATAATTTGAATATAGCATCAGAGAGATTCCCATTAGACTAAGTCATCTTTCTCCAAAAGGAGTTCTGATGTCCCTGTCTATTTTATCATCGTTTGCTAAATCTGGAATATAAAAATAACTACAATAATTTAAACAAATCAATAATCAGGGTTTAGGGTTACAATATTTAAAATATAACTTTAATTACAAAAGATTTAAAAGATTACAATAATTTGAAAATGGGAAAAATATTTCCAAGCCTCAGATAATGTGCTTTTCATAGTGAACCACTCAAAGTATATTTAACACCATCATAGGCATTCACATTCAAAGGAAATAGGGCAAAAGAGCAGTAATTTGGGTACTACCGTATCATACAATTTCCCCTGTTGTTCAAAAGAATAAAAAAAGAACTAAATCGCCCATCAAATAACATAAAATTGTCAAAATAAAAAATAAAAACAAAGATATAAAGTCCTACAAAAACAATTAAACAAAAAAACACATCTTCATAAATTGCTCAGAATCCAACATAAGAAAAGTAAATCGAAATTAAAACAGGAGAAAAACGTACAAAATCAACTGCCAAATGACTAGTCAAATGAAAGAACCAAAGACCCAGAGTAGGGTTTTACAGTCAAGAACTCGACGGCCATGTTTCACTATCGACCTTGGCTGAAGAGGTTGCGCATATATATACACACACGCACGCACGCACACGGGGGAAACGTATCTAAATCTGCTGGGTTCGCGGCTAGGGTTTTAAGAATTAACGCAGTTCGATTGGCAAAGATGTCCCTTGAAAATAGGTTATTGCTTTTTTACCCCTGGAAAGTTTTGGCTTGTTCAATAATCCACCAACGTAAATGGTTGTTCTCTATGCATGTTCTCAATAATCCACCAACTTTTGGTACATTGTTGTTCTCAATGCATGTTCATAATCATATAAATAAATTTATAATAATTATTTAAATGGAATAAAATAAATAAAAGTTAAGAGAAGAGAGTGAAAAGAAAGTACATTAAAAAATTAAAAAATTTTCAGTATTAGAATTTTGCAACAAAGCATTATCCTTTAGTTAATATAATATAATATAGAAAAAAAATTAAATACACTTTTTAAATATAAAATTTATATCATTTATAAATAAGAAAGAAAGATACAGAAGACAATGGAATAAATCAAAATCAAAATCAAAAGAAAAGAATAAAAAATAAAATGTAATAAATTAAAATTGAGAAGAATGAATGGAATAAATAAAAATTTAAAAAGAATGGGTTGAAAAGAAAGCACATAAACAAATAAAGATAATTTTCGTATAACATTGTGCAACTAAAATTTGGTCTACATCCTTCGAGTTTGATACAATTTATTCACAGAAGACTTGATATAAATTTTATCAGAATTTCAAAAACAAATCAATTTCAAATATTTCATTAAAAACGACAAATTCAACTAAACAAAAGTGATGTACGCTTCCAATCAATTTTTTTTACACTCCTCAGATATAACTCCAAAATAAAAATCCTAAATTAAGATCAAAAGAACCAAACCCTGTACGTATTTATTACCCCAAGCAATTAACTCTTTTTCAAACCTGAATCCAGATCCAGGAGCCTGCAACCAGGACATAGTTTGCAGTCTCTCACATGAGAATTGAATACACTAGATTGTCGTGCCAATTTGTCTAAGGTAATAAACCAGCCAAAATAAATTCAGCTCATTCAAAATAACCTATTCCTCAATTCACAATCTTCACAGGATATCACAGTGGAATGCTTAAAAGGTACATAAACTAATTCAATCAAATCAACCAAATTAGACGAGTAGCGTAGTATACATATTGGAGGACAAAGCTTCTCTAGAATTGTGGATACACTTACAGAAGAATTGAAGTACTCTATAGTGGTTCATTCATAAAATACTCCTAGGTTTTGATTATGTCAGCAAGAATGCAGCAAAGTCCAGCCTAGTAACATTTTACAAAGATAGATCAACTGGCAGATAAACAGGACACTTTTTAAGCGAATTGATCTTTTTATTTTGACTCAATTTACTAAATCCTAGTGCTTAAAATAAGAGAGGTCCAAATGGCACAGAATGCTGTGCTTCGGCCTTTGGCATGTGCTTTCTGAGCCATCAACATTTATGTAAAGGTTCATGGATATGAGTACTTAGGAGGGAGTGACAACATGAAATAAAACAGCTCAAATACGTTAAGCAAGGGATATAACAGCGATATATGTCTTCAGTCACTTTCAGGAGATTGTACGTGCCACATACGAGGTCAATGATTGTGGTATCCTAGCAGCGGACAGAACACTAAAGCTGCTCAATGAAAAAGAAGACATCAGGGATATTATAACTAGTAGTTTCACACATGTTGACCCAAATTTGTGATACAAATTTCTAGTGTTGAAGATCCTAAGTAATTTTCTCTTTAAATTTAGTCTAATGATTTTAGCTCCAAAAAGAAGTATAAAAAAGAATGATTCAATGTTATTAATACAAAATTGCCAAGCCCTTAACAAACTCTCACCAAGTCATTCATGAACAAGGGTCCATCAAAAAGCTCTGCCAGTAACATTGCTCAAGTACAAATCCTTCCAGAACTTCTGCGTTAACTTTTTGTTTTTCAACACCTGGAGACAAGCATATCAAGGTACATTCACTATATTCATTAGAGATAGTTCATAAGAACAAGTGTGCAGTGGAGATAACTTACCAGATTTTTATTCCTAATTCAAAGGATATATGGAAAGACCAATCAAGATCTTAATTGCATGCTTGGAGCTGGAAGGTTATACTTGCCAAGTTGTTCACATAGGCATGTGGTAGAAAATCTTTGTAAATGCATTCATTTCATGCTACCAATAATCACCACAAGAGCAAGCTCCATCCTGAAAATGATGGTAGCGAATTGGATCCCTAATGACAATGCTTCGATTTTCCATTTTTGCCAACAACTTAGCGAAAACATGACAGTCACCACATATTCTGAGGTTTTTTCTAATTCTTATAGTCTTCTCTTCTGGCAAGCTCATCAATCCAAAAGCAATCGCCAGTTTCTCACTGTGGTATGCAAGTGAGTTTTCCATCTGTTCTCCTTCAAGATCTTGCAAGACAAAATTTGTGTCTGGCACATAGCCCTCTTCCTTTAATCTCCAAATGATCTGATTCAACTCCTGATAAATGGAATTTACATGTGGGTGGGATTTATCACCCAATATAAAAGCATGAACCTTCTTATTGACTTCAATCCAACTACATCCAGGTTCTTTCTTGATTCCTCCATCCTTCATAGATCTCCTCAAATTTTCAACATCTTCCCATCTCTGAGATTTAGCATATATATTAGATAGCAATATATATGTTCCTGCATCATGAGGATCCAAGCTCAAAACTTTTTTGGCAGCATACTCAGCTAGATCCATGTTACGGTGAACTCTACATGCACCAAGTAGAGTTCTCCAAGTTACAGCATCTGGTTCACATTTCATTTCATAGATTAGCTTCATTGCTTCTTCAAGTTTTCCAGCTCTCCCAAGAAGATCAACCATGCAGCCATAATGCTCCCTGCCAGGATCAATGCCAAAACGAATCTTCATCGATTCAAAGTAATATTGCCCATCTTTAACCAGTCCAGCATGGCTGCAAGCAAAGAGAACTCCCAGAATTGTTATGTAATTTGGCTTGGAACCTGAAACTTTCATTGACTCAAACAATTCCAGAGCTTTCCGGCTGTAACCATTTTGGGCAAAGCCTATAATCATGGTGCTCCAAGAGATCACATCCTTCACAACCATCCGAGTGAAGGTACAGTTAGCATCTTTCAAACTACCACACTTACAATACATGTCTAGAAGTGCATTGTTAAGGACCAAGTCCCGATTAAACTTGATGACATGAACATGGACTTGTCTCCCTAGTTCCAATAGTGCTAAACTAGTGCAAGCTCGCAAAACACTAGTTAGAGTTGACTGATCAGCCCAGAAACCGCACCTCTTCATTCTTATAAAAAGATTCAGGGCTTCATCACCATCACTGTTCTGGGCAAAGCCACCAATAATGGAGTTCCAAACAACCAAGTCTGAAGTTTCCACCTCATTGAATACGTAAAGGGCTTCATTCAGCTCACCCCATCTGGAATAAACATCGATTAAAGCACTTCTGACAAAAACATCCAATTCCAAACCAACCTTGATTATACAACAATGAAGTTGTTTGAGGTCAGAAAACCCCGCACAGGCTCTTAGAACTGAAGAGTACGTGTACATGTTTGGTCTAATGCTGTCTCTAAGCATCATAATCAACATTTCTAAGGCCTTGCATTTAAGCTCGGCATTAGAGTACGCAGCAATCATGGTTGTCCAGGAGACAACATTTCTCTCAAGCATTTGATCAAACAAGAATTGTGCTTCATCCAACAAATTAAATTTCACATACATGTTCAACAGTGTGTTTATAAGGAAAGTTTTGGGCTCATAGCCGTTGGAGAAAACATGCTGATGAACTCGCTTGCCTTGTTTTATGGCACCATGTGATATGCAACATTTAATGAGTTGTGTATATGTAATTGAATCAGCCCATAGTTTATGTTTCTGCATAGATTCCAGTACTTTCATTGCCCTGGGAAGATCCCTCTGATAGCAGTACGTAATGAAGTCATTGACTATATTTAGAGGACTACTCGTCAATGCACTTTGTTCAGATCTCCGTTCAGCTGCTGCCACAGAATAGAGCCTTGGATGCTGAAGAAAGATGCTTAGCAGTGACAGAGGGAATGAGGTAGTCTGCAAGGTGATGGCGTAGCATTTAAGTCTTGATATCAGTTTCATGACTGATGACTGCATTGCATCTTCAACCTGTTAACATCTTTCACTAAATTACTTGCTCGATACCGATTTGAAAGACATGCAAAACTATAAGCCAAGAAAAAACATGGAGTTTGGTACAACCAAACGCTAACTTCATCAATCATCACGTCCCCCTTTACAGTACCATAGTTCCACAATAAGCAAATAAGGACAACTAATCTTGCTGGAAATGACATTTTAACCTTATTATATCACTAGAATTATTATATATTGTTTGCCGCCATCTTTTTTGTCATTTAAACTGACTTTCAAGATAAAAGATATGTGAATAATGAATTATTTCGCAATTCACTTCCTTCGAATTTCAAGAACAACGCAGCCTGTCCTCGCTGTCATTTACATATCTCTCGGTGTATAAATAAGATACGGAGCAAGGGAAACTCGAGTTCACGAAATGAAACTTCAAAATATAATTGCTCAACAAGCAGGAACAGAAATAAACACCGGAACGAGTAAAATTTGCGAGGTACCTGAATGCCCAAAGCCCCGTTCTGCAGTCATCGCCGGTGGACTTCAGCAGCAAAACTGAAACCTTGCAATTAAATTACCAATTCGGAAAAGGAATAGTTGAGAAACCGTATAGGAGGATATATTTTTATGTAAAATAAGGCTGGATAGAGAGAAAGACTTCCGGCGTCGGAAATTTGGGGCGGCCGGAGACGGCCTGTGGTGGCAGGGTTGGGCGTTAATCTAGTTTCCTTGTGCCAAAATCAAATGAAGCACATGTCAAAAAGTGTGGTCTATTTTTACTAAGGGAATTTACGTAGTTATGTTTATTTTGTTATTTTATTTCTTTTTTTTTTTCTCTCACTTATAATCTTTTATGATTTCTCTTAAAATTTCTCTCTTTCTAAAATCATTTGACCTCTTTTCATTTTATTATTTTAAATATTTTTTACACAATATAAAATTATATATTTACTCTTAACATGAATTATTTTATTTTTTTCTTTTAACCTTTAAATTTTTTATTTTTATTTCAAATTATATATATTTTTTCAAATTTTTGGTCTTTCTTTACTTTTTATTTTATATATTCTTTATATTTTCATTTTTATTATTTACAATATGAAATTTTTATAATATATAAATAAATTTGCATAGAGTGAGTAATTTTTATTAATGTGAAAAATATTTTGTTATCAACTTATATCAATGAGGAGCTTTGTTGATATTTTATCGATTAAAGTGGGTACGGTATATAAAAAGTTAAAAGAGTGTAAAATAGGACATTGCTTAGGCAATAGGTTGAAGTTTAGGCAGTCTTGTAAGAACTTATAAACCAAACTTCCTCAACCTAACTTGGAGATTTTAAGGAACCAAGAAATAAACGGCCATAATGATGTTACTGTCTAGCCAAATTTGGAGTTTAAGGGTAACATCTAATATGAAAATCTGCTGGAAATCTCATCACCACCCTTTAGTCCAACCATGTGCTTAGAGCATCCGAGATTAATTTTTGCTTGTCTACTAACATAGAACGATTATTACAAGGTTGGCGAAAGCCATCCATTTAAGCTTCAAATTCAAAAAATGTCAAGAAGAACCTGAGGCTCGACTTGTATGTTCAAATAATAGACCTGACCTTGATGTACATGGAAAACAATGGCATTTACAATTAATACGGTCCCGTTGAGTTGGACAACACAACACTTTGAGAGAACAATCTCTCATTCAGAAATCAGAGAATGTAGTATTTATTGTTACAGTTGTTTTCTTCTTTGTTCAGATTCTTACAGTTCAGTTCTCACCCTGGCTTGGGGCTCAAGAGTCATTGAGGTGATTCTTGAGTGAAGTAAAACCCGTATGCAAGGAAAAATGGGAAAATAAGATGCCTGGCTATAAACAGATATCTCTAGGGGTAGTCATACAGAGTTGAGCGAGCTGTCTGCCTCAAGCTACGGCAAATATTCTGCATTTTCTTCGTATTGATCTTTCTCAGAATTTCCTGAGTTCCAGCGAATGAAGATAACATGTGTGTGAACCAAACTTCAATCTTAAGCAATGAACTGATTCGATGGCTGTACGAGTTACAGATCATGGTTAGTTAGCAAATTATAGGGATCAGAATACTGAAATCAAGAGAACCAGTACGAAGCATAAGACTTTCCCGGAAATATCATAAATTGCTTCAGGCTCACCTGTGGGTAGGAGTTCCCATTGAACATTGAAATGGCCAACGAACTATCTGTAGGAACCAAACTATGTTGCAAACTGTTGCAGACAGATCTTGAAAGTTTGAAATTGCCATTTACCTCAAAATCCGTGGAATTCAGTTGATAATTTGTCTCCCTTCCAGGCTCCGTCATGTATGGAAAACTTAAACTTCCATATGAATGACAAGGATGTTGTTCAAGTGGCAGTATTGGGTGTATTAAGCCAGCATAATCATCAATAGTAATGCCATCCTCTTGTCTGTTGTTTTTCTGTGGTATTGCTTTGTAAACGTCTTGATTCTTCACATTTCCATAGATACCAGAACAACTTGGAAAGGATGAATCTCTGAGGCAGTCCATATCACTGAACAGTAAAAATAGTCAATTTCCTTTTATGGTGGTTCGGCAACAAACTATGCATGATTTAGTTTACCCAAGAACAAAAGAGAGTTAATTTATTAAGTAGTATCATATGTCTCTTCTACCAAGTAGTGTTTCTCCTAAAGTCACACCTAGGATCCACTCTGAAAGACTCGGACCAAATAGATCATAGTGAAAGGAACTACTTTCTTAGGGTTCCTTTTGGAGAAGAACAATTGATATAATTCTAAATATATAAGTTTCAGAAAGCTAGTAAGGCTAAAAATTCCAACTATTAATACATGGCCATAAAGAGTAACTTCTGAAATATAAATGAAATGGAAAGTTTGCCGACTTGGAAGGGTAAGATTTGTGGACAGTGCACAAGTAGAAAAAATCAACCAGTTGTCATGACTAAACAATGCACAAACATAGAATTTGACTTACCTGCTAGCCAAGCAATGAGGTTCATTTGGTAATGTGACTACTGTCATATGTTGAGTCACACCACCTGCAAGCCATGATGGGGTTTGGCACTCCTGATCATTAATTGTAGTTCTGGGAAAGTACACGCCATTTTGCGACTGCAGTTTCCAACATACTCTCTTTAGCTCACATCGAAAAACCAAGTCTCCTTACATCAATGCCATGCAAGTGAACACAAAGAAACCGAGAAAGAAAACATGGTACTACTAGACTGGTTGATACCTGGCTTGTGCAATCAAATGGGATGACTGGGTTTTGGGCAAACTTCTCCTGCTAAAAGAAATGGAGGCAGGTTAGTTTGAGTTCACTTTTACAATGTGCCACACAGTCTACAAGAATGTTGCAAACCACCAAGTAAATTGTTTCCTCCAACATCTAAATGCTAAATCTATAGCAATCATCTTGCTAGTAAAACATTAATAGGAAAAAAAAAAAGTGGTGTAAAGCAACAAAATAACTCAAAGACTAATATATTTCAGTACACAATGTCCCAGTATGATAAAATTTTTCAAAAAATAAATCCTTTAGATAGTTTGTAACACATAATACAATCACATTTAGAAATACGATTTTATACAAAAAAATAAGAGAAAGGGAGAATTACACCACCCTTTTCTAACGTTTGGAGTAATTATAGAGACCAACCTTCAAATTTTATGAATTATAATGACCTCCCTTAGTTACTTCTTCAACTTACAGAGTAGTCCTTCCAGTGAGTGGATTGACGGAAATTGATAATATCAATATGAAAATGTCAATTTTACCTTTGATAAATATTTATAATAATTTATATTGGTATGTATTGATAATAATTGTTATTTGGTTAAATAATTTGGTACTCTTTAAATTTGTATACATTTTACAATTTCCAAATTTTTCTTTTTTTTTTATTACACATTAGTCTTTTATACTATGGGCATTTCAGTCTTTTTATCAATTTTCATTAAACTAAAATTTTGATTTTTTTATTACACTTTAATCCGTTCGAGTTAACGCATTTTGATCATTTTATCAATTTCTGTTAGATTTTGGTCAACATAATCAACACAGAGAAGATCACTGTAATTTATAAAATCTAAAAACAAATATCTGTATTTAGCCCAAATGTCAAAAAATACAGTATAATTATCCCTAAGAGAAAATATAAATATAAAAGTTACCTTATGCAAGCGAATCCTACTTAAAGAATCCTCAAGTGAATTTTCCATCTGATTGAGATGCTCAATGTCATCAATTTTGTCTGGGTTAGTCCACCATCTGAGGAGAAACACTTAAAAAGATTTAAATGAAATTCAGTGATAAGTTCGTACAATATGCATGGATGACCCCACTCAATCATCAAGTAGAATAAATGAAATTCAACATGATAACAATAATTGTAAAACATTCCTCTACAGCTTGGTCAACCTTGTCTGAACATAATAACTAAAAGTTCTAGTGCACTGCACAAAGAAACTTGCTGAACCTTAAATTTTTGTGCTTAATTTAAAAGTTCCAGTTTGCACCTTAGTCTTTTTTGAACTTCTGTAAGTTGACCTTTCAGCACCATTACTTGGTTGTGCATTTCCTATCAGGGACAGACCATCATAAAAGGATGTCAAAGATAGAGGCCAGACAGCAGTACTCAAATCAAAGGACGCTACAGAGAGAAGTGAAAGATACCTCAGTTGACGGATTGCTGCAAAAAAGAAAAGCAGAAAAAAATAAAATCAACCACACACTACATAGAACTTTAGAGAATACACCAGTATAAGTATCTACCTTGCACCGAGAAACTCCTCTATATCCACGTCCTGATCAACTTTTTTGAAATTCCTCTTCAAAGTCTATCATTCCAATAAATTCAAAGTGATCAACTTCATTTTCTTTTTGGGGAGAAGAACAGAGAACAAAGAACAGCAATGATGGAAACAAATTTCATTTTATAGATCAAACTTACTTCAAGACTTTCCAGCCTCCTGTTTCAAAGAGTTAGAAACCTAAAGGAATTATTTTAAGGATAAGCATTTGAATTTGACAAACAAAAGTCAACTGCAAGAATTTCCATCTACCTTTTTGTTCTTTCTTTAGGAGCAAGTTGAGCATATTTTGCAATCATTTCATCAATGTTGCTGAAAACAAAAGGAAAATTATCAAGAAATGATTGACCCAAAGTTGTTCTCGTGCAACAAAAATCAAGAACAGCTGGGTATTACCACTTGCAAGTTCACATCATCATATCCAGCAATTACAACTGAGCAGCAAATATCATGGGAGGCAAGTCATTCATTCATAGGACACTGTTTCTCAATCCCATATGATTCTGTATGCACCATTTCTTGAATTCGCGTAAGAGTCTAATTTTTCTAAAGCTCAAAATCATGTGGGAGGTCACCATTTAATGCCGTGTTAGCGCATAAACAAGCGGAATTTGCAAGATCAAATATTTCTCCATGAGTGATATCTAATAGTATGTTTAACTTATAGATGTCAAAAGAGAACAAAAAACAATTCTTGGACAAGTTAATATTGGTAGAATTGTCACTGGTAAAGCTTGAACATGTTCAATGCAACTGACTCTACATTTCCTCCACAGATGGCCTATCCAAAAGTTTGACATAGAACAGAAAAAGCCACATATTGTGTTTACAGCATACATGATGACTACCAGTTTGCACAATAATTGATTCACTGTGCAGTGTCTTTCTAACTGTTATACATCTCAACTTCAATCCCCCCAGAACACATTTTATATTTTTTAACTTAATCGTGCTTATTTTCCATTTCATGTTTACCTTTTTAATCAGAAAAGGTTATTAATTGTTCTTTCTCAGAGTTCAACTCTTATGACATAATGGGGTGCAAATTTGTTAGAATCATTGAAACTGTCCCACCAACTCTCTCTCTCTCTCTCTCTCTCTCTCTCTCTCTCTCTGCGTTTCTGTGTGTATGATTATCACAATTGCTGAATTTTGGAGCTGAATGGCCAAATATAACCTTATTTTAGCATCACAATCAAGCAAAAGCCAATATACTGAGTCCAATTATAAGAAGCAATGTGCTGATGATGCTTTGATACTTTGTCTACATATAAGTGCACGAATAATCATATTTAGCTTTTAGCTAACCATCAAGGTTACTATTATATCCGAAAGAGAATTTGTCTGCATATCAAGGATAATCAAGGTAATCTCTGGTTATCAAATAAATCAATTCTGAAACTCCTTTCAATTAAAAAATTGAGTTATTGAACCGAATAGCCTCTAACTGATATTAGGAAATGTTACTGTGATAACATCGATGAAGTTTCTTATGCAGTAAAAGGAACGTTTTGCAATTTGCCATTGTTCAATGACATGACCATTGGTTTAAGATCCTGAGGCATTGATCCATCCTTAAATCACAAGCAGGGTAATAGTCTACAAAAATCTAATTCAAATGCAAATGCTAGATGAATACCTGCGTTGTCCACGAAATATCGATGGCTTCCCAGTTGGAGAAAACATAAGAAGAATTATATCGATGTCACATAACACTGATAATTCTTGTGCTTTTTTCAAGATTCCATTCCTTCGTTTGCTATAGGTAACTTGTCGATTACTCAGGCTCTCCAATCTCTGTATCTTCAACTTCACTCTTCCCATCCTATCAAATTAACTCTTCCAAAGCGATATCTGTAAATGCTCCAACTCTTTCAAAAAGATTAATTGAATACAAAAACAAAATTCCCATTTTGTTGAAGGGAAAGACATGACATCAGAGGTAAGAAAGACACAAGTTCCACCTAAACATTCATGCAATATAAAAGGCAGAAAACCCATGTAAAAACAAATTCCTCCAAAAAACGAATTGAAGGAGAAAAAAATAACCAGCCCAAATCTTACTATTATTTCTTCTTTTTGTCCATCTAAAACGTAGCAAACTTCGGAAAATGCTCAATTTGTAAATATTTCTGACACTGTGCTTCTGTTCCCAGAGAAAAAGTGAAAAACAAAAAATGGAAAGAATTAGCCGATGAAAAATATCACGCCATTCCACTCGAGGATTTTCATCGAAGGAACATAACCCATTTGAGTGGTGGCGTTAGAGCTATAGACATACATGTATACATTAACGTCTGAAGGAAATCGTAAAATGGAAAAATACCCAGAAAGGCGGACATATAAATGAGAGAACAAAGAGTGGGCATGATAATGATCATGATTTAAAAAGAAATTTGAAAGAGAACAAATGAAAAGGAAGATCAGCGAACAAAAAATGGTTCGAGGAAAGCTGAGACGGAGAGAGAGCGGTGGCTAAAGTGATGGGGAGAAAAGAGAGGTGACGAGGAGATAATGGGTTGTACTGTGATTTCGGCGGCTACAGCTCGCGGAAGAATCGAACCAACGGTTTCAGCCTGCGGTGGACACAGTTTCTGCTGAGCTCGTTGAGCTTTATTTGTACGCTTGAGGATAGCGACGGCAAGAAATGGGCACGTTCGACTTTGAGTGGCAATAACTAATATAAGATATATTATTTTATCTAATTTAATAAATATTTATTTTAATTAATTAAAATTTTATTATTAAAATTTAAAAATATAAAATAAATAATTTTATATGAAAAATAATTAAAAGTTTAGGAATTACATATATCTCATTTAAATTATTATTTTAACTTTAATATTATTAATTAAACAATATTTATAATAAAATTATAATAAAAAATAAATATTATCATCTTAAAAAATTAACTTTAATAAATATAATTATTAAATACTAATTTCGATTTGAATAACAAGATGTCAATCAATGTAGATTAATATACAGGCGTCTTACCATTGTTTTTCGCAGCAATGATGATGTAGCCCGTAACCTAAAAGTCATTCGAGCCCATGGAAAGTGGTGATGAGTATGCAAAATCCTATCTAGTGTCACTTTCCTCTCGTTGGATTCTCAATTGCTTAGAATCCTACTCCAAAACAAATTTAGAAAATCTTAGCATTGGAAAGGTTGGAGAAAAGTGTGTTCTAATTGAGAAAGAGAATCTATCATCAGTAAAAAAATTATTAAAGGATTTATAATTGATAACAAATTTTAATTTTTCTCCACTCTATTCTACTCTTTTATTGACATAAAAGGCTTGATATGCCAACTGAGAATCTATGGGTTCAACCAGTCCATGCTACAGCAATTAAGAGAATTCCTATATTGCAAGATAGTAATATTTTGGATTCATTCTTGTATGGCTGCCTTTTGTTCAATTAATATCAGCATTCTTTTTCAAGGGAAATAAAATGAAGAATTTTGGGTTTTTCTAGAGTGGGTGTGAACATTTTTCAAGGAAATCATTGTGATTATCATTGTAGCATTCTCTTATTAAAATTTCATCTGGGGAAGGCGATGACTTAGTCATATGATTGGGATAACTTTCTTTTCCCAAGTGTTGTTTGATAATACAAAACTCAATAAGAATTTATGTGCTTGGAAGAGAAGATTCAATAAACCTGTGAGAAATGATTAGTCCAGGAAAAATTTTTAATGTCATAGACTTGTTGATAATTTCAGTTGTGACTTATGCTCTCCAATAAATGATGACCAAATGTAATATGTGACTTTTGGAAACTTGATTTCACATTGCTTAGCAAGCAGGGAAACTCTATCACTGATGACTGATTCTGTACAATTTAAACTTTTAAAATATCTTGTGGGCCTTGGATGCTTAATTTGCTTCAAGCTTCCTGGAAATGCCATGACAAGTCCTCCATCAACGTTATTCGAGTAGAAAATTAAATAAAGGCTCTCTTTCCCTTTCACTTTCTTTAAAGCTTCGGCTAGATTTCTTAGAAATTTCCTGCTTGTTTTTTTGCCCCTCCCAAGAACCAATAAAATCACAACCCTATGAACCAATAAAATCAGAGTATGTTTACGCTCTCAGTTGTGAGAACAGTTTCAAGAACCTCACCCAGTTCACGTTGAGTGTCAAGAAACTGATCCGACGATGGAACCAGAGTACAAGTCAGCGGCTGGACTCATCAGCATAGGTAACAAAGCAGCAAATATTGTTTCATTTGTTTCTTTCGTCTTATGGTGCATATTCTACAGTTGCATACTCACACTCCAGCACTTGTACAACTGTTTTCGCCCTGCCTTCAAACTCTTCTCCTATCCCCTCCTCGACAAATGTAAGACCTCGCACGACCATCCTTCTCACGAAGGACACGATGTTTCTGCCTCATCAAGGCCACGTCCCATACCCAAAGTTCATGCCTACCATGTCACCAG
The DNA here is from genome assembly GCA_019155195.1 of Avicennia marina. Classification (NCBI taxonomy): domain Eukaryota; kingdom Viridiplantae; phylum Streptophyta; class Magnoliopsida; order Lamiales; family Acanthaceae; genus Avicennia; species Avicennia marina. The sequence continues at coordinate 15,353,145 of CM032759.1, read as the reverse complement.
AGAAGACGTGGCACTGGTGATGGAGAGACTAGGACTATATGAAGAGCCGTTGGAGGATTCATTTGAGATTGCAAATGTGTTCGACAAATTAGAGCCCAGTTTAGAAGAAGTGAGAGAAGCATTTGGGTTGTTTGACGAGAACAGTGACGGTTTCATAGACGCCAGAGAGTTGAAAAGAGTGATTAACTCATTAGGTTTAACAGGATATTCTGAACAAGAATGCCAGAAAATGATTATGGCTTTTGACGATGATGGCGATGGAAGAATTGATTGCAGTGAGTTTGCGAAGCTCATGGAGGATTGCACTTTTTGATTAGCCTTTAATTTTGGCTTTGCTTTCATGATCCTTCTGTTCGGGAAAAAAAATGAGAGAATCGAGCTTCTGTACTGTTTTTGGTTTAGTGTTCATTTAAAGTATTAAATGTGGTGTGTATGCATGTACGTTGTGTATATTATTATTAAAGATAAAAGCTCAGTTTGATTGGCAATGTAAGATTACACTATTATCTTTATATTAAATTTTATATTTTTTATCCTTCATTTATTTCTTTTGTTTTAATTTTTTTAATTATATTTTTCAAATTTTTTCTATTTTTAAAGTTTAAATTTTAAATGTTACTTTAAACAATTTTATTTTTTAATTTTAACTACAATAACGTTATAATTATAAATAATTTTATTCACGTATAAAATGAAGGTACGTAAAGTTACGGAAACATCATAAAGTCAAGTCAACAGCCATAGAATTGCTCAAGACAAATAAATTAATAAATAAATAGGGCGTGCCAAACCCACGACAATTGACTTGTCATTGGATAAGGTCAATATCTTTGGCTGTCTTTGTAACTTAATTTTCAATCTCAAAATAATTCATAAATATATTAATCAACGATACTTCTATTTAATTTTAAATTTAAATTTTTTTTTTCACATATATAATTAATTAATTATATATCATTCAATAACACTTTCATCTAATTTTAAATTTAAATTTTTTTTCTCATATATATAATTAATTAATTATTTTTTAATTTATATATATATTCACGATCAAATCAATATGTATATATATTACATATATACTCACATTTATATTTATTTATACCTTCTAACATAATTATTATTCTTATAAAATATCACACTATTTAATCATTATTATATATTTTATACATATATTAAAAATAAATTACACTATTCATCTTATTAAAATCTTTCTTTCAAGCATATTACTCGTTCAACACAACTCTTACTAAATATTATATCCAGTAAAAACCCCACTCCCAAACATAACCTTTATTTTGAGCATATAGCTTATAATAAGAGGGGAGCTGACCAATGCCAAAAATAGCTAGGGTTGAATAAATCATAGCAAGCCATATCACCCAATAATTCTTCTTGGGTGAAAGGATTTGGATTTCAGTTAGGATTTTAAATGGCTTACATTAAATGGAAATTATGTGCCATGTTTTTCTTTTAATACTTTCGCGTGAAGTATAATCATCCTAGTACAAATACATACTTTATAATTTATACGTGACTAGCTTTAATCTGGTCAAAAAATTAAATTTTTGTTCAGTTAGTTAAATTCAAAATGGTTGGGTCTTGGTCGAGTATACTTCCATTTGGGGCAAAAAATTATTATTTTGCGTACAATACGCATATGACTTTTTAAATAATAATTTTAATAATATAATTACTTTTTGAATTGTACTAAAAACAGAGACAAATTAACTCAAGTGGGCATAACCTTGTCCAACCTATGTTTAAATATATTAAGAACGAACACAACCCACTATTAATTGAACAAGATCACACGCATTAATCCTAATCCACTCACCAACTAAACCACCCTTAAAGAAAAAATTGTGCAAGCTACGTTTCTCGATCAAATAATCGGGCTTTTTTAGATGCTAATTTTTATTATACTAAAAAGTGATAATATGCTTTTTAATATGGTTATAAAATTCAATTTAATGTTGTCATGCAACGAATATTATTATGTCGGTTATTGCAACACGCACGCGGCATAACACAAAAAAAAATGAAAAGTAAAACTAAAAATGTCTAGAGAGTTTGAAATACTCCTACATTTTTTGGACTCATTCAACTCAAATTTCACTGTCAACGTAAGTACTGTTTTAAAAATCTGACTCTTGCAACATTGTGATGTCGGCTATGGCAACATGCACACGGCATACCACGAAGAAAAATGAAAAGCAAAACTAAAAATGTCTAGAGAGTTCAAAGTCTGAAATACTACATTTTTTGGACTCATTCAATTCAAATTTCGTTGTTTTAAAAACTAGACTAGATCGGCTGGTTTAACTGGTTTAATCGAAAATTAATTAGTTTTTTGATTTGATTAAGTTATAAAAATTAGAAATACATAGAATCGGTGAGAACCGGTCAAAATCGTTATGAATAGATTAAAATCGATTAAAAAACCAATCAAACTGATTTTATTTAAAAAATTTTAAAAAAAAAAAAGAAAAGAAAATTTTACCTTTTTTTTTTGAAAAAATTACAAAAAAAATTTTAACACTTTTTTCAAAATTTTTTAAGTTTACAACTTCTCAATATTAGTTAAATATACAAATTTTATTCTAACTTTTGTTTTTAGTAATTTTTATCATTTTATTTTTCTAATCAATATTTTGAAATTTTAATTATTGTATCTTAAAATAAAAATTAGTCATATTAGTTAATCTATTTTTTTTCAAAACTATTTTTTCAATTTTATACTTTTAATCATTTTGAATTTAATACATTTTTTAATTTGTGTAATAAATTTTTATTTTAATTGAATTATTTAATTTTTAACATTACATGTAAAATTCATTTTATAGTTTATTATTATATTAGATTACATTTATTTTGTAAATTATTTTTATAATAATATATATAATATTATATAATTAAAATAATCGATTTTTTAAACTGTTCAATTGATCAGACCAGTAACCTAGTTACTAAATAAATTTTTCGATTTGAACACTAATTCGGTTTTAAAATCATTGAACGTAAGTGACATTACAAAACACTCACCATGAGCACATTCTATTTGCTACAGACACCTGTGCCAATCTAGCAAACTCTCTTTACTCTCAATACCTCGAGTAAAAACAAGAAAAATACAAATGATCAAGTATACTTTGACATTTCCAGATACTTACAAGATTGTTCAAAGCACCCAGTTTTTTTATTTAATTTCCTGTATTGTTCTCAATCTTAGCAAAAATCCTTTATGTAGAATTTGAAGAATAACTTTTTGTTTTTTATTGTAGAAACCAGATTAATCACTTAATCTCATTTAAAGCTTCTGTGTCTATCTATTATCTCTTTTATTGTTAACATGATTGACTTTCCTTTATGATCTTCTTTGCTTGTTTGATCAGCTCATATCTGATTACATAAGGCATTTGGTATCTTCTTGGCTCCCTTCTTGATCATCCAAAATATTATCTTTCACATCTTGGAAGCAATTTCCAACTTTACCAGCTCTCCAAGAATCCCCAAGAATTACAATAATGAAGGAAACCAGAATCAAGCAAATCTTGGATGAAATCTTGTACTCTTGATCACTTGTCATATTTGTTACAATACAGATCTTGAATTTTCGATCAGTTGTTGTTACTGCAATTCTAAATCGGAATTCAGATCCTGTCATATGGGATCTTATGTTGCAACCAAATGTTACTTTCCTTATTTGGAGGATTTTATTCACGATTGGGGTAGATCGGATACAAATAAACTCCTTTGATTCCTTCTTATATCTGATAACCATGTTTATTGTCCTTCCAAGTTGATATAATCATCATCATGTCAATGAGATGCTATTTTAAGGAAGTTAGATTTCCTTCTAATCTTTCCTTAATATTTGAGATTCTGGGTAGTTGCTTGTTTAAATATCATCATCATGTCAATGAGATGCTATTTTAAGGAAGTTAGATTTCCTTCTAATCTTTCCTTAATATTTGAGATTCTGGGTAGTTGCTTGTTTAAATATCAGTCGCTACATTTGAGTCACACATTTAATACATTAAAAATTTTATAAAATGAAAAAGGAAAGAAAATAATTATTAATGATATAAAAATAAAAGGAATAAAAAAGGAGAAAAAGAAAATAATAGAAGCACAAGGATACCTTAGAAAAAGTAGTTATCACAGAGGCCAACCAATAATTTAATAGAGGGTAATAACGCAAATGAACTTTGTAAAAAAGAAAAGTAAAAACAGGCTTCAGCAATAATGTGTAGTAACAGATAATGATTATGATAAATTATAGACTTGGTTTGTTTATTCTAGGGACAGAATTATAGGACAAGAACAGCACCTTCAAATTAAAAATGTAAACTACAATGATGATCAAATTTAATATGCGACTATTTGGAAACTAATTTCAAATTGCTTGGCGAACGGGGAAACTCTGGTCACTGATCCAAGTTCTGTACCATTTAACCTTTCAAAATATCTTGTGGACCTCGGATTCTCAATTTGCTTCAAGCTTCCTGGAAATGCCCATGGCAACTCCCCCTTCAATGTTATTCCAGTAGAAATTTGCTTGGGTAGATTTGGTGATGAAGATCTCGAATCAGTCGTCTCAATTTTAAAAGGGTTATTTGCTATTGACTATCCAAAAAAAATAACAACAGATAAGAACACTTCCAATTCAAAAGATGATGAAGAAATAGTGAGTTGTTTCCCAGTGTAAGTCATTGATTTTAGTGTTGCTTTTTATTATTTTGTGTGTTTAGTGTTTCCCAGAGTATTCGAGGCTGTAAACTCTGTGAACATTTTTAGTGTTGCTTTTTATTATTTTGTGTTATATCATATGTGTGTTGCAACAACTCACGTAATAATATTTGTTGCATTACAACATCAACTTGAATTTTATAACCCATATGTATGCTATCACTTTTTAGTATAATAAACATTAGCATCTAGAAAAGCCCGATTATTTGATCGAGAAACGTAGTTAGTACAATTTACTCTTTAAGGGTGAGTTTTGTTGGTGAGTGGATTAGGATTAATGCATTTGATTTTGTTCAATTAATAGTGGGTTGTATTTGTTCTTAAAATTTTTAAAAATAGGTGGGACAAGGTTGTGCCCAGTTGAGTTTGTCTAGGTTTCGAGTGCAATACAAAAAAAATAATTATATTATTAAAATTATTATTTAAGAAGTCATGCATATTGTATACCAAATAATAATTTTTTGCCCTAAATGGATGTAAACTCGACCAAGACCCTACCATTTTTGAATTTAACTAACTGAGAAGAAATTTAACTTTTTGATCAGATTAAAGCCAGTCAAGTATAAATTATAAAGTATATGTCTGTATTGGGATGATCAGAAGATACTTCACGCAAAAGGGCTAACGAGGGAAAAATCTTGCACATAATTTCCATCTAATGTAACTCATTTAAAATCCTAACTGAAATCCAAATCCTTTCATCCAAGAAGAATTATTGGGTGACATGGCTTGCTATGAGTTATTCAACCCTAGCTATTTTTGGCATTGGTCATCTTCCCTCTTCTTATAATTCATATGCTCGAAATAAAGAAATTGTACATTATCCAATGGTAAATACAGTGTCGTGGGTATGGGCACGCCCTATTTATTTATTTATTAATTTATTCGTCTTTTGTGCATGTATTTGCCCATTGACTTGACTCTGTGATGGCTATTGACTGGACATTGTGATGTTAGGTCACTTTATGTACTTTCAAGTGGGGCTGTCAATGTGACGGCCATCGAAGGTAAAAGACCACCAAAATATTGAGTGCAGCGTTGACCACATTAACAACCTCACATCATTTCAGCAAAGTAGGGAAATTTACCATACCGTGGGGCTAAAAATGGGAGAGAAATTAGCAAATGCACAGCGTGAAGGAGTTAAAAAGAAGTTACAGTGGTTGGAAAAAAGGGAAAAATGAATTGAGTATGGTTTGCGTTTGGGTAGTCAAACCAAGACATAAAAAGAGTAGAAGTCCAGAGATCGGGGAGAATTAATGATGACCCAAGATGATCTCATCAAACGGAGGGAATGGAGTCAGGTTAGTCGGATAAAGTTAGAGCTGAAGATAAGGAGGGAATAGCCAGACCGGCAAAACAATCTCTAACGGATGATTGAGTGGGGTTTTCTGCCCGAATAAACCCCTAAAAAAAAATATTTGTTAAAATAACTCGATTGGAGAAGGGTTTGTAAAATTAACTCAATATCATGATTGTATATTATAGAATTAGTATTTTTTTCAAATCACGGAATTGGGCAAAATTATTGAACTAAAAAAAATTAAAAATTTGAATTTCGTGATTTAGAATAATAAAAATCACTCGAATTGAAATAATTTCTATGATTCTGAATCATAAAATTTAAAAAAAATTAAAAATTGAATTCTGTGATTCTAAATCACGAAAATCAGCTGAATCGAGTTAATTGCATGATTCAGAATCACTGAATTAATTTTTTAAATTTAAAAAAAATCAATTCCATCGTTCGAGTTCACAAAGTCACCTTGAATGGCGGTTTCACAAAGTCACCTTGAATCGCGAACCGCCAGTCTAACATTTTGACCAATCATTGCAATTATTCGTCTTCTTCCTCTCTTATTCCCACCGGCCATTCCTTTCTTCTGCACCTCACTAGTCGATTTTCTCTCTATTTTCTCTGTATCTGGTTTATTTTCTTCCTCACTTCAGTCGATTTCTACTCATCTTTCTTTTAATCTCTCCGATTCACTTCTTCAAAAATCCTTCTTACTCCTCTAGAAATCATTCTCCTCATAATAATCGATTTTTTTTTCAATAACTAATCATTAATCTTCAATTTACAGTAAGAATTAATTGGTATATGTCTTTCATTTATTTAATCTCTTTTTTTATTTCTGTAAATTCATAATTTAATTTTCATGATTAAATTACATAATTTTATTTATGTATGTAAATTATATATTTAATATTGTGTTTAATTTGATAAATTTGCAATTTTGGAGCACGTCAACAACACCGGCATTCTTCAATTTGCAATTATAATTGATCGGTTTGTTTCTTTCATTTACTTGATCTCTTTCTTTTTTTATTTTCGTAAATTTATAAATTAATTTTATAGTTAAGACATATAATTTTATTTATGTTCTTAAATTATATGTTTAGAATTGTGTTTAGTATATAAAAGTTTAAATATTATTTGACAATTTTTCCTACACACTAATTTGTAATTAAATTAAAAATTAATTCAATTATTTAATAATTTAAAATTATATTTAGTCAAAATAAATTATTGCTTAATTCATTAAATTTACTATATTTGATGTGATATTAATTTAAATTTTAAATTAGGGAGCATGAAAATATTTAGTTTGAAATTAAATTGACGTTTTCAAATTTTATGTAAAGCCGCGTTTAGTTTACAACTTTAAAAATTATGTAATATATTCTAAAGTATGTATTAAATTTTTTTTATATAATATAGTTTCAATTTTTTTATTATATGTTTATATTTTTAATATTTTGGTAAATGTTATGATATTCGTATATATTGTTGATTTTGAGTATGTTATTTTTGTGAAGAAATGTGTTTGAATTAATTTAACAATTTAATAGTTTAACAATATAATTAATAATTTGTTTTATATTTGACATATTGATATGTGTATACTTTACAAAAATTATACATACTTTGTAATTTATTTTAATAATTTTAATATATATTTAATTAAATATATAACAAATAATTAGAGTTTATTTTAAATATCTATTTACATATGATATATTATACGTTAGAGTTAATACATTTATATGGTTTAAATGTAGACAAACAACAATTGGTCAGAGTTGAGATTTAAGATGGCATTTGCTTTTTAAAGTTAGGCAGAGTTTGGTTATATAAGGTATATACATATATTTTGTTATAGAATATCTAAATATATTTGGCAGTTATATGTGTATGTTTTTTGGTATATATAGAAATATTATGATATTTAGGCAATTTAAATATGTGAATATGATATTTTTGTGAGAAAATATTTATGAATTAATTTAATAATTTAGTTGATTGTCGCAATTGATTTTTTTTGGATATTTTATTGTTTGATATGTATATTTGAATTAATTAAGATTTTAGTAAGCTACTTTACTATTTGATATGTATGATGTTTGATATGAAGTTTGATATCGTCTTATGACAATTAAATTATCCACTTAATAGTTTGATATAATTAGAAGCATACGGAAAACAATTTAGTAATTGAAATACATAATTGGATAATACATAGAGTTGATAATATTTTTCTTTATGATTTGTTTTTATGAAAATATATCGATTAGTAGAGATTATGTACAAATCGTGTTGTATTGGGGTGGCACCATTTTGCGATATGTAAATTTTGTTAGATATGACCGCGAGCCATGCACCTTAGATACCATCTCTTGCGACACAAACTTAATGTAGCTTTTTGCAAGATTGTAACAATTGAGTGGTATTGATAGTAATATATTCGAATTGAAAGTCTACACACCATTTGTATTAAGCTATAGACATGGACATGATAGAGTCACTATAATTAATTTGAACAACAACGACAATCTACATTTTTTCCTAAACTCTATTAATGGATTTCATTTTTTATAACTATATTTGGAGTTCCATGAGATCTTACATCCTCAAGCAGATAATGCTTTTCGCCCATGTCCCACAAATGAGCAGTTAAGGAGCTACTGTACATCACGAAAGGTTTGGCACAGATGTGGGTTCACGGAAGTCTTAGACAGCATAATTATGATGAGGGACCTTCACTTGTAGCTCCGCAATTAAATAATACATTGAATGAGAAGGATGACCTAGAGACAGAACTGCATGATGATGTATTAGAGACATGTGGCGATAGTTTTAGACTAGTTGGGGTGGCACATATATACCATCAGATGATAACACAGAGGAGGAGGATGACTAGAGACTTGCATATGTGAGTACAATGGAACTGACAGAGGAATGAATTAGCCAATGGTATGTTGACACATCAACTCAACCTTATATGCAAGCAAATTTAGGTTTAGGACAACATACGTACCTATCCATTGACTTTTTGCAAATCATTCCTGATAATTGCAATCAAGATTCTTAGGATATTCTTCGTACTACGTGGGACAAATTTTATGAGGAGGATAGTGGAGAATTGCTCGCGGGTATGAACTTCAATGATAAAAATCATATAATTTCGATTGTTAAAGAATACTCATTCAATGTTGTACAGTATGAATATAAAATGGTAAAGAGCACATCAGTTCTGGAGAAAGTGAAATGCAAGCAAGATGAAGAAAGTTGTAAGTGGAATTTAAGAGCTATTCTGAAGCCAAAGTTGGATTTTTTGCAAATTACAGAGTATGAAGGTTCACACGCTTACTTCTCGAGTATTATGTAAATGGACCACAGAAACCTAGACAAGAACACCATAACTCGATTGCTTTTCAGTATAGTTCGCCAAAACCCATCATACGAGATCAAATTTATCATTTAGACAGTAAAAGACAAATATGAGTTTGAAATTAGCTATACTAAGGCATAGCATGGTTTAAAACGGACTATTGAGATGGTGTATGACGCATGGGAGAGTTCAGTTCAGAAATTACCAGCATATATGGTCATCATACAAAAGTATAACTCTGGAACTAATGTGGAGTGGCGCCACATTGAAAGTGGTGCTGAGAGTCAATACACATTAGGGTATATTTTTTGGGCCTTAAAACCGTGTCTTGATATGTACCAACATTGCCGCAACATAATTAGTGTTAATGAAACACAATTGTATTTAAGGTACAAACATAAAATGTTGATCGCTGTGGCACTGGATGTGAACCACAAAGTATTATCATTAGCTTTTGCTATTGTGGATGAGGAGAATACAGAGTAATGGCATTGGTTTTTAGATTTGATCAGTCGTTATGTTGTGCGTGATAGGGAGCGTATTTGTTTTATTTCTGATCGTCATGCGGGCTTACTCACAGCTATAAAAAGGGTTCCTGCCTTCCAAGAACCATGTGGGATACATGTATATTATTTGAGACATCTTTGCTCAAACTACAGCAAGGCATTTGGGAGTCAAGTTTTAAAAATTCTATACTAGAAGGCGGGGTCTGAGCACGAGCAACCAAAGTTTAATAGGTGTATGGAAGAGATATATAGAATCAATCCTGATGTATAGAATTGGCTTATGGCAATTAACCAAGCGAAGTAGGCATTAGTATATGATAGAGGATGGTGTAGAGGGTTCCTAACAACAAATATTTCAGAGTCCCTTAATTGAGTTTTAAAAATTACAAGGCAGCTTCCAATAACCTCAATTGTTTAGCTCACATTTGATCGTGTTGTTAGGTTCTTTTTAAATAGACTTATGAAGGAGATGAACATGAAGGCAAAAGGTTGTGATTGGCCAACATAGCCTGCAAACAAATACCGAGATGTAGAGAGGGAGTCTATTGGCACACATCTCAATTGATTGACAAGCGTGTGCTTTTCGCTAACGTTCGAACCATCTACCATGGTGGACGTTGTTGGACTAATTATGTTTGTTTCATGCGGTATGAGTGCAGTTGTGGCAAATGGACTTTGAGTGGGATTCCATGCTCTCATGCTATCCATGTGTGTCGTCGATATCGTGTAAACTCGAAGGAGCTTGTCAGCACCCATTAATTAATTAATGCATAGATGGGGACCTACTATGGTGAATTTCAAGCAGTATGACCTAAAAACTATTGAGACCCTGCACTATTTCAGTTAGTGCATAATGTAGAACGTCAATGAGTTTGGCGCAAAGGGTCCGATAGAATGACTCGCATTACAAATGAAATAAATCGTGGGCAAGTACGTGCGAGGCAGGCTATTAGACGCATAGATGCTGAAAGTTCGCATAGTAAAATCTAGATAGTTAATAGCGATGCCACGTATTTTAATATGTTCACTAACATATGTATGTTTAGTTGAAAATGTATAGGTATGTAATTTAATTATGTAACGCATTTGATCAAATACCTATTTAACTTTTATTTAATAGAAATGTCTCAATATGTCTATATTTTTATTTGCATGTATAAGCAGTTGATTTAATCACTTTTCACTTTTGGATAAGTGTCATAAAAACATTTGTGTAATTGAAATCATAGGATTGCGAATAATTTCAAGTATTTTTATTTTTAATTATATATTTTCTGTCATTTTTGTTTTATTTAATTCACTTGAAATACTCAAAAATCTATTTTTAAAGTAACAACTACTTTTGGGTTTTTTCATAGAATGTTAGTAGACACCTCTGCTCACCGTGGTCCAATTGACAGCTTAGTGTTACGTCTACAAGAGAATCACTACTTGAAAGGCGTTTGGGTTGGTACCCTCGTTAGATGTCTTACCACGCAGGTATTTGATAGCTACTGGCCGCATTTTGAGGACGTAGACCCTAGAGTGCTTCATATATTTCATCGCATCAGCTTGTACGACGTATACAGATGTGGTGTGTTGCAACTAGATCACCACTTAATCATGGCATTAGTTGAGAGATGGCGTCGAGAGACGCATATATTTCATTTCGTGTTTGTGGAGGCCACTGTTACCTTAAAGGACGTGGCACAGATATGGCATCTACTGGTGAAGGGTGACTTAGTCACTGGCATAGAGCCTCGGCTGACACGTGCACAATGGTTGCAAATTTGCATAGGAGCATTAGGTTAGGCACCATGGATCAGGATTTCAATGGTTACAGCCTTTTCTTTGCACAAATCGCATAGTATATGGAGTAGCACCCATTGCATGCAGGTAGTACATAGTTAGATGTACAGCAATGGGCTCGTGTCTTTATTTTATTACTATTAGGTATCAGTTTGTTCCCTGACTCCTTCAACAATTGAGTTAGACTGCTTTACCTTGATTTGATTATTGACTTATATAGTGCAGACAGATACAGTTGGAGTAGTGCAGTTTTGACATGTCTATACAAGAATCTCTGTGTTGCTTGTCAGAGAGGGCGCTCGTCCATTTCTGACCCATTGCCTCTTTTACAAGTATTTTTGCACATCTTATATTCACATAATAGAATTTTGATTCCAAACATGACTTAGATTGTGATGGTAATTGTACTACCAATGATACAGATATAAGCATAGTCTCGAATACCAGGACTTGTACCACATATTGTAGGCCACCATTCTAACATAGGTCCACTTACTCTACCTGATGGTGAAGTACTTCCGAGAGCGCCGTATGGTACTACGTATAATCCTGATTTTTTTTATTAATTTTTTAATTACTCGCTCTAGAGATTTATAATATGTTTCTTTTGCCTTTGCTTTTTCTTGATAAATATACAAATGGTCTTATGCATGGAGACAAATGACTAAGATCAGTAGCCACAACATACAAATTTTTAAAGAGATTTTAGATTTTGAGGCACACACACAGGTTTGTTATTAGAACATACATTATTTTTTTATTATTAGTACAATGTTTGATTAAAATAAGCATGATAAGATGTTTGTTGTAACCAATATGTAGTTTAACTGATGATCATATGCTTCTGAGTATTATACTGCATTGTCAGCAAGATCTGGGCATCATATGTGGACATATTTAGGTCCACTCATCCTCTATAACATTATAGAGATGCACCAGCCAGAGCAAGTTTTACAGCAGTTTATGATGGTGCAAGACACCACCTACTCCCCGACTCGACGAGGATTGCTCACACACCATTGACCATCATGGAAAGGGTTCGACTAGAGATTGGGTGGTATATCATCAGGAATATGTGGATTATTAGCGGAGTTTAGCAGTAGTTGTACGTAGACAGAGATACCACAGCCATGTGCCACAGGTAGCGAGTGGATACATTAATTGGTATTATCAAATCATTCGTCATACGATTACTCCATCAACTGCCTTTGTAGAGTCTGGATTTCAACTCGAAAATGGGTCATGAACTGATTTTGTGGTACGTAATTATAAATAATATTTATTATTTATTTCTGTGTATATAACAATAAAAATTTAATGTGTATTGAAACACTTATCCATTTTCAAGTCCATGAGTTAGCAGTTTTTTATTGAGGGTGATGTCAGTCATTATAGGCAGGTCTATCAACTGGTCGTGCGAGGCAAGTGAGGAGATTACGTTCCTATACTGAGGTGCATGTCACCCCTACGACACACGGAGCGTCTGTAGAGATGTGCCCGTCCACGAGCAGGCCTAGAGTGGAGCAGCGCATGGACGTCATTCTGTATCTCGTACTACAGTCCCTTCGAACCTTGATGCAGGCTCATCCACTTCGGCTTACGATACAGCACAGGTTTCTGACCGCCTACTACACCACAGCAGCATAACGATGTTTACATACTTGCTCCACTTGATCCAGCCACACACAGTCCATATTCAGTACAGGTGATGCAGGCTCCTTACTATTCACCAGATCCATCCATGCAGTACTTTGGGGCTGCAAAGAATTATGAACGTACTTTTCATATATTACCTATTCTATGGAATAGCTACTAGTCGTTTGGGGAGATGCAGTAGGACGATATATTCAACCATTCTACTGCGTCGTTACATGACGACACGTCATAGTATTAGGATGATGATTCAACCTCAAGACCTTGTAGAGATCGACGCGCTTCTAGATGTGATACTAGGGGATATAAGACATTTAGATAAAATTATATTATACTCTATATTAACATTTTATTAGAAGTTATTTGGATAAATATATTTGTTTGAACAATTTTCAAATTATCATGCTTCATTATTTATTACTTGCACATATTTGTGACATTTAATATTATTATTTACTATTCAGGTATAATTAATTATAAATTAGTAATATACATATGATTATAATTAAAACTTATATTATTTGTTCAAAAATAAATAACAGCATTAAACCATAATTATTCACGTGTGCAATTTTCTTATAATTTTATGGTGATTAATTCTATTTTTTGTATTAATTTTAATTTTAAAATAAAAAGTAAATTTTCTTAAATTGTTACCATTAATTTTTTAATTTATTCTCTATGTATAATAATAAATACTCAAATTTATAATATATAAAATGTAAATTATTTAAAAAGATAAAAATACAAAATTAAATTATTTATTTATTTAAACATAAAAATAATTCAAAAGTTAAGTAAGTCGTGACATTTCTGTGAATTGGGATCACGGCCCATTTCTGTGATCTTGTATGACGGAAATTTGGGCAGTTTCGTGATACAAGATCAAGGAAATGGGCTATTTTCACAAGCGATTTCAAAATTAGGGTATTTTTATGAATGATATTTTTTTAGATTATTAATTAAAAAAACCGTGATTGAGAGACGTTACAACCAAGTTAGTTAAGGCAAACATTATTGGTGGGTCAAAGGTGCAATAGGAATGGAAGAAAATTTGGTTGGCTAATGGGAATAAAGCGGCTGGTCAAGGTGCCTATTGCGATGAGAAAATCATGGGAAATGACCTGAATAACAGTGGAGGAATTAATGACCATTAAAGGATTACAAACCCAAAAGCCAAGCTAAATTTGGATTACCCATGACTTAAAGAGCATTGAGAGTGATTAAAAAAAAAAAAAACAACAGCAGCAGCAACATCCTTGCCTCCACCTAAAGTGCTGGAAGCTGTCACAGAGAGAGAGAGAGAGAGCAGTGCAAGGACTTCATCGACCCCAACCAAAACAGGTAAACTAATTACCAGGTCGTAACTCCATTTAGAAACACAGGCTATGTAAAAATTTTGGATTTTATTGCAACCAGGGATAGGTGATAAGGAGAAGGAGAAGATGTCAAAGTTGTTGCAGCTAGGTAATCTGTAAACTGATATGGGTGCTCGAAAGTCAGGCGTGAATAGTTTTGGAAATTTCGTGATCGGTATTCTTATAAGTTTTAACGTGTGTGAGGAACGGAATATACGAGTATAGACATAGATTAGACTTCCAGGATCCTTGACGAACTTAATGAATTCAGGACAATAGTATCGACTATTACATTGGCAACTTGAATGGAGACATGGATTTTTTTGATCGAAAATTAGGCAAAATCAAACATCCCACGTAATCAATGACTTGTCATGCCGTGGGAATTGGACTCCAGAATATTTGTACACACGTAGTGGGAATGAATTGAATCTATGCATAAACAGGTGGGGATCGAACATTCTCTATTTCCCATCGTTTGAAGGATTATATATAGATAAATATGATCTGTCGAATGCATGTAAGAGATTTTTTTAGAGAATTACAGCCGTATGCCGTTGATTACATACCCCATGATCGTTGATTTGAGAGACTGGTTATGTGCGCAAAAATTTTAGCCAATTTGGTTCTTGAAAATCGGCCTAGGGGTAGCCCGTGCCCTCTCAAAATGTAGAATTAAATTCTGTTGGGAAATAATTTGAGATTGTTGTTATAATTATCCACCAAAATAATTTGCACTTTGATTATTTAATTCAAATTATATTAGATTATATCTTTTTTTTGTCATAAAATTAACTGATTTTTTTTGTATTCATTTTAAAGCTGTGGCCTTTTGAACTTTTTATTATTTTTGAAAGTGTAGTCATTAAATATTCGGTTATATGTTTATTTTATTGCATTTGTCAAGTGGGAAATAATAACAATGTCTTATTTCAAGAAAAAAAAAACATTAATTTGTTAATAAAAATTGTAATTTTCAATTAATTAATTAATCTGTCCATTCATCTTCCAAAGAATTTATTATTAGTTTTAGTTAAGTAATCATGAAGTTATAATTCACATATTTTTATAATATAATTAATCTAAATTATTAATTTTTTTATTTTTTGATTTCTTTGATATTACTCAATATATGGATAACTAAATAAGTATGCAAAAACATATATACATTTTATGTGTGTGTGTGTGTGTGTTTCTTAAAATTACAACCAAGTAGCTAAGTGAGTCATAATTAAACACCGAAGCACGGGTAAAACTTGTAGAGCCTAGCTAAATCAAATGAGGAGAATCAAACGCATAACTGAAAGATTAAACTGAGAGAAAATTACCATTACATTTGTTGACATTTGCGAACAAATAATATGGTAACCTAGAATTCAAGTCATATCACAGTGATCAATAAGAATCAAATTTCCTATAAGTTGGAAATTAAACCGGACATTATTTGACTACGTGAAAATCCAAGTCAAGTGATCTAACACTAAGTAACCGGATTACCTAGATTATATTTCACAAAATATTTGCAAAATTTTACTTTCAAATATGACTTAGAAATTTCACGAAATTCGTTCTTTTTGAAAATATGTATGTCTTTCCATAAATATTTCTGCGTATATACTAAAAATTATTTATGCCAGGTTATATTTATTTCTTAAATATGTTTTGGATATAAAAAAGTATTATGGTGTATTATAAAATGATATGTATTGGGAATTATGTTGAATTTTATGGTTAGAAGAATGTTTTATGTGATTATGCGTTTATAAAAATGTTATGCAAACTTCATGTTAAACTTGGATGTTTACAAAAACATTACACGTGAAATGCTCTTGGGACATGCGCTAGTATAGCGAAATTAGTTTTAACCCACTTAACCAGGTAAAAGTTGGAATGACTTATTCAATAGGAGTAAAAGGTTAGAATATAAACCGCTCAACTAGAATAAAAGATTAGAATATGATCTGCTCAATCAAGATAAAAAGTTAGAATATGACTCACTCAACTTAGATTAAAAGTTGGAATACAATCCTACTTAGTCAGAGTTTAAAAACTAAGGTACTAATTAGTGAATTTAATACACAATATGTTTGATCCAATGAAAAACTTACATAACAAAATAATGTTGAAAGGAATTTTTCACTACATACAAAATTCATGAAATGTTTTTGAAAAAAAATTATATATGGAATTTTATTGCAATGATTTTTTTTTGTAAATGTTTTGAACTGTTCACATCTTTTAAAATAGATAATCTCTTATTGAATGTTTTCACTCCCAAATCTTTTATTCTTCTCAAAACCTTTGCGATTAAGGATTTCAAAGGCGAGTCGGCATAGGGTTGGTGACGAAGTTGCCTAGAAATTAAGTTGTAAACTTGATGCTTTAAATTTGAAGAGTTGTGTGTTAATAAATATAATTTTAATGTTCACTGCCTTTAGTGATTTGGGATTGATGAGAGAGTTTTTTGTCTAAGTGTGAAAATTCTTAGAAGAACTGTATTTATACTTTACAATAAATTGGTCTTAGTTTATTTGATGTAATGAACCTTTGATTCTTATGATATTTTCACGTAGAAAGTTTTGAGGGTATTGCTATATTACATCTCTAAATTTGGAGCATGACAATTAATAGAAATCTAACACTTTATATGTGAATAAAATTATTTGTAATTATAACATTATTGTAGTTTCACTAAAAAATAAACTTATTTAAAATAAAATTGAAAAATTTGAAATATATAATTAAAATAAATTAAAACAAAAGAACCAAATAAAGGATATGAAGAATATAAAATTTAATATAAAGATTAAAATGAGAATATATCTTTAACAATCATAATAATATATACACACACAGAGGGACTTGCAAACACACCACATGTAATACTTTAAAAGAGCACTAAACCAAAAATAGTACAGAAGCTCTGTTCTCGCATTATTTTGCAGAACAAAAGGATAAAGCAAGCCAAAATTAAAGGCTAATTAGCAAGAGCAATTCTCCAGGAGCTTCACAAACTCACCACAATCAATTCTTCCATCACCATCATCGTCAAAAGCCATAATCATTTTCTGGCATTCTTGTTCAGAATACCCTGTTACATCTAATGAGTTCACCACTTTTTTCAATTCTCTGGCGTCTATGAAACCATCACTATTCTCGTCAAACAACCCAAATGCTTCTCTCACTTCTTCTAAACTGGGCTCTAATTTGTCAAACACATTTGCAACATCAAATGAATCCTCCAACGGCTCTTCGTATAGTCCCAGCTTCTCCATCACCAGTGCCATGTCTTCTCTGGTGACATCGTAGGCGTGAACTGCGCGTGTGGGACGTGGCCTTGACGAGACAGAAACATCGGGTCCTTCGTGAGAAGGATGATCGTGCGAGGTCTTCCACTTGTCGAGGAGGAGACGGGAGAAGAGTTCGAAGGCAGGGTGAAAACAGTCGCACAAGTGTTGGAGTGTGAGTATGCAACTGTAGAATATGCACCGTAAGACGAAAGAAACAAGTGAAACATTATTTGCTGCTTTGTTACCTATGCTGATGAGTCCAGCCGCTGACGTGTACTTTGGTTCCATAGTAGGATCAGTTTCTTGACACTCAAAGTGAACTGGGTGAGGTTCTTGAAACTGTTCTCACAACTGGGAGCGCAAACATGCACTGATTTTATTGGTTCATTGGGTTGTGATTTATAGAAGGATAAGTCTTGGAAGGGTAAAAGGACAAGCAGGGAGTTTCTAAGAAATTTCGCCTATGCTTTAAAGAAAGTGAAAGGAGAAAGCAAAAGAGAGCCTCTTTCAAATTTCTACGGGAATGACATTGATGGGGTACATGTCATGGGCATTTCCGGGAAGCCTGAAGCAAATCAAGGATCCAAGGTCCACAAGTTATTTTAGAAGTTTAAAGTGTACAGAATCAGTCATCAGTGACTAGAGTTTCCCTGCTTGCTAGGCTATGTGAAAATCAAGTTACTAACAATATCTTTGGATTTAGGATGTAGAGTAGAGAGGAAAAACATAGAGAAAGAAAACAATTTGGGGAATTCAAATATTTTGAGCACGATTGTTTTTGGCCCAAATGTATCTCGTCTTTACCTTGCTTAACAATAATTGTGGTTTTGCCAATATTTTTTGGTTCCTTAATTTTCTTTCTTCCACATAGAGGAAACAGAGCAATACGTTGGTACACTAACTTTTCCTAATAATTTATGCATTCTATTATCATTTCCATGGAATGATCCATTTATTCAACTAAAATTTCAATTTGTTGACTATTACTTATCAAATCTTGTTCTAGAATCTGATTTGATTTTGCGGTCCAAAGGATTCCATACTATAAAATGTTTAACAGTGTATGGTTGGAAGGATTTTAATAAGGAAAAAAAAATCAGATAAAAACTTAAAATCGAAATTTTTTATAATTTGAGAAAAATAATAAAAAAATAAATAAAAGAAAGAAACCGATAAATTTTTTAAAGAAGAATAAGAATTAAAATAATTTTCTTTCTATTTTCCTTCACTAAAATTTAAATTCTACTTAATTTTTTTAAAAATTTTTTTTTTTTAACCAACCAACCAACCAAAATAATTTTTCTTAATATTATCCTTTCCTTCCCTCTCCAAATTCCAATAACCAACCATGGTGCAAAAGTCACACATTTAGATTTGGACATCTTTCATTGGAGAGCATAAGTCTTGCAAACTTATATAGACTAAATTAGTCACTTTGAACTATGATAAGTTGAGACACAATTGTCAGCTTAATGTGCCTAATCAACTAATCAATAATTTAGTGCGCCGCACGACACTTCCAAGAACCTTCGTGGCCTTATAGAGATAACTCTTATTAAGTTATTTTTTTACCTAAAAGAAACATTAGTAGGTATGCCAACTAACCCTAGTAGTTAAATTTTAAGGGTCAAGGACTTGGCCAGAGGAGTCGTTTTCGTTACATGAAATGAAGTTGGACCAAATTAGTCAACCAACTCCTTCAGGATAAGACATAAGTAGTGAAGTGGCTGAGACAATTGGATCTCAACACAAAAATTTAAAATATATAATTAATAATTTGTATTAATTCTTCTAATTAACCTGATGTGCTGATTCATGAGTATTTTAATTTCAATCAATATCACGAAACTTCAATTGAAATTTAGGTTTCCGAAGTTGTTGGAGTACAATTTAACTTGTACACATTTTTGCATAATTTTTATTGAACATTTGAGAATTTTGGAGAGCACTTCGAAAATTTTAAAATTTCCCAAAAACCTAGTTATCGTAAAATATTATATACTTCAAAAATTGTTCACTAAATAGCACTTATAACTCAAATTTAATTAATATAATACTTTTAATGTACATGTTTATATATAATTTAAGTTGGAAAACAATTTTGGAGTGGATACACACACACACACACACACACACACACACACTAAAGTATTCACGTAACGCTACTTATGTAAAATTTTCCTATAGGATATAATTAACCAAAAAGATAAACAATTGTGAGATCAGCTATATACACAGTGTACAGTAACAGTAGCGATATTAATTAGTTTTAAGCCTCCAAATAATTTTGAAAATTATATTTTACAACGATTATAATTGCTATGATCATAGTTCATTTCATTCATGTAATTTATATATGCATGTGTGTTGTGTGGGTGTAATATCATATGTATTGCTCCATACTATGTAATCAAGGCTAAGCCCCTTTTAATATAAAAATACTTTTGTTGCCGAAATCCATTTTCTTGAGCCCTCATTCTACCTTAACTTTTATTTTTATTTTTTTTTCTCTTTTTTAATCTTTTCTTCAATAATACAGTTCAATTTTTTTTTCTCATCTTTTTACCCTCTAACTATCTGACTTTCATCTTTCTTTTTTTTCTTTTTAACATTTTTTGAATAATTTATCACTGTTGTTAATAATATAATAAATTTATATCATATAATTTAAAGATAATTTTACATACGCAATTTTGTTGGGGCGTAATTTCAAGTTGACTCCAAGTCAATATGCTTGGACTTGCAAGTCAACATGAAATTACGCCCCAAAATTGAGAATGGGCTTGGGACTTGGGAGGTAATAACAATTGGTGATTCCTTATTCGCTACAAATAATTAAATAAGATAAAAATTAATATACAAATCATAGCATGTTTATCCTCTTGTTTCTATATATAATATAAATACGAAACTTAAATTGTGATGTTGGAAGTGATCGAGATGGTGATGGAGATAATCCGGAATAGTTTTTTTTTTTTTTTTTTTGAGGAGAAGAATAGTATAGTTAAAGATACACTTCATAGATAAATAACAATTGCAGCATTTTCAAATACTTTGCTTAATATCTTGATCCCATATTAGTCCCCGTGTACTTAGAACTAAATACGATCCTTTTCTTTCTTTCTTTTTTTTTTAATGTATTTTTTATACGTTCATTCATGTCACATATATGCTTAATTTCATGCCAACCAAACGAGTAATGAGTACTGCAACTCGACAGACACCAAAATTGAATTTGAGTGCATCCAAGTCCACCCGTGGCGCAGAAATCAAGGCACAAAACGACTTCGTTGTGGGTCGAAGACTTCACGCGCCTTCGAGAAAGTGACCATGAAGAAATTGGGTTCAATTTCCAAACACGTGAGAACATTGGGAATAAGGAAAAGTAAAACCCTAACGTAGCTATAGGTTCGTTCCATCATTCCATGATCAAATGATCAACACGGTCAATTTGATTTCGTGGAAAATATGAAAAGAAAAAATATTGTCATGCTACTTGATTTTCGAACGAACCAATTTCTGTCTCGAAGTTTAAAAAAAATTCAAATTCGATCTTCCTGCTTAATTCAAATCCTATAAAATTGAATTGAATTTAGTTAAATAATTATTAAATTTGAGTTGGAACTTGAATTCAACTCAATTGCACTCTTAATTTTTTTTTTATTGATTTTTATTTTTCTATCCTTAATATTTTTTATAATAATTCTTTTTAGAAAATTTTTTTCGCTATTTCTTTTCTACTCCCTCACTTTCTGAAACCAAATTTTGGGTCGAGAAGTTGGATGGAAGCATTTTTCTACGTGAGAAAGAGCAGCAAGAATACGAGATTCAAGGATCTTGTGGTTTCAAAATTCTAAAATAGAATAAACGATGTTATATATGCTCAAATTCAGATGTAAAAGGAATAGATTTGAGGTTTTGGTTTATTTCTATATAGAGCAATACTCCTTATTTTCATACTTTCATTAACAATACTTTGTAATTTTTGAGAATTTTATTAATAAATAGTAGAGGTTTGTGTTAAAACCTTGGTTGCCACAAAATAAGATAATAATACCATATTTTAATTGTAGTTGAATGTTTTTCATTTTTTCCTCCATGAAATTTGCACTAGTTAAATACACACACGCTGTCTACACTATCTTAAAATGGATAAGACCTTTGGAAAAACCATTCTGATAGTGAAAAGTTGAATTACCAATTTACCCCACTTAAGTACTCTTTTAGATTGGCTTACAAAATTGCGTGTGGAATTTTAGTTGATTCGTGAATCGTGAGTCCAGGCACGAGTGTAATTGAATTGAAATGTTACATAACCCAAACACCACTTTCTATGTCATATAACAACCAAATACTTTGATTCTGTTTTATTATTATTATTGTTTGTTAAAACTTCAAATTGCAACTATTTTGAAAACCCTTTTCTAAAATAATACATTTTAGTGGGTTTCCTTAAATGAGACACTCCCCTGTCGAGGACAAAGGAATATATGAAAAAAAAGAGAAAAAAAATTGAAGGTTAACGGCACTACTGTCGTTTTAATTCCGCACTCTCCAATTGTGGAACAACTAAAATTTACTTGTACATAGTGGTTTAAGGTTTTTTAAATTTAGGGTTGATTGTATATAATTATAACAATTTTATAAAGAATAGAATTTTGAAATTTAATATATTATCACAAAATCATAATAATAATCTTTGAATGAGAATAAGCTATAATATAGACTACACCTTTAGCAACAAGTATGATACAATTTAACAAAATATTAAATGGTTATGATATTAACAAGATATATATATATATATATTTTTTTTTTCCCATGACAATTCTTTTGAAATTATTGTGTTTTAGAGAATGATAAATGTGAATTACAATAATGTGATGAATTGTTACATATTGGATGCAATAAAAGATATCTGTAGAATGCTAAGCTTTTTTAATTTTTATAATAAAAATTATTATTAATTTTACGCATCATTATTTATTTTGTAGGCATCATCTATGTACAAGTAAAGATGGAAATCCTTGGAAGTATCATTGGGTAGCACACTAGATATAAATCATAAGAGTACGATGAAATGGGAAAGTAATTGGTTTAAATAGTATCATCTTTACAGAAATGGGGTTGTTCTAAAAGAAGTGGATTAAATTAATTGTTTAAGGGAATTTTAGTAAATGTATTTAAAAACCAAATTGCAATTATAAAAGGACTTTCAGTCATTATATATAGTATGGATAATGTCTGTCAATGAGTAACGCATGGAGTGAATGATATGAATAAATGACATTAAACATACTTGATGAAAACAAAATAAATAAAAATAACAATATTTCAATTGCATGAGAATAATTCAGTGTACAAAATGTTAACAAGAAGTCCCACCAAAACAGCCCTCAATGTCGCATGGGGGTGGTTTAACAGTGCATTGATGATTAAGTCTCCAAGATGCAACATTATCTTTGGAGTCACGCTAGTAAATTGTTCAGCTACAAAATCAATTTCCTTTAAAACCATTGGCTCTTTACAGCTTTAGGAAATTAATATGGTCGTTTGTTTCTAACAAAAAATTTAAGTTCTGAACACTATCAACTGATTGAAAAATAAACTGTTAGCTCTTGTACATATATCTCAAAATTTTCTTTGTAAAAACTTTCGAGGTTATCGACAAAAGTTGATCTAAGTTCAAGTGGCTAAAAATTATAATAATTCTAGATGAATTACGATTATATTCTACATAATTCAAAGCCTGCACTATTTTGCTTTCCTGAAACATAATAATCTGTACGCTATCTCTCATTAATATATTTTTAGAGCAAAAATATCACAACAATCAATCTTACATAATTTAATTAACAAATTTTTCACATATTCCAATATCAAACTATTTAATCATATCTAAGTATTACTCATAAAATTTATTCAATACTAACTAGACATTATTTTCAAATAGTGCATCTAACAAATGTACTAAAATTGAACATAAATTATGACAAATAAATTACTTTTAATGAATTAACATTAAATAAACATGCACGTTGCTCAAATATGGTCGTTCTAAACAGTATCTTCCATAAATTGTAATAACACAACTTTGAAAAGTTGCATAATCACGAACACTGGCCAATTAAAAAAATGAAATCAATGATTGCCCACAATACATGTACTTCTATAGCATAATCATTCAATTAAATAATCATCAATTCTGTACAAAATATTGAAATTAATCTCATGCAATACCACATTTTTTTTAATATCACATTAATATACATAAATTTCACATGTAATTTATATATTTAACAATTATTCATTGCAATTTAAACTAACCAAACCCATATTATAATTTCAATTTAAGTTAAACCTCATTCACAATCCAATCTATAATTTCAAACAACTACATAAAACTAAAAAATCTAATTAAATAATTATCAATTTTGTACAAAATATCAAAATTAATTTCATGCGATATTACATTAATACACTTAACTTCCGCAACTAATTTATAATTTAAAACGAACTAAGCATATATTATAATTTCAATCTTAATTGTCCAACCCAAAATTTTAAACAACTACATATAACTGTATCCATATTTAAAGTTTTAATTTTTTAATTCTTTTCCCTTTTTCTCCTCCCATTTTTATTTTTCTCCATTTTTTCAGCTTTCTGTTCTTCTTCTTCTTTTTTTCTGGTTCATTTTCGCCCACCTTTTCTACCATATTTCAATTTCCCTCCCCCTTTTCTTCCCTTTATTTCCTTTGTTTCTTCTCCCATCTTCTTTCATTTTTTTGGTGCTCCCTTTCAATTTGACAGTTTTCAACGCTCTCACTAGTCTTAGAAACTGCTATCTCACATCCATGTCTTCAAGCACTTGCGAAGGGAGCGTGAGTGCTCATGCCTTGTTGTGGCTCAACATACCTTACCTATTTTTTTTCATCTTCCTAATACACAGCTCCATCAAAAATATAAATCTCAATTAAAATTTAAATTGAATACTTGATAATCTTTTTGTTTCTGTGATGTGTTATTTCTTTAAATTCTTGCGTTACATTTTGGAGTGGATGAATTTTTTTCACTAATTTCTTAAGATTCATTGAGAATTTGATTAAAAAAAAAACTTTATGAACTGATATTTGTGAGAGTTTCAATGTGTTTGTGAGAGTTTTTATCTCGCTGATGCTCTGAAACATGTTTGGGATGTTTAATTTTTTTCCTATTGACCGTCCAAATTCCAACCTTTGTAAAGCCAAAATTTAATTTATTTATTTTTAACTATTATTGCCCTCTGAAACGGCAGAATTTCAATTTTTATTTATTTCAGTATATTCCACGGGCGACAGAGTGTGCCATTTAAAGAAGCAAACTAAAAATAGATCATTTTGGCAAAGGATTTTCAAAATTGAATGAATAAATAAAAGGCCCTTACTTGAGCTTATAAACTATTTTATTAATAAATTTCCTAAATATTTTTAAATAACTTATAATCTCTCAAAGACTTTATAAGATATTTTGCAAATTTTACAGCCTATGTAAACACCTACTTAGAGGGTGTTTGGTTAAGCTTATATTAAATAATTTATAAAATTATGTAATTTATAAGATGTTTTCAAAATTTATAAACTTATACATATTTTTTAAATAAGTTAATAAAGCGTTTAGATAGAGATATATTAAATTTGTAGAAATTTATAATTATAATTTTTTTAATATAATAATGATAAACATAAATTAAACATAATTAATATAATATAATTTAAGATATTTAAAAAGCATATAAATTCTAAATATTTTATTTTGAAAGCTTATAAGCTCTTTCAATTAAAATTTATCAAATATTTTTAAAAAATTTAACTCACGAATATCTTATAAGATGTTTTAAATAACTTATAAGCTCACCTAAATACCAAGTTTTAGCCTATGCTCTCGAAATCTAATATGTATGAGCTTATGTATAAATTAACAACGGATTAAAAGGTTTTTAAATGAGATCAAAGTTCAATAAAATGGTATGATAAAATTTCAATGTTTGTTCTTTAATTCATGTAATTGTGTGTAAGCTTCTTATGTGTACACCAACTTGTGATTTTCTACATTTGAAAGAATAAAAATAGAATTACTTAAGAGTTAACTACGTTATTATTTCTTTGAAAGATAATGTATATATTTTTCTATCATACTATATTTTTCTTCAATTTTTAAATATATTTTATAAAACAAATGACTAATATAAGATTTTTTTTAATCTTTTAATCAAAATTCTTGTACCAAATATAATATCAAGATCTAGAAATTTGTAAACAAAGCTATGTTAACTAATCAGGAAAAGTAATAGGTATATATTTTTTTTCATTGAATGACAAAATAGTGATTATATAAAAGATGGGAATAGCCATTGTTGTCTCCACATAATATCCACCTCTGCATTTTTCCTTTTGAACACTGTCCACATTCAGCAGACCAGACCCAAGAAAAATGAGCCCAAATCCCTCAACGAGAGGAAACAGAGGGAGGAACAGGAAAAGCTTCCCCTCCTCCAGCAGGACCCGACCCGACAGCCCATCCGGGTCATTCTCCCCTCCTCCTTCTGCAGCTTCACTTGTCGACGGCGACCTCTTGACGGAAGAGCTCTCACGGTTCGAAGCCCTCCAAATATCTCCCGTGCCATGATTACGACCACATTATTCCGTACTCTAAGGTAATTTTTGAGTTTCAATATGTAAGTATTTTTTATTGTGCAATTTTTGGTCATGTGTACATAAAATGCCGTGAATTAGATGGAAACGAACTTTTAGAGCATGTAAAGTTTCCGCAATGACGTTTGGGAGAAATAATGGCTATGCTGTGGACTAAAGAGGTTTTTATTGAAATTACTTGACGTTTGTTTAAAACGTGGAATTTTGTGGATCCGAGGCAGAGTGCAGTCTTGGTTGTTTTCAAGAAGTAGATTTATACATAGTTGGATGAAAAAGAGGCATTTTTTTATGTGCTAGACGAGTTTATGGGCATGTGCATCTCTGCGGGTGTGAGTTGATTGGTCCGGCTGTAGGTGCAAATGCCTGACAATGAGCTTGTGAGTTTGATCAAAAGATGTTTACTGGCTTTTGCTGCTAGTATAAGAATGCATGGCGTGTGTTTTCGTGTGTGTGTATTTATAAATTGGGAATTATCACGACAAGGATGCAACTACGGATACAGACATGGCGATGGCAAGACTTGAACATGACGATTTGGAAATTTGAAAATTTTCAAAACATGAGTACATGATCCAATCTAAGTGTTATTAGTATATAGATGTGCATTGGTGTGTGTGTGTGTGTGTGCATATTATGGTCAAAGAGTTGATATAAACATGGTTCAAGTAAAATGATGAAGGTATGGATGTTAATGTTGTTGATTTATTGGATATTTGTTAATATCATTGTGTAGATTATGATATTGGAGGGATAAAGGGATATAACCTTAAAAATGAAAAAAATAAAATGAAAAGAAAAATGAATTTGATATGATAATATTTTTATTAATTTTAGAATTTTTTTCTTTTTAATTTTATGAACCCTAGGCCTAAAGTTTAGTTTGGTTCCATGGAGAATGACAGAGAAGAAAAAAAAGTAGTGAAAATGCTAAAAGATTGTTTGGAAACAAAATAAAATATCCCGTGAAACCAAAGGACAGGAAAAACTTTCGATTTTCTCCTTTTTACACAGAATTAAATTGAGCCTAAGGGAAAACAAAAGATTGTAGTAAACATGTGCCAGATACTTCATAAGCCATATAGGTTCCATGTCTTTTCATGTTGGTGTTGCATCCCTGTTTTGTTGATTTTTCATTTCTTCCCGTTCAGTTTACGACATGTTGAATGATGTGGTAGGTACTGGCATAGCCGTGTCTGTACTCGACATTTTTCAGATACTGCATAAGATGTTTTTTCGAAGTATAATGAAGGGATTATATATTCGAAGTTTTTTGAAGTGTGTTGAAGGTATTGAAAATTTGCTTATTGATCCATCTTTAAGTTTTTCTATAATAGCAATTTAATTAGGTGTTAAAATGTCTTTACTCCATGAAACAAATTCAGAACATGTATAAAAAGTAGCCGATTCTTAAAAAGTTAACTAAAATATAGTTTCAAAAAACTTATGCAATAGTCCACACACCTTGACTTTTTGAAGTCCTAAACTGGCAAACGAATTGACTTCTCTAATTTGGTTTCACTTCAATTTTGTTGGTTTATGTAGTGACCTGTCACAGAAGATTCAGTTTAGTGTAGTGCAAATGGGTTGGAAAGTTTTTTGAAGTTTTATTATAAGATTTAAGTTCAAGTTCCGAGGACAAAATATACGTTTTGGGTTTGATTCAGAACTGATATAGCAACATGGGTTACCTTAGCTCTAAATTTCTGACCTTAGCCGGTCACTTTAACTCAACAATATTTTAACTGCAAAATTCAGGGTGCCATTCAGGTAAAATAGGGGAAAAGAAGGGGGTTGAGTTGGATTTTGAATAATTAAGACTGCTGCTCTTCCTTAGCCATAATGTTTTTTTTTTTTTTCATTTCTTGCATATTTGTGGATTGTGGCTATGACCAAAGTATGTTAACACAAAGAGGCATTTTTACTCTGCAGCAACAACATGGTTCTGTAGATTACACAAATAGTTTGATGCTTGACGGTTGTTTTGTTTTTGAACGCCTATTGTATGGAACTGCTTATGTGAAGATCGATTTTCATATTTTTGCAGGGAGGAAAAAGCACATTAGAGAATTGTCAAGTGTTACAGGTAATATCTTTGCCTTTTCAGGAAGTGTTTGAAAACTTTTGTTGTTTGAATGTTCCGTTGCCATTGTTCCCATTACCCTTCTTTCATTTTAAATTTTCCAACAACGACCATGTCTTTTGTTTTTGAACGCCTATTGTATGGAACTGCTTATGTGAAGATCGATTTTCATATTTTTGCAGGGAGGAAAAAGCACATTAGAGAATTGTCAAGTGTTACAGGTAATATCTTTGCCTTTTCAGGAAGTGTTTGAAAACTTTTGTTGTTTGAATGTTCCGTTGCCATTGTTCCCATTACCCTTCTTTCATTTTAAATTTTCCAACAACGACCATGTCTTTGCTTTGTTAATTGTGCAAATGGAAGCTGCTGATTGACTAGTGATGGTTTGTGCCTTTTGTACTTCAGATAAGTTTTGACTTATGCAACTAATTTAAAAACCTTCTTTAACCAAGAACATGTTTTTGACTCAGCATCTATTTAGGATCTTGATTATGTATCTTAAACATTGTGGTCACCATGAGAACTGCAATACATTGAGAATCATTAGTCTGAAGTTCACTTCATAATTGTTTCTGCAAAATGCTTTTTTCACAAGTCTCTTTTTCCTTTTTTTTTGTCAAAGCATATTTCTTTAGTCTATTTTATTTGCACTTGGAGGAAACGCGTCCATCATGTGATGCAAATTTAATGATTCATTTTCACTTCTTTCAATTTTAACAGTTGGTTGTAGTGTTAAAATTGATAGTTGATGAATTAGTTTTCTTCTATACCTATAATAAGAATATTAATATTTCTTGCATTTTTAGATTATCAAAATATCTCTATATAATTGGTTTAACGGCAACTAGATAATTGGACATATTTATGATCTTCTAAAATATTGTATAGAGGTTTCATTAGTTTTTTTAAACTTGTTATCGCCTAAATAACAGGGTACTCAATTAGCTGAGAGATTTGATGCTTTAAGTTTAATAACTAAAAAATTTTTTCAATAGTTTCATTCAAAAAGAAAAAATTCTGATATATCCTCTTATTTTCTATATTGAGATATGAAATTAATATTTCTAAAAAAATAAAAATTATTTATATTTCTCAAATCTCAATTAAAACAATGAAATAATAGAACTACCTAGGTTGTAGAGAAAACCTTCAGCTAGTTGGTGGTTCTAATCTTCAAGTTATATATTACCAAAAACATTGAATCTGGTCTATACGGTGATACAATATAATGAGATCATTTAATTCTGTAAATTTATTATAAATTATAAATTATTACTCTAAATACATTTCTTGGTACATAGATATTTTGTCGCTAACTGGAAACTAAAAACTCTCTTTCTCTCCACATTATATATTTTCTTTCACACTGCTCTAGAATTGAATGCAATGGCTTAAGTGATATTGTGTTTTTGTTAGAATAAATAAGAGAACTACAATGCAAATTTTTAACAGGAAGTTTAAAGAGTATAGATAAAAACTAAAATATTAAAGTATAATAAACCATATCCAGGTTGATGAATATTGATATGATATTGAAAAACATGCTATTATGAACTTTTTAATTACTTTAATAAAATTAAAATTAATAACTTTAATAAGAATTCTTTTTTTAATTATGATAAGATGCTTAATTTTTTTATTTCAATATGATACATTTTAATATTGTTTATCATTTTCTGAATAAATTATGTTTTTAACCTTTTTTTTTTATAATTTCATCATTTTGATTGTTTTGCTTGCATTTTTTGTTTTATGGGATCGATTTTGTCTCATTAAGTTTGATACTAGTGATCTTTGTTTGAAATGTAACTAGAGTTTTGTTAATGTAAATAGTTGAGATTGCAATCTAAAATGCAACAGTATCATTTTCCTTAGATTACTAGTTTTAGATCTCTCTGTTATATGTATATAATTTAGGCGCAACACTATTTTTTTCTAGTGTCATTGAAACATGATTTTGACTGCATGCAGTACATGCTGTGTTGGATTACCTTTGTAGCCTCTGTGCTTCTTTAGCTTCTTTACACCACAAACTAGGTGGTGTGAAGGGTATAAAATCTTCAAATTAAAGCTTATTTAGTTCCTACTGCTTGTAAGTATGATATATTTGGTAGTTTCTGGATTCGCTGTTTTCTCAACATTTGGTTTGATGAATTTGAAGTTGCATAGTGGCAAAAAGTCTTTGTTTTGGGTATATTTTTCAAAAATTTCTGCAATCTGATTTGGTGGTCTATTTTGCTTCTAGATTGAGTCTGATGACATTTTGCTAATGTAGACCAATCTTCGACATGCATATGTTTGTGTTATGTTTATATTTATTTCTTATTTTGCAATGTTTGAACTTTAGTTTTCATATTAATCTTTGATAATTTGTTTATTTTTGTCATCTCCCTGTGGCTTTACCAGGCAACCGTCAATCGATCCAAGGGAAACCGTACTGAGTTGTCCAAAAGTGATCTTATTCAGAAGAGTGCTTACTGCCGAGTTTCAGGTATATTTGCTCCTTCAACATGAACTCGAGCTTAAATTCTGTGGCAGTGGAGAATTTTTAACTTCATGAAGTATATTCCCAAAGAGACAACACATGATGATTGTTTTATCTCAATTGACGCAGGGCGCGATATGGACCTTCTTGAGTTATCAGCCTATGGTAATGTTCGTCGTGGACAAGATTCTGGTGGGTGTAAAATTCAATAGTTAGTTTGTTGGCCAGCATTAGTCGTTGATTTTGAGAATGCTGCTGGGGAGAAAGAGAAATTCCCATGTAGATGGTTGATCAACCAACAATGACCTCAAATGATGTAAGGTATGCATTCTTGTGATGAAGATAATGTCCGTACTCTGAAGTCTCGACTATATGTGGGTCACACACGCATATGCAAGACTATATGCTGAAAAAGCATCTGGATTATCAGACCATATTGAGTCAAAATTTCTTAGCTAAAAAGATCAATCTCATTCTTCCGTGTAAACACCTATGGTCTTGCTACTCTGATAGATCAATGGCTTTCTGAAACTCTAGAAGGTCAAACAATGAAATACAAAGAAAGCCTATTGAATAAATATCCATGAATCGAGGCAATAGTAAGTGGTGTTTTGACTTTGGATGCTGATTGTGGTTGCCGATAAAGAGCTTAACCTGTATCCTTGCTTTATTATCACCCACTTGTTTATTAACTTTGTTTTTGTTATCTTGATTGCCACCATCCAAAGAGGCCGGAAGCCCACACGATTCATTTCTCATTAGCTACTGCTTTGTTTCGTTAGCCTCCCCAACAGTACCTTGTCAGCCCCAGTTTCTTTTCTTCTTCACAAAAAGAAATACCTTCGTGAGGCACTTGGGTTTTGGTGGTTTTTAATTTTTGTACTGATAGTAGAACAATGGGGAATGTCTCAAGTAACTTGTCCTATATCTGTCTTTGGCCCTACCCTACATCTGCAGATGTTGGATGTATTCTTTTATTTTATATATAATTCTAGAATGTTCTGAATATGTAATGTTGGACGTAGTTTTGCAATTAGTGGGACATCGTAGGTCGATCCACCATTACAGGGTCAAGTGGTTTTGATCATCTATTCTCGTGAAATTATTGGTCTTGAGTGATCAATCCATTCGGCAACTTTCCACTTCGTTCACTAGTGAATAAAATGATTATAAATAAGATAATATATTCTCTGTATCTAAAGAGTGGTGAGTACAATTATTTTAAGACCAGATTTTTGGTGGACAAATTAACTACAAGATGAGGATCACTACTTATTCGACAGCTTTCCAAATCAAAACACAGAGTTGAGTTGCTTCATTGGGTGGTCGGGTTATTGTCAATGTCGTTGAATCTACTTGAATTAATCGGAAATGTCAAATTCAATTGATCTGACTCACAGGCTATGTTTGTAAGCCAGATTTAACCTGCTAACATCTTATAGAACTTCTTACAATTAAATATATTATTTTATAAAATTTTTATTTCAATTTAAATTTAAAATTTTCTTTTTTTATATATATAACTAATTAATTAATTTTTAAAATATTACATTTACTAACAATTGAATCAATACTTTTATATAAACTCACATTTACATATTTTTATATATAAAAATTAATTATTATTTTTATACACGTTACAACAACAAATAATTACATATATATATATATATACTAATTCAAATAAATTATACAATTCAATCCATTAATTTTTCTATCAAACATATTGTTCCTCTCAACATGCATTACCCCAAACACTATTATCTAACAAAACACATCTTCCAAACGATGTATAGTGGTGTTGACTGTTGGGGTTGACTGGTGTATGTTGCTCGTAGTTTCCTCACTTTCCACCAGTTAATGATCAATGACATAAAAAATGCACTACACATTGGGTGACATGATATGAAAAAAGGTGGCAAGATAAGTTAATTTTGAAGTGGAAGATTGACTTGCAATTATACTTGTGTGACAATAATGTTAATAAGCACTTATTGCTGGCCGTGGGGTTCTACAAAATGTTGCCTCTAAAGGGGTGTTAGGCCAATTTTATTTGATCTTATTCAAAAAATATCAATTTATTTTTAGAGAGTTGATAAATTCTAAATATTTTATTTTAAAATTTTATAAGTTATTTTACCAAAAATATACCAAACATTTTCAAAGAGTTGCATAGTTATAACATATTTCTTACTCACCCAAACACTCTCCAAGTCAAGTGACCCTCTCATATCAAACATATACAATCATACACAAAGTAGTGAATAAGAAAATTTTATATAGAAATGCAAGGGAGCAGAGCCCAAGAATTTCCAGAAAAATTGCAGCATGTTGGTTTGTATTGTAATAAAAAGTGGGTAATTGCGCTTTTACTTTAATTTTGATGGTCTATATGGACTTGGGTGTTAAAGGTATGGCTGCCATCATACCCAAAACAAGTGATTGACACTATCAACTACAATAGTAGGATTGCTTTAGGTTTGTTTGTTCTTATGAAAAGTGGTAAGAGTTAGGATTGAGTCAATTCAAAATAATTTTAAAATAATGTGTATTTGTTCCGAGTACTTCTTTAAATTGGCCAAAATCAAAGTGAGCGTTTATTATTAAATAAACTTGTGCGGTTCTAGTCAAGGCAGACAATGCCTCACTCGGGTGTAATAAGCCATTTTTAGCAATTGTCACTTTTTGTTGAGTCACAAATGCACACTGTGTCAAGTTCCTAATTAGTTAAATCAAACAGGGCTTAGTTGGGTTCAAGGTCAAAAATTAATTATTTCTTATTAGAATGACTTTTGTCCTAAACTCCTAAATCAGTGTAAGTTGGGTCGCATGGATCCTATGAGAAAGTAGCAATAGTAGGAATTGTTGTCGTTGTTATCGTTGTTATTGTTGTTATTATTATTATCATTAAATTAACATATTTAAATATTAATTTACATGTCTTCAGAAATTAAAAATATTAATTTAAATAATATAACTAAGATTCTATTAGTGTCGACATAAAAGATGAAACTTTTAAATTAAATAGCGTGGATTCCAAGATGTATTTCGACACATCTACCTAGTTCTTAAGGTTGGATTCATGGCATTTCTACCTAACTTCACACAAAAAAGATAGTTTCATTATATTCCAGGATGTCACAAACCTCTAGATTATTATTCTCCATATATAGCACAAACTCAAGAACATCAACAACAATTATTCCTGGCAGTCCCACCAAGTGAAAATTATAAAACAGCACATTTATAGTTAAGACAGGCATAAAAATAGTGGCTGTTTTGATAATTTGATCCATTCTGACATGCAAATCGCAAATAGGAATGAAATTGTCTTCCAAATCTCAAATAATGAAACTGAGCAGCACAGGTGAAGATGACAATCAGGAAACATGCCTCCGAAAGGGGAAGGGCGAAAAGGGAAGAAAGGAAAGTAGGAAAAGCAGAATAAAAAAGCCAAAAGCATTTATTGGCACTCTATGCAAGTGGAATTTGGGGACCCCTACACAGCTAATATTATTCAATGTGTGTGGTTCAAATTTGCTTATAACATGAGAAATATCTCAGTTGCTGATCCACTGGGTACACATGTTCTCTCATCGGCCTTTTTAAAAGTCAAGGAGAGGTACTTTTGTGTGTTTACTTTTTGTATTTATTGTGATGTAATATTTTATTGATAAATGCAAGGGTTTACGTCACAGGCCAATGAGGATAAGGATCACTTTGTTTTCTGGTTGGGGTGCCAGCTGAATAATTAATTAGGCTCCTCAACTCTGAAAATTTTTGTTTGGGTTGCACAAATTTTACATCAGCAATCTGATTTATGAGTTTAGCATTGAAAGAGAGTGTTTTTGTTGTCAAGTAGTTAAAATACTATATATTATGAGAGTCACATAAAATAACAAACTTTGGTTATTTAATATGTTTTTTAAAATGACTTTTTTAATAATATTATATACTATTTATATTTATGATAACAAGACAGCCTTAATAACTACTTTTTGGTGCTTAAATAAAGATAAAATGCAGCAATTTTATCTATCTATTACTTTTTCTCGTCTTTTTTTATGGTTTTTTTCTTTCTAAACAAAATTTTATTTTATTTATTTTTTCTCTCATTTTAATGCATTATTAATATATTTTAAAACATAAAAATTCATATTTGTTATCGATACAAAAATTATATAATTTTATTATATTTAAAATAAATTATTTTTATTAGATGAATAATTATAAAATAAAATTGACGTAATAAAAAAAAACACGACTTTATGTATATACATAATAAATTATACTTTAAATCTTATATGCACGCTTTTTGTCATAAGGGGGGACGTTACTGCTTTCCAAACTAGTGTGTTCATGATTGATGTCAAGTGTAAATTTAAATTAAACACTTGATGTGCGGAATACTAAAAGATACGCATCTAATTCGTGGGAACCTTAAAAGAAGAACCATGAAAGGAAAATTCACTTGCCAGTTGCGAAAGATGGTTTTATTTACTCTGGAACAGTACAAGAAACGGAGACGGTGAAGGCCCCTTCTTAAAACCAGACAACCTAGGACAGTTAATTCCACAAAGACACACCGACTGTTACACAGCTTTTATTCCTTACTCTTCCCTTCTGTCACTACCTTTTTCTACAAAATTATTTACATGAAACCACACTCATCATAGGCCAAAAAGAAATGCACCCACTTAATGCTACAAGAAGGTTGCTTCTCCCAAAGGATCATCAGTCTTCTGGGTATTCCGTGTCGAGCATCCTGATAAAAGCCGATAAACTAGTCTGAGAAGCTGATAGGATGTTAAGGATTTGTTACATTTCAGCCAAAATCAACTGCTTTTATTGACTCGTGAAAAAGCATAACCTTTAGGCTCTCTCCTGGAAGCTAATGGATCGAGACAGGGCCGCCGGGTTAGCCTGCAATATTGGTGAGGCCGAGGTCATATGCTTCTTCTCGTCGTCCTTTGGCTGCAAGGCCTTGAAAAGACCCTCTCTTTGAATGGAATCATACTTGATCCCGAGAGTTTCCCATATTGAACTCTTTGCAGCTTCCTCAGGATCATCGATCCTCAACGTTTTTGGAACCACAATCGAGTTCTCTGAGCTCTTTGGTTCCGTTTGTTCTTTGCCTTCTGAACAGTTTGGCTTGAGTAATTCCCCTGTTCTGGAGTGTTTGCCGAGTGGTGAGTTGGGACCGGAGTCTGTTGGCTTTTGATTTGCAGTAGGAGATGGCACTGGTAGCCATGGAGCATTCCAAGCATTAGGCACACCACAATTCCAATACGTCATGGGGTAGAATGAGATGGGGTAACCCGGAGGGCAAATGGCGGGCAGGGCAACTGCAGGATTCCAGGGTAATGGCCAGGGAATTCCTGGAATGCAAGGAACTGGAGATGGAAATCCGTTTATATTTTGCTTCACTGGCTGTTGAGGCCAGACATTGCTTCCATTTGCTGTTGATGTCTTTGTTATGACAGAAGATCCATTAGAACAATCATCCCCATTTTTACTAGGAGCCGAGCCTCCAAAGTCAACCTTGTAATGCTCATTTCTAACCCCGTTAGGCACCCCTTTATCTGCAAGATTCAAAGCTGACGCCATGGATTCGCATAACGATGAACTGGGGCCAAACGACAGAACAGAGCCGTTTGTTTTCATAGCCGGGTGATGAAATCTCTTAGGAGCATCAATTCTGGCCGCCAGGAGGGCTTCAGAGATTGAGATGTGACGACAATGGGAGGCAGAATTCTTGTTCTTCCTTCGACCAGCCCCCACGGGAACGTTCCTCATGGTGCCCCCAGCCGTCCAGTACCTCTGACAGCTCTTGCAGAAGTGGCGGGGCTGATTAACGTTGTAGTTGTTGTAGTAACAGAACTTGGTGTCCATGCTGTTGCAGCGGGGGCAGGGTAGGATTTTGTCTGGTTTCTTAAGGGCCTTCTGCTGCCCATTTGTTGCATCATTTTCCTCCTTATCAGCCCCGGCAAGGTTTTCAGATTCAGACACACCATCTTCGCCAATGGAGGGAGTTTTAGGATTCTCATCGGTCTCCGACACTATGTTAGGATTCTGGGATTTCTCTACTGCACCTTGGTTTAGGTCTTTTTCTTGTGGATTGGTTTCACGGAGGTCTGCTGCTTGGACCTAAAATGTTCAAAACCAAGGTTGTCGTATGATGCAATTTGAAATCAAGATCCCAGGTACATCCAATACACAATTCAAGCAGAATATTGGTCGACGCTATCAGCCAAATATTCGGATTCACCATCACAGCTAACCATATCAAAAACTTTGAAATTATCGAATATTTCTTTGTTCATTGTATTTTTTACCCTTTTGAAGGGAACATCCAATCCATCGGATCTTAATTAGGAACTCGAAATGGAAAGACTTCGTGGATTCAGGACCTTCTTTTGGCCAAACCAGTGGCTTCAAGAAAACAACATCATGGTTTAAGCAGAATTATTACCTCTAAAGTGGCAGGGGACCAAGAAAAATTCAGACAAGCTCAAGGCGATAGAACTTTCTGGAACTCTCATCAAGAGAAGAATAAACAAAAGGCTAAAAAGAAATTGTGAGACAATTTTAATCTCCGTGGCCATTACCAAGTCGGAAACTAGAAAAAATCAATCACGAAATGCAAAAAGAAAATATGTGGAAGATTCACACAATGGATTAAAAAGTCTTGCTCGTCTGTTAGTAAATATATTTGACATTATAATCAAGGTTTCTCCAATTCTAAAATCATGTGCAGAACATGAGAGATAATAAGATAAATCAAAGGGGAAAAAAATAAGGAAAAAGTAAATCGAAAATAACAATAATACACCGATGTCCAAATCAAATTAAACAATAGAGAGATACATAGATTCTTTACAATTCCGAGAAAGTGGAAATAAAAACATAAAAGGGAAGAAACAGTTTTTTCATAAATAATCCAAAAAGTAAAATGAACCCGTTAATCCTCTAACTGTTTTAGCAACTGGGCTTCCTTTATACTTCAAGACAACCTTAAATCCCAAGCCAAACATATATTTACACACACACAGTACAGGCGCGCACACACACACACACAGAGTACCTTTCCCTGTCAGAGTGTGTGGGGTGTGAAAACTCATAAACCATTAATTACCTCCTCAGCCTGCAGTTGTGTTTCTTCATCAGCCTTTTCTCCTCCTCGTTTCTCTCCGCTCACTTCCAAACAGCGATCACAGTCAACGCCGCCGCCACTCCCACTGTTACTGTCGTCGGAAACCTCAGCGGAGGACTCCCCTCCGCCGCCGTTCTCCGGCAACACAATCTTCCTCCCAAACAACGTTATCTCCGGATCCTTCACTTCCTTCATTTACTCCACCGACGACGATCAGCCTCCAGCAATAAAATCTTGAAAATGAAGGAAAAGCAGTAAAAAGACCAGAAAAAGACTCCGCTGGCAGCGCAAAATGGACTGACTTTCATCTGCCAAAATCTGCTAATAAAAGAAAGGGTGACACGTCGGCACGGGCTGATTTTCTGAGCCACAAGTTATTTTATTTTGTGGAACCTTTGAAATTTATAATAGATTCGGAGTTGCACGGAAAGTCTGGTGCTACCGTGTGCCTAACGAGTGTACCAAATTTTTGTGAATTCTTTGTCTCTGACTCGAAGTCCAGTTGACATGGAGGAATTCTATTGGCTAGCCGTGGATCTTCGGTCGTGCAGTAAAATTCCAGTGATAACGGGGAATGAATCGCAACCTATCGCTGTTCCAATTGACGGCTGTGATCAATTCTCCCTCCCTCGCATTAGTTTGAAGCAGAACTAGCCCATTGAGCGTGCTACTACTGGGAAATTATGGCGCCTTTTGTTTCCCAACTTCTAATTTTCGAACAATCCAACAAATTTTACATCGTCATATATATAATTTAACAAATTTTTTATTTAAATTTAAATCTTTACTTTTTTTCAAGTATAATAAATTCATTATTTTTTAATTATTACATACATTTATAATCAAATTAATATATATATATACACATTCATATATATATACATATATATATATGTTTATGTGTTAAAATTATGTTCACTTTAACGATAGGATTAAGGTTATTATCTTATTTTGGAAAATTATTTTATCACCTCTTATATATGGGATTAATAATCAATCATTTTAACTATTTTATATTAAGTTTGTCTTCGGTGTAGGTATGTATTCATTATAAAAAAACGTGTTGATTAGATTTAATAAAATGATTTTTTCAATCTAGTCATCTAAAGTAAACATATTTTAAAAAATAATTATTATTTTTATATATTATTATATATTTTATACAAATATTCAAGTAAATCAAAATCTTTCAAAACATGGTGATTTTAAAATCAACCATACTACTTATTCTAATACAACTTTTACAAATATCATCTCTAACAAAACCCTTCTCTCAAACATAGCAGATTATTTTTTTAATAATATACTTATTATTATATTTTTATTATGCTTTTAACAAAATAAATAAAATTTTCATAATACACAAACACCAAAATGAACAACTAATACAAACAAACAAAAAATCAAATTAGGAAAAATGCGAAAGATAAAAAAAATACACATGTGCACACACAAAAAGGTTGAAGTTGCCCAAAGAGTCCATATTTGTCAACAACCAACTTTCTTTTTAGTGAAAATTTTAATATATAAAATATTAAACAAATATGATGTAATTAAT
Source organism: Avicennia marina (assembly GCA_019155195.1). Classification (NCBI taxonomy): domain Eukaryota; kingdom Viridiplantae; phylum Streptophyta; class Magnoliopsida; order Lamiales; family Acanthaceae; genus Avicennia; species Avicennia marina. Next base: position 15,313,156 of record CM032759.1, on the reverse strand, counting down.
TATGGATAATTAATTTTATTGATAAAATTCAAAAATTAAAAGTTTTCCATGCATTATGCAAAACAGGAACGCCTAACATCATGCAAAAGAAAAAGAAAAGACCTTTTTACATTAACTAACTAAATTAAGTAAAATAAATTATTATTATTATTATTATTATTAGAATCAATAACTTTATTAATAGATATGATGCCAATTAATATTTTTTTGACCAAAATGAGGTATTATAAATTTGTGATATTATTTTGAAATAAATAAATATATATAATTAAATACATAAACAATTTAACTTTCGATATCTTTTGATATTCTAAAATATATCGTGACTAAACACATTTTTTCTCATCCATTTTTAATCCTGAATATTTTTTATTTACCAATATTTATTGAAGTGAAAAATTAATTATGAGAGTCATAATCAATGTCCTTAAGACATTTCTTGTGGAATAATTTTAAAATATTATTTTTAGTTTCATATGATTTAAATTTATTTTATATAACCGTTGTCTTGTTTCATTTTTTTCATTGTTAGTATCTCAAAAATTTTAAATGTATCAATCCAATAAAAAATATTAAGATAACATTATTTATTTGTCATTTTATTTCATATTTTAAAAATATTTTATTATTGTCATTGTTTAATTATCTGCACTAGAATATTTTTCGTACAGTCTTTCATAAATGTATTATAGTATTGTTTACTAATTTTTAGCTTGGTTCTTTAGCCACATATTTCATTAATTTTTGCTATTTCACTTGAATTCCATAAATATTTTGATCGAATAGAATTTCTATATCCTAAAGTTTATTAAATTTCTCTGTGATAAAATTTAATAATTTTAATCTTTTCATTGTCTAATTATTTGCAGTAGGTTTTTCATTCAGTTTTTTTTAATAAATGTGTTATGTTTTTGTTTATTAATCTTTTAGTTTTGTTCTTTTGCCACGTATTATTTTGATTACTACTACTACTCTTTTTAAATGGATTCCACATATATTTTGATCTATAGGATTTGTATATCTTAAAATTTATTATAGAAACATAATTTTTCAGTGATGGAATTAAATGATTTATGCATGAGTATCCTAAAAAACATGCATTACTTATTTGTCCAATTTCTAAGAAATTAATTATAAAAATATTAGGTGTAGAAATGCTTTCACATCTAAAATAAACCAATAAAAAGTTTCAGGATATTAAAATTTAAAGTAACAAAAATTATTATACTTAAAAATAATTTTTTGAAATTGAATAATGTAATGACAATTTTCTATGGTAATTTTCGTGTTTTCTAGCACGTGATATTAGGAACGTAAAAGGATTAATAAATGCAATCATGTAGTTAAACAAAATTTCCTTATTTTATTTATTTTATTTTCTTTTCCTTTTGAATCTTTTTATTCTTTTTTCCTTATGTTCAATATATATTAAAATCCCAATGTACTGCAGGATAATGACAATTGAACTGACTAATTAATTGAGATAGGAAGATATGAAGCAGATAAATATATAACATTCTAAAATCTTATCATTTTTATATTTAAATTTTAAATTATTTCCTTGTTTTTTATTGTTCAATTTAGTTAGGTTTCAACTATAACAAATAACTCTATTCAAGTAAATTTAATATATTATATTAAACATGCAACATCAAATTAAGTAATCTTAAAATAATTAAAATTTTGAGAAATAAGAATTTTTGGTCAAAATTAGGTCAACACAACCCCTTCAATTAATAATATATATAGATATAGATTTCCTTACTGATTGAATATTGCTAGAAACCATTTTTCATTAGAATTACTTTTTGCCCCAATCTTCATCATATTCATCTGTTTCAAAGTTGTGAAAAGAATTTGATTAAATACAAAGTTCAAATAAGCGTTTAAAAGAGAGAAGTATTATATTAGTTTATGCAGTTACCATTAAATTAGCAATTCCTAATTAATGATGTGGAATTATTTTTCACTTCTTGAGACAATAGCTTTGAAAAGAAATTTCTAACTTTGCAAAGTAGAACTTTATATTTTGACGCGGGAAAATTTATGTATGAATAATAATTTTGGGAGATAGTGTTATTTAGTCCACGAGTTTTTAAACATGACTTTAATGTATAATTAGTTCGTAAATTGTTTATTAACTGGCAACTATATATGTAAGTTAATACTGCTTTCAGCTTACAACAAGCCTATTTGATTTAAAAAGAAAACAGAAATAAGACAAGCCAATATATTTTTCTTGCTAGCAAAATTGTCCTTCCTTACAAAAACTTATGGCTGTACACATTTGTATATTTCATCTAATTGAAAAACTTTTTCATCAATATCATGTTATATTTACATAGTATATATTAATATTGAAACCGAAGTTATAAATGTAATAATTACTTTATAACTGGTTATATTAAGTTTAGTTGATTATATTTACTGAGGGAGACAATCGATGATTATACCTATTATTTGTGATTATACCAAAACAACACAAAAATTAAAATAAATAAAATAAAAATCAAGACATCCTTTGTGCGACAAGGATTAGTTTGAAAGAAAACCTTGTAGGGAGAGTAAAAATAGGTTCTTAAAATTAACCCCCCCCCCCCCTCCTCCCCGCCTCCAAGTTATTAATTAAACTAAAGGATCAAAAAATGGAATTAATGTTCCCACCCAAAATAAATATTCTACGTAACTCTGCTTCTTCATATTAAAAGAATAGAACTTTACCACATATACTTGATTAGTAATTAAATATTAAATGATACATTACTCGTTAGCTTAAACTTTTAGAAGGGATTGAGGTAACCAAATAAGAAGTCTTGAGACCAAACAATGAGAGAAGAACAAAAAGTAGATACTGACTACACATAAGAAATCGTGTCAAAGTCATTAAATATTAAAAAAAAAATACTGCTTACATATGAGAAGTCATGTTAAAGTAATAAAATATTAAAAAATATTTCTCTCTGTCGATTTAACCTTTTATAAAATATATATTTTTACATACACTTGGTGATAATAATTCGTTATAATTATAAAATCTACAATAATTAGTTTATCACTAAATTATATATAACGTATTTTTATTCTAGCATAATTGTGCTTTTATGGTTAATTGGGATCCTGTCACACGCACGCAAGCACAAAAACATATATTTTATGCAGTGCATATTGAATTCCACGTCTTTTCATCCAAGGTGAGTAGGCCCATCATGTTTAGATTTTGTTTTCTAACCTCTTTCGTTTTCCGTTTCTTAATACTTCAAATATAAATATTTTCTTTAACTCTTGAAAATTTTCTTCTCCCTTCTTCCATGAACTTCGTATTATAACCCTTATTCCTTTACTAATTTTGTAGTTTATTTGGATTCAAAGAAATAACACCAAACACATGAACAAAAATTTGCTTAATATCAAAGTTGTTTGAAAAGTTTATAACCATTTGTAAGTATTTTTCAAAAACAAAAATATTGATAAGAGACATTGGCAAGGAGACATCGTCATTGCTTATTTTTTGAGACTGCACCTTCCACCAAGCCCTCCCCATTATCCCTTTGTAGTTCTTTAGAGAATTCCGAAACATAATGCTTCAAGCTTAAACATGAGGAGCAAGCATTGGACGAATTGTTCGTGATTCTAAAGGCAAGGTCATTTAGCTCTTTAAGATTATAATGACAAAGCAACAAACACTTTCGTTGAGATATGAGCCCACTCTAGAGGATTGGAGTTGGGTGTAGACTGAATTATTTCTTCGCTTTGGGTTGAGCTAGACTTTTAAGCCATGATCAACATCTTTTCTTTCTCTTCACATGTGCACGTATGGTTTTAAAAATCAATACTAATAGAGGTACGATATTCTCAAATCAAGCAACAATGGATATATCAATTGTCTATAATTCACTTACATTTAATAGAGAAGGGAACACGTGGTTGACTTTTTTGCAAATTACATATGTTTCACTTGTATGATTTACATCAATTACAAGATTATGTACTTGATTTGATTAAATTAGATAAACTTGATCTTCCTAACTTTAGATGTGGATAACTACTTCCTTCCTTTTTCTAAAAAGTTTTGATACTTTTTTACAAAGGGAGTAGCACACTCCTTATTTTCTTCAACAATTTTTGTATTTTTTTTTTTTCTAAATCTTTTTATATATGGGTTGGATGTCTCTCCTGAACCCAGTGTTGTTTTTGTTTTTTGAAAAAATATTTAATTGTGAGATAATTGTTGGTGACAAAATTTGCTGACAGCAGAATTATTCAAGAATTGATGTATGCGACGTGTTCCCGTAAGTCTCACCAGCATTGTTCTCTTCTTGTCGTAAGACATAATCGGCATTGTTCTCCTCTGTCGTAGGACATAACCGGCATTGTTGGCAGGCAGATATTTTACATTGCATTTATTATTCAAATTGATATTTCGATTATGTTTCTATATATTATTATTATTAAAGCCCATTTCCTTTTTATTGAAAAAAAAGATTAATCTAAAAGAAGTTTAATACGTACAAAAGAATTTTATTTAAAATGTTCAATAACTAGAAGAAGAAAAGGAGAAATAAATAAAAAAATTCCGAAGATGATGTAGAGAAACTGTGCCCATGAATCTGCTAGATAAATAAAAAGTGCCTACCGATATACATCTTTCTTTCCTTTCTTTCAGTGTAAAGTCTTGATTTGTGGCAAAGAGTTTGAATTAATTGGGTTCATTGTAGGTCTTCTTCATAAGAAGCAGTTTCTAGTTTAATTATGGACCGAAATATAAATAGGACAATTTTGACTGAATATCCTTAATGCTGAGTGCTGTTTGATGATTCCAAACAAGTTAGTGCAGGTGGGTTAGTTCTTACATGATCCGACATCATTGGATCTGGGCCTAGGAAAAAATGAGCACCCTTAATGTTTATGGCTCTAGTATCTATTCTAGGTCTCTAAGATTTGCAATTTCATCCCTCTATCCATTCATTTTCCTCCGATTACAGAACAATTTCATTGGTTCAATCGACCTTGCACCCGGTCATATGCACCGAGTGAGGAAATTTTGACATGTGTTCACATTTAGACACTTAATTGGTCAATTCTAGAGTGTTTTTTTCATTCTCATTTTTTATTTATACTGTATATGTAATTAGTGCTTTTATTAATGACATTTATTATTTAATTTTATAACAAATTTAAAATTTATTTAATCATTCTATGACTTAACAGTTGTATAAAAACATAAAAATAAAATATATTATATTACAAGAGTATATTAAAATCACACTTTAGTTTACTTTATTTTTTGTTTGTTAACAATAGTAGTTAATTATTATCGACACATATAATGGCAGTCAAACATACGATCTAATTGAATAAGTAATTTTGGTACATTGACTTTATTAGGCTTTTATATATTAATTAGGAAAATACACTTTAATGTATAAAGAAAAAAGTTGGTAAAAAAATAATACACTAATTAAGCAAAACTAAATTGAAACTTATTTAAAACTCAAATATAAGGTAAAATTAATGAAACATAAAAATAAAATTGTAAATTAAAATTTTCAATTAATTATCATGAGTAATTTATAGGGAAAAAAAACAGAAATGCAAAAAAATAGAGAAAAAAGAGGAAAAAAAATGCACCTGTAACAGTATAACTTTCCACCTTAATGCATACGCGATGTTCAATTTCCCCGAAGGCCAACACCTTTTCACTCCACGTAATTTGTCAGATCAAACCAGACGCCACAAATCACCAACACAAAGAGCCCCACTTCCCACTACATTAACAGGAATGGATTAATTCTGCAGTGCTTCATTGCTTTCGGTAGACTATCTATCTTAAGCTAGTAGCATTATTGCCATATATACATACATAAATATATTAGAGAGAGAGAAAGAGAGAGAGGGAATTGATTTGTGGGTATCGTATCAATGGCTGCTTCGTGCATTAGGGTAACTGTGATTGTTTTATGCTTTTCTTACCTTGTCGGCATGAACCTCGCCATCCCAGTTACAAGTAATTATTGGTATCTATGTATCATCACCTTTACATTTTCCATGTTTCTCTTTTTCTCGTTACTGATGCTTGTACCAGTAATCTTCCCTCATCACAGGAGCTTCAAATCCGGTGCAGAAGCCTCATCAAATTTACGAAGTTAATGGAAGAGATATCCTGGTACTTGAGTCATAAAATCATATGTTGCTTTATACCTGGTAACAAATTAGTCCACATGAAATTAATCTTGGCAAATTAAATAATTCTTTGAAAAATACGCAGGAGAATTTTGATGAGAAAAGCTGGATGGTGGATCAGATTGCAAACAGAAGAATGGAAATAGAGCTGAATGACTATCCGGGATCAGAGGCTAATAATCGCCACACCCCTAGGGCTCAACTAGGAAGAGGCTGCATTGACTGCTGAACAAATTTAGGTAATATTGAAGTGTTAAAAAGATGTAATCATGGTTTTAGTTCTCAGCACAGGATCATATGCTTTATGTTTTCAGGGAATTAAGTAGACATGGATTATATATAATTTGGGCTTTCTGAATTTGGAACTGAATCAGTTATAGCTGACTTGGAGAAATGGTCGGATGAATGAGTTCAAAATTTTTGGATATTTCTAATATCAAAGTTCTTTTGGTATTACGCATCAAATTTGCTGGTGCTGTGCCCTAAGAAACTGCACCTGACACACATATATATGTCCCGTTCTGTTTTAATGCAGCTTCTGTTGAATATAAGGGCTTTGAAGATCGCTATGAACTGAATGAGAGACATAATTATTAGGGGGATTCATTGTAAAATCTATTACATATCGGTTCTCTAAAGGTTGATCTCAATTATATCACGATCATTTACATTAAATGACTAATATATACAATATACATCAACATTAGGGCTAAATTTTCAAGCCTTACAGTTTGGGTATCAGAAAGGAAAATCATGTGCCCAAAGAAATGGAAATAATTGTAGTCAAAATTTCTTAAATATGCAGTAATATGTTAAATCTTTTTTAACAGCTTTTAAACGCCTAAGAGTTGAGAGATTTTAAATTAGAATAGGAAAGTGAGAATATTGTATAGATCTGCAAATGCTGCATGACAACAAAGCAATCAACTATATATCCTTCGAGATTCAGTAGTGTACCAAAAAACAACCAGAAATTAAATTAAAAATCTTTCGGTGATCCTTAAAATATAGATTGTTAGGTAAACCCCTTCATGGGTGTGATAAAAATCTGGACTGTAGGGAAAATTCCTCAAAATCCTGCTACAAAATGTTAGTATAAAAACAAACTTGTGGCTTAAGTAGTGCTTGAAGCACTGTTTTTAAAAAATTATTTTGCCAATTCGAATATCCCCAAAATTAAACAAGCCCATCTTTTCAAAAAATAATGAATTTGGGTAGCTCAGGAAACAACAATTATGTGGACGAAAACAAGCACAGCAGCAGGTAAACAAAGGAAGCAGGATGGAAGTATTTGTCTGTATGGACTGCAATGTATGGGTATGAGCGTAAGCGTGAATGAAGGGAAGACAAGAGGCAGATAGTATGCAGCATAGAAAGGGCTGTAGTTTTTTCGTCTGTAACCTCAACTATTTATAGATGATCAACAGATGTAATTCAAGAAATGTGATGGTTGGTTGAAGGGCCGAACATGTCCGTTAGGTTGTGTCTGTTCATCATCGGCTGCAGTATAGAAGGCTATTCGTACAGAGAAATGATTGCAATAGGTGTGTTTGTTTCTGGAAGAGAGACAGAGAACCCGCAGGGGCGCGTTTGGTTTCGCGTTGCTTTGAAGACATTTTCGGTTGCAGAAGGAACTGTTCGTGAAGAAACAATGCGCTGTATTAGGAAGAAGAGTGTGTTCGGCTTCTGATGGTAAAATTAGGAGGAGGCTTGTTTGGCTGGCATTTGTTAGAAACGAAATTAATTTTGGGTTGAAAAAAAAATAAAATAAATTAGCAAGGTCCGAAAAGTAAAATTTTGACATGGGCTGGACCATAGTTGTGCGTGGGGAAGGGGTGATCGGCCCACGTTAAAGCCCATGTGGAGCCCATATCCATGTCCCATTGCATCTGACATGCCAATGGAGGGTGTAAGTTATTATAAAGTGGCAGTGCCTTGTTTTTGTTTCCAACGTGGGATATGAAAACTCTTGAAATATGGCATTTTTTCCACAATAATTCTCCACATATTTTAAGAAGTTTTTAAGGAAGGCTAGGGTTTTCGAACCAGGAAATTGTTATTGAACTTGTTTAGTTTTTATACAGTGAGCCTAATGTCTCTGTAACTATGAATCAGACTTAAACAAATATAAATTGAATTATGGTCATAGGTGAAGCTATGCTCTATGAACCATTGAGTCTTTATTGTAAAACAGGGATTATATTAGTCATATTGAAATTACCACAATTGTTGTTTAATGTGGTTTTGCACCTTTTTAACTATGTGTTTGTTTAGTTATTTATGAGAGTTCTAATCGATTTGACCAGAATTATATAGGAGCGACCCTACTGCACTCCCATATAGGTAAATTCATCAAGTATACATTGCCAGTACATTGTACATTCGCACTATGAATTCATTAAGAGTCTTTAATGACTCATCTTTAGGTCAGTCAGCTCAAGCACTCTTCTTCAAATATCTCGAATTGGACTTACATGTCGAGTGCTTTGTGATCAACTAAAGACTTGCTTTCACCCATATGAACTTATTTAACGAGATCTCCAATCAAATAGTTTGAATTCCTATTTTTATTGACTTAGTTGGCCAAAATTCCATTTCTCCAGTAGTCTTAAAAATTATTTTTTTTTCCTATGGCTTAGTTAGAGGATCAACCAAATTCAACTCTAATTTCACACAATCAATAGAAATAATTCCATCTCTCAACAGTTGCTTAATCACATCATGTTTCCAATTCATATGTTGATTCTTGGAATGGAAGGATGTATTTTTAAAGATTGTAACAGCAGCCACAAAATCACAATGAATGTGAACTGGAGGCATTACATACTTTGTGAAAAGGATACTGGGTAGAAATTTCCTTAACCAGTAGGCCTCCATACCAACCAACCAATTTTAGAGCTATAAACTCTGAGTCCATAGTGGAGCTAGTAATAATTGCTTGTTTGGCCAATTTCTATGTTATTGTACATCTTCCAAGAGTGAATATGTATCCTCCAATTAGCATCACTACACCTTTCCAATATAGTAGGATATCCATTATACAGAATATTATAATTCATGGTATCTTTCAAACATTTCATTAGTTTTTCCAAAGCAGACTAATGATCTTAATTGTGATTCTTTGTATATCTGCATGATTTACATACAGCATAAACTATGTTAGCCCTAGTAAAGTTCATCAAATACATCAAACTCTGAATAATTTGAGCATACTTAAATTGAGCAACTAGGTCATTTTTATTTTTCTTTCAATTGTAAGTGGGGATCATAAAGAGTACTTACTAGCGATACATAAAAGTATCTAAACTTCTAAAGAAGTTTCTTAGTATAATGTTCTTATTTCAACATTATACCATCATATCTCTATATGACTTTTATTCCTAGTATCATCTTTGTTTTACCCAATTCCTTATATCAAGATGAGATGACTAAAAACACTTTGTACATTCAATAATATCCAACGAGTATCAATATGAGCATATCATTAACATAAAGGCACACAATCACATATTGATCATTAACTACTTTAATATGCACACGTCATCCACCTTGATGGATGAAAATCCATCTCTAAGTCAATATTTGATAAAATTTATGATGCCACTACTTCAAAACTTGCTTAAAAGCATGAAGTGTTTAATTAACTTACAAACTTTTTTTTCTTTTCCAAGCTCAAAACTTCTTTCAAGTTGAATTATATAAATTTCTTCGTTTAATTCACCATTCGAAAAACGAGGAAGTCCAAGCAAACTATCGTGCTTTCATGCACGTGTGAAGTTCACACTGGTGGACACGGAAAAGCTAATTAAGAGGGATAGATGGAAGGATTTGCCAAGATTTAAGCAACTTTATTAATAGAATTTTCCGCCTTAATGGATCCGCGATGTTCAATTTCCCCAGGGCTAACACCTTTTTGACTTCACGTAATTTGTCAGATCAAACCGGACACCACAAATCACCAACGCAAAGGGCCCCACTTCCCACTCCACTGACAGGGTTGTAGTACTTCTGCAGTGCTTCGTTGCTTTCGGTAGACTATCTATCTTAAGCTAGGAGCATTATATCCATGTACAAATACATAAATATATTAGAGAGAGAGAGGGAATTGATCTGTGGGCATCGTATCAATGGCTGCTGCTTGCATTAGGGTAACTGTGATTGTTTTATGCTTTTCCTACCTTGTCTGCACGAACCTCGTCATCCCAGTTACAAGTAATTATTCGTATCCTATGTATCGTCACCTTTACATTGTCCATGTTTGTCTTTTCCTCATTTCCGATGCTTGTACCTGTAATCTTCCCTCATCGCAGGATCAAATTTGCGAAGTTAATGGAAGAGATATCCAGGTATTTGATTCATAAAATCATATGTTGCTTTATACCTGGTGACTAATTAGCCCACATGAAATCAATCTTGGCCAATAAAATAATTCTTCAAAAAGATGTAATCGTGGTTTTCGTCCTCAGCACATGATCGGATGCTTTGTGTTTTCGGGGAATTAATCAGGCATGGATTATGTATAATATGGGCTTTCTGAATTTAGAACTTAATCAGTTAGCCGACTTGGAGAAATGGTTGGATGAATGAGCTCTTAATTTTTGGATATTTCTAATATCAAAGTTCTTTTGGTATTGTGGATCAAATTAGCTGGTGTTGTGCCCTAAGAAACTGTACCTGACACGTACATATATGTCCGTTCTGTTTTAATGCAGCTTCCGTTGAATATCAGAGCTTGGAAAGTGGGTATGAACTGGTTTCACTAGGTTTAATGAGAGACATAATTATTAGGGGGATTCATTGTAAAATCCATTACATATCTGTTCTGTAGAGGTTGATCTCAATTATATCACGATTATTTACATTAAATGACTAATATATACAATCTAAATTCAACATTAGAGCTAAATTTTCAGGACTTCCAGTTTGGGTATCAGAAGGGGAATTCATGTGCCCAAAGAAATGGAAATAATTGTAGTCAAAATTTCTTAAGTATGCAGTAATATGTTGAATCCTTTTTAATAGGTTTTAAACGCCTGAGACTCGAGAGACTTTAAATTAGAATAGGTAAGTGAGAATATTGCATACCTAGATCAGCAAATGCTTTATGACGACAAAGCAATCCACTATATATCCTTTAAGATCCATTAGTATACCAAAAAACAACCAGAAATTAAATTAAAAATCTGTTGGCCATCAAAATATAGATTGTTAGGTAAACCCCTTCGCGGGAGTGATAAATATGTGTACCGACTTGGCAATTAGTTAAAAGTTAGGTGGGGATGAACAAGTGCATTTTGCGCTGGTACACACATTCTCCTCATCCCACCCTATCTAAAAACTCCCTTGAAAATCTCTGAGTTTTATGATCAATGTTTGAGAGTTTAAATTCTGATGAAACACGAATCATGTAGGTCCAAGATATGGTACATTAGAATATGCAAATGGTACAAAACAAAAGTATTCTAAAATGTTCAACGCAATGCCCAAAAATTTTCAAAAATTCAAAACGATATAAACAGCACTATACCTATATTATAGTGAAACTTCCGTGCATGTATCAAACATGCACAAAATTAATTTGGGAATACCATTAATTACGGGCGCTTTTATAAGTTCTTCTTGAACCCATGTTCGTATATCCACAGAGTTGTTTTGAATAGCATTTTGTTGATGCATATGAACTCTGAAAATAATGATAGGATTATGCAGAAGACCAAGGAATTTGGATCAAAATATGCTTTAATATCAATATTATTGTTTGGTAGTTTCCCATAGGAAAGGAAGCAGTTTTCAGAGTTGCAAATGGTTTAAAGCACAAGAGATGTTGCTATTCAAGGACTGGATAAGTTATGTAACTGTGAGTGGTAGGTGGAAGGTTATCAGAGCTTCGTATTAAATTTCTTGCACGTTTTCTTCAAAATAAATCTAGGAAAATTTGGAGGAACATTTTGTCTCAGTTTGACAGATGACATGTATTAGTCATTAATGAATGATTCCCCCTTCGTCTATCCCAGGATCATAGAACATCCCTTGTCCATTTTTTTCTCATACATGTAGATAGTCCTTTTCCATGATTAGCAAAACACAACACTTCTAAGAAAGTGGATATAATTTTGTGGAAAATTGGCAAGAACAGGCACATAATGCTTACAGGTTATAACCTTAACGGCGCTTAAATTTACATGACTAGCGACCACACTGGTCATTGTCTGAGAAATCACATATCTTGGATGAACACAAAGTTCTAGAGTTCAAGAATTATATATATCAAGGAAGATGGAACCAGCAAATGCCAAAATCTAATGGCCATCGGGGGATGGACTGATAGCAGGTGCGGGGGATGGAACGATAGCAGGTGAAGGGGAAGGGGAAGGGGAAGGGGAATCTGTCTTATTGACAGTCTTAAATCCAAGCTTCTTCAACATCTCATTAGCAATCAGCTGGTTAGCGCTATCTGACGGGTGGTATTCATCCCAAAACACGTACTTGCTCCTGTCTTTGCACAACTTCGATGCTGGAATGCATGTTAGAGCTGGTCGAATCTTCCCAAGTGAGCAACATGGTGCTTCTGCATTTTTAAATCCTACACATGATTCAAACCAAGCTATCTGTTATATGTCAGAAGAAGAATAATAAAAAATGGGTGGCAGAAGGTCTGTCATCATAGGTCATGTTTTTGCTCACCATATTTGTTTGGATTGCTGATCAAATCATTGACAACATCATAAGCATCTCCAAATTTGAAGGTTGCATTAGGAAGGCGGCTAGACAATTTACTCACAACTTTGCTGGTTACTTGGTTGAATCCCAGGGCCAGTTTGTTTGTCCTGTCCTGACAGTCACCTGATGTAGTCAGCACTCTTTGAAGTGGGATGCACCCCATTGGCCCCAACCCAAACACCATCACATCTCGTGCGCCTAAACTGTGAAGAATCTACACAATGCCCGAACAAAGGGCCATAAGTAAAACAGAAGAAGAGAGCAAAAAAAACCATTGGACTTTCGAATCATATACAAACAATCTTGGAGTTCTGTAAGAATAGTGCCACAAGTAGCAAGAATAACGACGCTGATTTAACAACCGGCTCTGCTACAAAGCTGTCTCTAATAGTTTGTGTATGATGTTAGACATACCGTGAGCTGGTCCTCAAGTGTTTTCCCCAAATACTGAACGAAGCCATTGTCTGAAAAAGTCCAATAATCACTGTAGACAGGCATTAAGTAGTTGTTGATGAAATCATTGCTTCCGAGTGCAACCACATACTTGGCTTCCCGGAAGAACTTATCAGCTTCAGCGTCGCCTATTTTTTCTCTTATCAGTATTTGTGTTCCCTGAAATAGCTCAATTTGCTTGTACAAGCAAAGCCTCTGGACCTATTGAATGGAACACGTAAAAGTCAATGCGCCTGTCTATTGCACAACAATATTTATATAAAGAGATAGAAAACTTCAGCTTACAAAGTATGATCCTGTATCATTCAAAATGCCTCCACCTCCAGAGGCATAATTCACTCCATTTTCTAGTATAAGATCTTCGTTTAGAGATGGATCCAGGAATGCGGGAGGCCTCGGCAGTCCCATTTTATCGCCTGTCAATTCACGAAATGAAACGGAGCGTTAATACTTGCTGGATATTCAAGCTCATACGCAGAGACTCACATAAATCCATTTAATGGTTACCAATAATATCAGCAACTGTCCGGCCATTACTGAACCTGCCATTTGGCAATCCGCTGCCAAAATCGATGCCATACCACGGAAGGCTAGCCCGGGCAATACTCTTGGCGAGGTTGTTGTTGTTGCCAACATCCGACAGGGAATCCCCGAAGATGAACTGAACTATCTTGCAGTCGTATCCGTTGACAAGAAGGGATAAAATGATCAAGCAAGCTGCTAACAACGTTACTTCAACTTTCAACTTGATCATTTTCTTCGTGTAGATTCTGACTTAGAAGGGCTTTGGATCTAGAAAATCTCGGTGATGGAAATGGAGGGGGGCCTGGTTTTGGGTTTAATACTCGATGAGAGGTTTGCGAACTTTTGGTTAAAAAAATGAGTACGTTCTTGAACATAGAAGCAAATAGGTAGAAGAGGTTGAGGAAGTTTGATGAACCAACAACTGAGGATTCTAACCTACTTCCACGTCATTTCACCCACCATTAGATTAATTCATTATTTGGTTCTGGGCTCATGTGATGGAGGCAGAACCTGTTTTCAGACATTTAAACTGCATCACTAATTAATTGTGCTGGAAGGTCACCAACTGTCGCGGTTAGGCTCTTCCAAGAGTCCAATGTAGGGCGCCAAAACTTCCAGATGTTGACCTCTGTTCAAAACATGAGGCTGGGGGAATTTAGAAGGGATAAACTCCTGAGTATATATTCTCTCTCTCTCTCTCTCCCCCTCTCTCACACACACACATTATTTAGACACTTCATCTATTATAAAATGATAATTCCTCATGCTAGTCAATTACTAAATCAGATACACTAGTATCTCTTCATGTGTACTGCCCATATGATTTTATTTTCAATAATGTAATTCTTGCTATATTGCTCCAAGAGTGTGGGGTATGTTTGTTTTGATAGTTTCGCACTTTTTTTCTTTAATAATTGATACAAAAGTAAATTCTTTATAAATGAGAATATGTCGTTTCTCCGAGATTTTTGACCTGTGAACTTTAGTTGAGGAGGCGACCAAATTGTCTTTTCATTTGTACGTCGTAATAAAAATACTCATTATTTTAGACTTGATCGGAACCTAGAAGCTGAATCCTACTGGCATTGTATTACTCGAAGGGTCCGTATTTACTACTCTATCTATACTTATATTATTAAAAAAATAAAGATTTTTGATTGTTTAATATAAAATCTTATAATTATTCTAATAATATTTTTTTTTATCTATTTTTATCTCTTTTTTTTGAATTATTATTTTTACTTGTATTTTCTTTAATTTTTCTAAAATTATTTCGATCTTTCTTTATTTTCTTATTTTAAATATTTTTTCCTTTTAATATATTTATAATATGTTATAAATGAAATAGACGCTTTGGTTATCTATTGTAAAACCGCATACAACTAACCTTATTTGCAATTATTTTATTTTTCTATTCTTTTTTCTTTCTTATTTCTCTTTAAGTATTATTATTTGTGTTATCTCTCAAAATTTTCTCTCTTTCAAATTCTTACTATTTCTTTATTTTCTTATTTTAAATATTCTTTATACTTAAAATAATTTTATTTATATTATGTAAAATACAATAATTTTACAATTTACTTGTAAAAGTGGCACACTCGATTCTTGTACATTTATTTATGAATTGTAAAATTATTATATTTTAATAATAAAAAATATTAAAATTAAATATATAAAGAATATTCAATAATAAGAAAAAAAGAATGATAAGAAGAATTGAAAAGAGAAAAAAAATGAAAGAAAAAACAAATTTAATAATTAAGATAAAAGAGAAAAAGGAAAAGGATAGAAAAAAATAAATCTAAAGATATAAATAAAAATAAAATTAAGAAAAAATGTGTAACTTGATATATGCAAGAAAAAGTCTTATTTCCCTAGCTAATAATATCGTACAGATACAAATTAAAAGTATAAAAAATATCTAAAATAATTAATAAAAAAAGATAAAAGGAATTTAAAAAGAGATAAAGTTTGAGAGAAAAACAAATTAAAATAATAATTTTGAAGAAAAGAAAAAAAGAAATGGATATAGAAATTAAAAAAATAATTAAGAATAGTAGTATAATTTATAATATGTAATTAAAAAGTCTTACTTTCATAATAAAATAGTTATTGATCTATAGTATATAAAAGAAATAATGGTGCATTAACAATTATTTTTGAATGTGTGTGGCCTTTTTGAATATGGGTAATGGCATAAATTTTGTAATTAAGATAATGTTGTAAATTCATAATTTACAACAACATTAGTTTCATATTTTTAATAATATAGTATAGATAATGAATTATACACATATAGAGTGTAATTTCTGCTGGTTATTAATAATTTAGAGTAAAATTATTATTTTATAAATGAGTCATTTTGTGAGTATCACAAGAAACCAAAAATTGAAATATATACATTATATACTAATTAACCGTCATCTTTATTTAAAACAAAATTGAACAAGCTATTTGAACAATCCAACATTAAATTTAATTGTGGTGTTTCATAACAGATGAAACATGAATTTTGGTTTATGTTTCCAAAGGTTACAATATAAATCAGGATAGAGGTCCCAAAATGATTTTGGAAGACTAAAAGTCCAATGTTTCGAGACTTGGAGCTCGATTAAAAGAAATAAATAAATGAATATATAAAAGATAAAAATAAAATAAAATTGTTAAAACAGTATATGGAGCTACTGTGTTTGTTTATAAATTTTGGTACATGTTTTCAAATATTTTGATCTTAATGGTACATGTTTTCAAATATTTTGATCTTAAAAATTGTATAAAAGTAAGAGAGAGAAAGTTTGAAAGTTGATTAGCATGAGCTAGGCTCAATTGAAATTTATTTGCTCCAGCTGCTAAGTGCTTCAAATAGGTTGGCAACTTACCCCCTTTTGCTTGCATATAAACATCATAGCATGCATGCATGAATGGAATGATTCAATTTAGTCATTTTCCCTCAAGGTTTGCCTTGTTATTATTCTCCATCTTCTTTCTCCCATGCTCCCCAGCCAAGCTAGTGTATCAAAAGTCCTTCCACCAAGGTTGATTCTTCATCCTTAGCCTTTTGGGGTCTTGCTCTGGTTTTCTTTAATCCTTTTTCCTTTTTCCTTTTTAATTTTTCAATTATTTATGTGGAATTCGTTGTGATTTGTTTCAGCTCATTGATCTGTTGCATTACCATGGATTTGTGAAATATTGTTTAAGTATGTGAAAACTAGTGTTGAGTTTTTTTTTTTTTTTAAAATAAGTATGTGGGAGCTGGTATCTTAAAAAACATTTAGTTCAATCTTCTTGCACCCCAATAATTTGTGTTGGTACGGTTGAGGTAGGCTCAGTACTCTATATTCAATTGATGTACAAATAGAGAATTAACTGTCAAACATGCAATTGAATAATTTATCAGTACTTAAGTGCAAACTATTTTGTTGTTCACTCAACCTTACCAGAATTGTAATCATTAAATCTATGAAGCAAATGCAAAAGATGAATACAAGGGATTGTTTACACACTTTAGTGTAATTATACCTACGTTTGCGAGGTTTCGCCTAGTAAAAATGAATCTACTAGAATAAATGAATTTTACACTACTCAACTTGAACGTTACTTAATCAACTCAACTTCCCCCACAAATCCGAGTTTATGACTAGGTGGTATTCTACAAATTCTACTAGCTGGAATAAAGATTAAATACTAAAGATCCCCACCTTTCCGTCAGAGTGAGTAAGAACATGAGGTACAAAATTTTTGGACTCAAATAAAGAAACTTCACTCAATAATCACGACTCTTTCATTGACACATGGATAGTGCACTTAAGCTTATCAAGCTGGTTAGTGAGCACTCTTTAAGACTTAAACAAATAGACTACAACCACTCTTTAGGTTTGAATGGATTATTTTTTGCATTTTCTGTATAAGTAGATCATCTATCAACAAGTTTTCATGAGGTTTGAAATCTATTAGATTTGCTAAGATCTCTTTAATTTGGTCAACTCAACAGTTGTCATTTTTTGTCGGCTTCTTGTTGCCACATAGAGTTAACTTTCCTTTCAATAAGAGTTTTTCCATATCTTCAAATCTTTGGATTATGAAAATTCAATTTCTCCAAACTTCCTCTGTTATAATTAGATGTATCGTAGGCGATTTCTGGTTGGATATAGTTTGCCTTTCCTTAATAGGATGATTACAAAATATTTGTATAATTCTACCAAATCTTCAAGATCACAAATTTGTTAGAAAATTTATCACAATCCAATCTTTTTATTTTAGCAAATATTTTGCTGACTTGAAATCTTACATGTGTGCCAATAAATACCAACATACCATAACATTGACATTTTGTTTTTAACTTTTAAGTGGTGTTAGACAAGTGGAAAGGATAGAAATTTTACTAGTATAGTGCTTGTTCTTTGCTTATTAGTGAGAACCATTATGTAAGAAATATAATATTCTCATGTAGTTGTGATGAATGGGGGTGATTTTGTCAATAATATTCTTCTAACTTTTTGTTTAAGATTTCTGCATGTGGTGCAATCTTGGATTAAAATGACAATTTTTTATTATTTGTAATATCTTTTTATCTAATTTTCTTATATTTGGTCAGTTCTCCCTATTTTATCGTTTGATAAATTGAGAGTAGAGGGAAGGGTGCTTATTACCTTTTGGAATTATAATTGCTTCTAATATAAGAAGATTAGGGAGTCCTGTGATATTAGTTTGTTTCAAGGTAACATGGATGCTTAATTGGATAAGATCTAATAATCCTCTGAGTTATTTGATGCTATGTAAAACTATACTCTAAAGGGGATTAGTTGCAAATACTATCTTTATGGATGTCGTGGCTCATTTATTGATACACACCTAATTTTTTTCAAAACCTATTCATTGAGTCTAACTAAATTTCAAGTAATATAGTCATTAGCCTTTGGTTTTGTTGGAGGAATTTGTTTCAAATCCCATTGAAAAATATAGGGTGACAGTGTTTGCCATCCCTTGGATCACTGGAGATACTAAGAAACATCATATATTGCTCTAAACCCCTTCAAACTTTATCCAAATTATTTGAAATAGTTTTATTTTTTGTTCTATCTCACGGGATTTCTGTTTGTTGTCCTAAAAGAGTTGAGATTTGATATTTATGTATAGGTTGCCTTGTCGTGACATGGCAGTAAATTAGCAACCATTTTTTCTACTGAATTTAGTGCATTTGCTAGGCCCAAAAGTTAGCCTTACATAAAGGCTTTTAGCATCAAGTTTAACCCAAAAAATTATCTTAGGAGTTTCATTGGTCTTAAGGTAGGAACTTTAGTGAGTTGTGAATCATAATCATCATTCTATGAAAGCAGTCTATCCATTGAGCAATCTTATTATACAAAAGCTCAGAAGCATAGCTAGAGATCTTGCAGTGATGCTTAGCCTCATGCATCTTACAAAGTAGTTATTCTTGGAGCTGCTGCTAGTGTAGGCCAACCACTTGCCCTTCAGATCAAGATGTCACCATTAGTGTTTATGCTAAACCTTTATGATGTAACAAAAGCTAAGAAAGTTGCTACTGAAGTCAGTCATGGAACACACCATCTTAGGTAGTAGATTTTTATTGGAGAATTTGAGTTGGCCAAATGTTTAAAAGGTGTAAATGTTGTTGTCATAATAGGCAGTGGCATCGTGAGAAAGTAGGGTACTGCCTAGGATGACCTATTTAACATTAATGCCAGCATTGTGAAAGACTAGGTTGAGGCAATTACTGATGCCTTCATTCACATTATTAGTAGTCCTCTCAACTCCATAGTTCTACTAAGATTCTGAAGTAGAAAGGCGTTTACGATCCCAGGAAACTCTTCGGTGTCACCAGTTTTGATATTGTCAGAGCCAATACTTTTGTTACTCAGAAGAAAAGGCTAGATCTCATTGAAGTTGATGTTCAGTTGTTTGGCAGGCATGCAGGTATTACTAATTTTCCCTTGTTGTTGAAGATGGAACCATCTATTGCTTTCTCTAATGAAGAACTTAAATAGCGAACTGTAAGGATTTGAAATGCTGGGACTGAAGTTGTTGAAGCAAAAGCTACAATAGGTCCTACCACTCTTTTTCTAGTTTGTTGAGTCCTCACTCTATGCTCTTGATGGAGATAGTGATGTATATGAATGCTCTTATATCCAGTTTAACCTAAATGAGCTTCCAGTCTTTGCCTCAAGGATCAAGCTTGGAAAGAATGGGGTTAACGTTGTGAATTCATCAAAGCTGTAAAGGTTAACCGAGTATGAAGAAAAGGCTTTGGAAGTTCTCAAGTCAGTGCTGAAGGCCAGCATTGAGAAAGGTGTAGCTTCTAGTTAGAAGCTATAAAAACATGATAAAAATGGAAGTTGTAAAAACATGATGAATTAGATGAACATCCAAGAAGTAAATTGCTATCTCCAATACAAATTGATCAAGTTAACTACTTTTTTCTACTAACTATAGTGTTCTTATATGAAGTCAATCAATCACTGCTCTAGCTGTTAATTCTTCCCTACTAAAGACCAATCATTTATAAGTTAAGTTCATCAACATAACTGCTAACTATGCAATTAATAGAACTGACTTGTAGTACTGATTCATCACTACCTTTCCTTCAAGTCTCTCTAAGTTAGAATATCTATTTGTTGTTTTTCATCCTTTTTGACACTCTCCCTAAGATGTTGCCATCCTTTGGATTACTTAATTTATTTCTTCCTTGTTACTCCCACCAATCACTACATCATCAACACACACATACACTAAAAGAGCTATTTTCTACTGACCTTTGACTTCCTTTGTGAACAAAGAATAATCTGCTTTGGATTGTCGAAAACCTTATGATAGAAGGGCCTTTGTCGACTTTGTATTCTATTGCCTTAGAGCTTGCTTAAGCCCATAAGGAGATTTTTTTAGCCTGCAGGCCATTAATGAACCTGGACCAAATTTCTCCCTATTTAACTCATATCCCTCAAACTAATGATGCCAATGAATCAACAATCTCTTCCTCATCTCAGCCAAAGATCGCACACTCACATCCACCCTCACTTGTTAGAAGATCAACAAGAATTAGAAAATTGCCAGAAGATTTAGATATGTATCAACATACCTTAATCAACCATATTGCAACCCTCTTCCACCAAACATCCTATTGCAAACCACCTAAGCACTAACTGCCTATCTCCTAGCTACATATGTTTGTTATCCAGCCTTGATGATGTCAAAGAACCCGCTTGTTACACTAATAATGTAAGTCATCCACATTGGAGGCGAGCTATGTTCGAAGAGCTCTAAGCATTAGAAGAGAATGGAACATGGGAGACAGTACCTCTTCAATGAAAGCTACATACCATTGGCTACAAATGGATTTATAAGGTGAAACTAAACACATATGGTGGCATTGACATATGTCAGGCACAACTTGTACTAATAAGGACAACAAAATCTACTAAATATTCCACAAAATGGGGATTGATATTCCTTTACAACTATAGTGAAAAATATCCTTTAATATTATGCTAACTACACAAGGAGTACATAGAAAAATCTTAATTCCTCATCACTCCACAAGATTTTTCTTCAATACTTCAGGAGCTGCCTTCAATACTTCAAATCGTTTTCTTGGTAATGCCTTAGTCATGAAATCTGCTAATTGATCTTCTAATCTGTAGTGAATATGTTTCACTTCTCTATCCTTTCTAGCTTGTTTAATGGCATGAAATTTAACATTTATGTGCTTAGTCCTTCCATGCTAATTACGATTTTTAGCCTTAGAAATAAAAGATTTGCTCTCCACCATATTAATAGTAGCTCCATTTGAAAATTGTTGAAGATCAAAAAGCACTTTTCTTAACCAACTAGCCTGATTTGCAATCATAGCAAAGGCTATATACTTTGCCTTAGCAGTTCATAGAGCAACTACATTTTGCTTCCTTGAATTCCATAAGTAAGTGCTTGAACCAATGGAATATACATATCTAGTTGTACCCTTCAACCCATAAACACATCTAGCCCAATCACTATTTAAATTACCAACCAAATCGGCCTTTTCAACACTTGTATAATAATTACCATGATTAGTTGTTCCCTTTATATACCTTAAGACCCTTTTGATTGCACCTAGATGAACATGAACAAGACAATGCATAAACCTTGAAGGAACACTTGCAGCAAACATAAGATTAGCCTTGATACAATTAAGTATAACAAGCTTCCCACCAAGCTTCTGTAAAATCTTGCATCTACTTCATTACCCTTTTCAACCTTAGAGAATTTTTTTTTATTAAATATCAAAGAATATCAAAGGAGTTGCCACTAGTTTATAGCGTCACATTTTAATCTCTTTCAATAATTCCAAAGCATATTTCCTTTGAGAAATAAAAATTTCCTAATGATTTTGTTCAATCTGCTTTCCTAGAAAATATGTCACGAATTCAGAGTCTGCCTTTTCAAACACAACCTTCATGTCCTCCTTGACTTCATTGTTAAAGGCATGTTATTACCTATCACGTACAAATCATCCACATAAATGGATACAATCAACAACTTTCCATCATTCGTATGCTTAATATAAAAAGTGGCTTCATTATCATTTCTATAGAAACCACAACTAGTTAAGTGGCCATCAACATTACTACACTAAGCCCTTGGTGCTTGTTTAAGCCTATATAAGGCTTTGTACAATCTATGCACTTGATTCCACTTCCTTGAACATTGAATCCTTTAGGTCGATCAATATAAAGTTCCTCCATAAGTTCTCTATTAAGAAAAGCAAATTTCACATTAAGATGAAAGACATTCTACTTCATTTGAGCCCTTAGAGCAAATAACAATAACAATATGATAGTTTCATGTCTTGCCACTGGAGCAAAAGTATCCCTAAAATCCACACATGATAATTGAGATTAACCTTTAACCACCAATCTAGTTCTATGCTTGTATATCAAGCTATTTGGATTTAGTTTAGTTTTGAAAATCTATTTAACCTTTATGATGTTTTTACCTTCAAGCCTTTCTACTAATTTCCATGTCTTATTTCTCTCAATCATGTAAATCTCTCCCTTCATAGCATCTCTTCACTCCTTGTACATGACAACTTCATCAAAGGAGAAAGGTTCTAATGCAGCAAAATTGCATTTCTCATAAATTTTAGACAAGGGTTTGTAGTCTTCAAAATAGGAGAATCTAGTGGGGACTCACATGAAACTTCATCATCCTTTGAATATGAGTGCGCAATTGGAGTAAAGTCAGTACATTTTCATCCTTTTTTGCTACCTTTTTTTACTAATTCCAATATGAAGTTTTGCTCACAGCTATATCTCTAATGATTGAAACTTTGTGAAGATATAGATGGTAAACCTAGTACCCTTTTGACATGTTGGAATATCCCAAGAAAATACCTTGATTTGCCTTATGATCTAACTTGAATCTTTTAACAGAAGGTAAATGGATACAACACAGAGACCCAAAAATTCTAAAGTGCTTTGTTGAAGGTTTGATACCAGACCATGCTTCAATAGGAGTCATACATTGCATAGCTTTTGTTGGCAACCTATTAAATCAATAAACACTATATACACTACTTCAGCCTAGAACCTTAGAGGTAGCTTTTTTTTTAGCCATTTCAACTATTTTCTCATTTTTCCTTTCAAAGACACAATTTTATAGAGGAGAATAACTAACCATTAGTTGATATCTATGCTCACATTTGCACAAAATTGATCAAAGTCTCTTGAAGGGTACTCCTGTCCATTGTCCACTCTCAAACACTTTAAAACACATTCACTTTGCTTCTCAACCATGACTTTGAAGCTTTTAGAAATTGAAAAAACATGCCCTTTGTTGCCCATAAAGTAGATCCACGCTATCCCTGAATGGTCATCAATGAAAAGTACAAAGTATCTATTATGACTTAGAGAATCCATGCTCATAGGTCCACATATATTTGTATGTACTAGCTAAAGCTTTTCTTTTGCTCTCCATAAAGATTGAGTAGGAAATACTTTTCTATGCATCTTACCCAATTGACAAGAAGTGCACTCTCCATCTCTATCAATTAAGGAGAATTCTGGTAAATTCTTAGTTAAACATTTCCCTTGCATATGCTTTACTGCAACAAGATTGAAATGGCCATATCTTTTATACAATAAAGTGTTTCATAAGTGGCTACAAACTTTGCCTTTTCAACCATACCACTTAATATAAAGGGAAGCTTTTGTCAACCATTTCCACCTTAGTGATTAAACAATCATTCTAATCATAAATAGAACAAAAATTATCCTTGAAAGATAAAGAATAACCATTGGCAAGCATTTGAGCAATACTTAAAAGATTTTGTGCTAAACAAGAAATGAAGAGCATATCACAAATATATTCTGTACATTTTTTAGTCTGCACTACAATTGATCCCTTTCCTTGAGAAGCCACTTCTTTATCGTCTTTTGTTTTGAATGATCTATCCAAATCACACACTCACCTTTCATCTTTAGACATGTGGCTAGTGTAGCCACTATCAATGAACCAAATCTAATTAGTGTGGCCTTGAGTAGTGTGTAAAACCATGAAAAGTTTATCCTATTCTTTTTCTTGTTCATCAGTGAAATTGGCTTGTTGTTGAGCTTGCCTTTGTTGAGTTTGATCTTGTTGTTGTTTGTACATTATTCTATAATTTTTTCTATGTGGCCCATCATTTTGCAAAATTTGCACTATATAGAAGATTTCCTTTATACTAACAATAATTATATGCATAATTGTCCCCCTAATATATATTACAAATTGGAAACTTTCTTTAGTGGCTACTTTCTTTTGAATTTCCTATTAGTTTTATTTTTCTGTTGTTGTTGTTTCATGATATTTTACGATCTATAGATGAAAACATTTTCTTTTTCCTTGCTTGAAAGGCACCTTCAAAAACTCGTTCCTCCCTCATGTTGGTCCTTTGTCCTTGAGTTTGAAATTTGTTGATAAATTCAATAACTGAGAGTGACTTTAGATTACAAGACTCTTCTATTGCAAATATATTCATTTCAAGTCTTGTTGAAAAGCTGATCAAAATCTTCTTCACTACCTTTTGATCTCCAAAATCCTCTCCTAACAACATTATTTTGTTTAGAGTATTAAGAAGCTTAGAAGAGTATTCCTTTGCAGTTTCTCCATCCTTTATCCTTAACATTTCAAATTTTCTTTTGAGACTTAAGACTCTAACTATTTTTATCCTTTCACAAACTCAAACTCATCCTTCAATTTGTCCCATGCCTCCTTTGGTGTCCCACATGGCATAATCCTTGTGAAGATGTTTTCAGCCAAGGCTGAATGTATTCAAGTAAAAGCCCTTGGTTTCTTTGCAATGTCCTTCTCATGTTTCTTCATTTGAGCTAGTGTAGGATTAGCTATTAAAGTTGGAGGATCTCTGTTATCGTCTATTACATTCCATAAACTTTTAGCTTTCAAGAAAGCCTTCATTTTGATAGCCCAAATGTGGTAATTTTCTCTAATGAAAACTGAAAGTCCCATCCCTGTTGAAATGTTGGTAGCCATCTCTCCTCTCTCTTGTGTTTGATCCCTCACCTTATAAGCAATCCAGTATATCCTTTTACTGATAGGTCCCTCAAGAATTTTGCTCTTGATACCACTTGTTGGATTTTTGAGATGAGAAACAAACTAGTAGAAGAAATTTTGATGATGCTTCCCTTCTCTACATTCTAGAAAGAAATGACTTCATATACCATTTATATGGAAGTTACATCATAAGACAAATATGCTTAAAATAAAGGAGACAAAATCTACTACACTTTCCTCAAAATTGGGACAACCATTCCTTTACAACTATAGTTAAAAATATCCCACAATATTATACCTACTATAGATGAAGTACATAGAAAAATCTTCTTCCTCATCAAAATGCTACCACAGCTAAAATAAAGTAGAGCGGTCATTGCACATTTATTAATGGGGATCACCTCTCCAATTTTGTAGGCAACCTCTTGAACCATGTTACCCTATGTAGTCATTAAAGCAATCAAATTTGGTAAAAGAGGAGCTTGAGTTTCATCTAGGATGTTTACGATCGATCTGGGCAACTGGAGCAAGCATCAATATTGATCAGGAGGTTAGTGATTGATCTTAGAGCTTAGCAGGTCAATCATGACAACTATAATGCTGATTGCGATAGGTCATGATCGATCTAGAAAAAAGATGATTGATAAAGGCTGAGAAAAGATTTTGAATTTGCGATTAGGAACAGGTCAAATGGATCCGAGTCGATTTGAAGCAATTGAGATCAATCCAAGTAAAGGTAGTTCCCACTTAAGCAATTGACCAAATTATGATTTGTGTTGCCACTAGTTTATTGAGGAGTTTAGCTTGTGTGCACTTAATATCATTCAAATGATAGTTCATTATGAACTGTGAGAAGGAGTTTGGAAGCAACTATAAGTTCAAAATTGTTTGCAGATTAGCATTTATGGTATTATTATAATTATTAAATATTAATATATGACAATCTTAAATCATCCATCAAAGAATCACTAATAAGAATGATGAATCATGAACATTTCTTTTTTTATGTCACACAGAGTTTACTCTTTATTGTCAATGTCATGCTTCATGCTCGTGTTAAGTGCGTGTGAGTCTTAGATGACATGGATGTCTTGTGCACATAATAGTCAGTATGTCATTAGGGTATTAAGAACAAAACTAATTCACTTTAATCTAATTAAATGCCTCCTTGCCTAGCTCATCACAATGTTAAATGCAATCGTCACTTATTTTTAGCACTGGCCTAACTCGTAGTCATGATGAGCAACACGTTGACAAATCCAGTTTGTTTTCATTTTTGTTTTCTGTTTTTGTTCTCTTTATCATTTTTTGTTTCGATCTTCAAAGTTCTTTTCTCAAGATATTAAAAAGATTTTAATTATGGAATGACACTTCTAAACTAGTTGAACTAGATGTTAGAAAAGAGCGAGTTGCATTTTTTTTTTTGTCAAAATAACTAATAAATTCATCTTGCTATCAATCTAACTTTATGAGCCCCCATCAGAAAGTAACTCTCATGAAGAACATTGTGGAACACACAGCTTATCAACGTAAAATAAGTAGCAAACCTTGCAATTAAGAGCTATAATAAATTCTATTTTGACACAGACACACATGCAAGCATTGTCCATTTAAAATTGATAGATATGCTTCTTAAATACAAAATTAAATGAAACCTAAGAAAGGGATGAAGAATGGAGGAGTTGCAATCAATCCAGGTCTTTGGTGTCAAGTGAAGAAGTAGCCCTAAGGATTATAATAGAACTTATTACAAATGCTGAAGTGAGGTCAAGTGAGGAAGATTGATGGAGTTACACCTTTTAGATAGGGAGAAGATACTACTAAATTCAATGTGTCATTGCCCAAATGTGTATGAAGGAATGTGTGTGTTCAATACAACAAATTTGTTTCCTTGCAAGTGAACAAAGTGTTTGAGCCTATACTTCAGATGAAAATGCATTCTACAAAGACATTGCACCTTGTTGTTCGCCCAACAACCCAGAATTTGATCTCAACAAAGAAGGTCCAAACTCAATGATGATGTTACTTGGTTGAAAAATATACTTGAGGAAATCAAGGTTAAAGAAGCTATAGCTTATTTGAAAAGTCTGCTTGGAGCCATGATGAACTTTAGCATCAAGTTTTCACGACATAATTAAACTATTAGACCCCAGCCTCATAATAGTTTAGGATTAGATGCAAAATATGTCCATGTCTTTGGTTGTTTGGAAATTTTGTCCTTTATTTTTTTGAACTGGAAAAAATGTCCACGATTTCAGAAATTTTGGCACTATAACGTTACAAAACCCTAAAATCATTGGAAATGGTCACGTGGTACGCATGTGTCGTCGAAAATTAGGGGATTCCATCCAAATAAACATGCTTGATCCTCCACTGATGCTAGCACGTGATGGACACATAGCACCAAAAGGCAAACATGGCCTGCTAAAGTGGAAAAAAAAACACTACATAATCCTACCTTTTGAATTAAACAAATACAGGTAGCACAACATTTCTCATTCCTTCTTCTCCAATTCAAAGCCCTAGCTGACGACCATTAGCCTCAACATCAATTGGAGCACTTGGGACTTAGGGCAACCCATTACCTCTAGCCATTGAAATTTGCTTCTTGTATACTAGAAATCAAGCTGAAAACTCCTACAACGTGTGGTGTCCATGAGCTGAAGAAAGGTAGGAAGGTGAAGAATTTGTTATGTTATGCGTAACCGGAAATGTCGATTGTTACTATGGTTGGAGAGCTATCATGTGAACTTCGTGGACTAATGACAACCTAGGGTGGTGCTTTTATTCCTATCTGTAATACAATGTAAGAGTAGGCAGTGAATTAGGGATACTAAATGCATCTACTTTCATTTCTTTTTCCAAATTTAATGGATAATTATTGTAGAGAGGAGGATGTAGGTTTTCTTGTAGAAAGATCCTATAATTTGTCAAAGGGAAAAGGTTGTGATTCCTGACTTGCTAAGGAGGATGAATGAGTTGAAACAATAAAATGCAAGGTTGAAGGCAAAAACAGAAAAAGCTAGTATATTTGCTGCTTGTAATGGCTATATTTTTGGTCATTATTTTCTGGAATTTTAAATGTGTTGATAATGGCATTATTGATGAGGGAGTTGAATTGGTATAAGCTGAGGATGAGTTCTTGGGGACGAACTCCCATTGTTTAGCTAGACTTGTTAGATTTGTTTTGCCTGACTTATAGGTTTTAATGTGTACAAAGAATGTTTAGTGGACATGTTGGATTTTTTTAGTTTGTAACATGTCTAAATTGCATATGATGGTAGTGTTAGCCAAGTAATTTAAGTATGGATTTGTAAGTATGCACACGTTGATGTGATTTTGATTTGTGATGCAATGTACACCTTGATGTAAACTTTGTTAATGTTTGTTAATGCATATGGACAAGGATGCACATGCTTTTAGTGTTTTGGTGTCAAATGGTTTTTCAACTACTTTTAGTCTCATGAACATTCATTGGACAAGGATAATGTAGTTTGATACGTGTAAGGTAAATTGATAGCAATATCAGATAAAAAACGGCACAACAAAGTTAATATCCACTACACCATTGAACAAGTTGTTAACAAGTGCCATGGTCTTCTAAAACATGAGTCGTATCCTCCCAGATTCATCCAAATCCTAAGCCTTACCCTTCATAGTCTTCCTAGGTAACTTAGACGACTGAGAAGCATTAGTATTCAAAGCCCATACTTGAACAATTTTTTTTGCCCTTTAGTATGATGGCTCTAAATTTGTTTTGACTGATCACTACCTTTGGTACTGAGGTTGAGGTTGAAAAACTTAGTGTAAGTTTGAGCCTCTCATTGATGTAGGTAAACACCATAATGTGTGGTAACTTGGTAAGGGTGTGATGCCACATTTGAGTTGGACATGTCTATCGGTACATATATGGACCTGACATTTTAGGCACTACATCTGGGATTGAGTTAAAATTGGTGCTGAAGCCTGCACATCCATGGGCTTTTCTTGCACACTTTGGGTATGAAGGGGTAACAATGCAGTTTAAACTTGTTTGAGATGTAAAAGACATCATGGTTATTAAGAGGGTAAGCATGTTATTGAATTGAAGAAATGATAATACAAGACTAACTTACAATAGTTTCGCTTAACATATCCAATAAAGTTGAACCAACTTGTTTTCCCTTACCTTTGCTTTCCACCTATGAAATGAAATAATGTTATTAGTAGTAGCTACTCAAATACTAAAAATTAACAATTAAATGAAGACACTTACACTCACTTGTGTTGTACAGCCATCATCTATTATGACAGGTGCTGATGCAATCTTCAATCCATCTTTAAGTGTTCTGTTTTTAGGCCATTTTCTGATGAGCCTTGACTTCAAGTAACACAGGCAATCAATGTTAGCCAAAGATAGACATAAGTATAATAACATAAGCAAAATAAGATTATTGTGTTAGTACTCACATTTTTCCTTGGGAAAGATTTCACTATCCTTGAGCCAAGCATTGTTTCCTTTCTTTTCTTGCTCAACTATATGTAGAAATAACACATATGCTCCATAAGTTATACTTAGATGCTGCTAGTGTAAATTATCATAAGTATAATTTAAAACTTACAGAAAGGACCCCCGAAAGAGTTAATGTTACGATAGACTAGGTCTCTCGAGCCTCTGTAGAGGCGAGCTAGGAGAAGAGGACCTAAGCCTTTTCAATTCTTCTCTTTTTGGATGAAACAGGCCTAGTAGCCCCACAAACATTGTTCGAAAGCATGTCACACCTCAAAGCCTCACTAAAATGTGATTTACTCCACTATGTTGCCGTCTTGTCATTTAGCCATTCATATGCTGCTACATTAAGCTGTTTAAGTTTTGCCATCCTCATTCTAAATTCTCCAAGAGCGTTGGCCTTAGTCGTCCTCGTTAAGGCATTCTTCAAAGCCAATCCTTTAAATCCAACATTTTTTAAGTTGTGTAAATGTCTTATGGAAAATCTGCGATCGCTTTCAGGGAATACTTCTTTGCCAGCTTGGATCAATCCTTTTTATTTGTCAAACATGAAAGTCACTTGCTCACCAATAATGTTTAAGTCCTATTTGAGGACTATGAAAAACCACTCCCAAATCTCCCTATTCTCTTTGCACATAAATACGTAAGCAGTTGAAAATAAGTTATTGTTAGGATCAATGCCAACAGCTATCAATAAATCCCACCACGTGAGCCTTTCAAATGGCATCCATCTACACCAATGATAGGTCTGTAGCCTGCCTTCACCTTGATTTCAATGCTCCAAAGCAGACATAGAACCTACTAAACTTGTGGTATCAATTTTCATCTTCATCAGTTTAGTTTTTCCAAGCTCTTCAGCATAGTACCACAATCTGTTACATTAGTAGGCAGGGTCTCCCTCAAGCATTTTTAATGACCTCCCCTTTGCTCTGTATGCTTGATCTTCAATTACATTGCACTTTAACCCATTGATCACCTTGACTCTAAATCCTTTGGCACTTCTCTTAAGATTAGCCTTGAACTTTTGTATATCCTTTCACTCAACCATTTTGTTTTCACATTGAAAAATTGTGCACAAGTGTGTTAAGGATTGTAAAGATTTATTTTGAATGTGCACTCACCCATAACTTTTATGGTCTGAATTTCCCAACTACATGTATCATCTGCATACTTAGCATAAACTCTAATCTAATCAAGTTTTTTAAATCTAACGCTTCATTTCATTTGGATTGATCGGGATTGCTCAAACTTTTAAATTCATCTCCAATGCTAAATATCATCCCAATTTCAAAGGCAAAGTCATTCCATTGTGTTAGATTAAGTGCAAACTGAGAGTGAACCTTATTTCCTTCTCCATCACACAAAATGAACTCATCCAACTCTCAATCACTGTCCACAACAGGTTCTTCTCCCTTATCATTAACAAAATACAACTACTACTCTTGCTTATCTTTCCTTTCATCAACTTGATCCACGTGCTCCTCAAACTCCACATCATTTTCCCTAAGACTATCATGAGGGTCACTATGCAGGAACTCATCACTTGTTTCCAATTCAATAACTTCAACATTTGTTGCAAATTCAGAAATTGTTTCTTGGTGCTACTCACTTTCCAACTCAACATTAAGGTCCACATACTTATCAAAAAGTCTCATCTAGTCATGATCCTCAATAGCAACATCCACTTCCTCTCTTGCATCAAATAGCTGCTCCTTAGTTTCCAACTCAACTTCTGGATCCATCTACCATCAACTAGCAAGTCATCCTCCCCACTATTCCCATTAAGTTCATCCTCCACGACATCTTCATCACTACTTCATCTTCATCCTCTTCATTATTAACCTTTACTCCACTCCCAATTTCTGTTTCATTTCCATCATCCTTCTCAACATTTACAAAAACATGTAATTCCCTATTACTTAGATATTTTACAGTCTCTGTCCTCAAGTCTTAATCATCCAACATCAATTTAAACCCATTATTTATAATTGTGTAAAATTTTATTTTATTACCTACTCCATTATGGTCATATAGTCCACCCATTTCGCTAATGCAAAGCCTACGAGAGTCTACGTAATCTATTTTCTTCATGTACATAGCAGTTGCTACATAGACTGTTGTGCCCCCCAAAATGAAACCAAACGGTTATGAATGTAGAGTCAGGATTTGCATACCATAACAAACCAAAAAAGGTTTAAATCATGAGTTGACAAAACCACCCCAACCCATACTCTAGACAAAAATACACCAAGTCAACATATGGGAATCACTTTGAATTTATGGACATTTTTGTCAGTTCAAAAAAATAAAAGACAAAATTGCCAAACGGCCAAAGACAAAGGATATATTTTACATTTAATCCTAACAATTTATGTCAAAGTGTTTCGCAGAAATGCCTAAACAAAGCAATTCTTCTTGCAACAAAAATTAAGCTGATGCCAAGCTAAATCACAGCTCAACGAATGAGCTCTGATCATGGTGCTGTACATTTTAAACATTGATCTCCCCGAACTCTGAAAAGATGTTGCAATCGCACAATGAAGGGAGCCTGAAACAAGAGAATGTATGGGAACAATGGCGGGATCGTAAAAATTGGGAACGGTGGAGTTGGGAGTGAAGCTGCAACAGATGGGAGTTTGTGGCTGCAAGATTTTATGAGGGCATTGTCTTTTCTGGATGAATTGCGTTCATTAGAGTTCCTGTGGCTTTTCTATTTTTATTATTTGGCAGCCATAATTTGCAGAAAGTGCCATATATAGTTTAGCTAAATATAGCTCTTTAGTAAATTACTTGCTTTGTTTGATAAAATTATAATTACAACATATGACGAAAACATCAATTCATGAAAGCTTAGTGTAATTAAAATTACAAAAGAGAGAAAAAAAACAACAAACTACTTAAAAAGGCTACACAGTTTGATTTTAATTCGCAGCAAATAAAACAATCTATTGGAATTAAGGCAATGGAAATTCCCCTCGTGCATTTCATGATTACCTCCAAAGCCCCACATCCAAAATCAAATTCAGCTACAGTATTCAACCCTGAAGTCAGTAGGTCCTAAAGAATATGTCCTGATGATAAGGTGGGAAAATGATGTCTGCCACAGACTGAGAATGGACATATGTATTTCAGAACATGTCAACAGAATTAGAAGAATGGCAGTCAGAGAAAAAAGACTTGAAGAATTCATCCTCTTGATCACAGCGAGCATCCTCGCTGGAGCCACAACAAATTAGAGTGTTTACATCAACACTAGCATGGTTGCTGGTGGAGGCAGATTCTGAAGGGGAGATATCCACAACTCTCATGAGCTTTCTCTTCTTATAGTTTGCCTTGAAACAAGCTTGCCTTAGCCTCTTGGTTTTCTCCTCCAATTCCATGTTTGGTATCTCTTCCATTAGCTTCTTCTCTTGTTCCAAGATCTCTATTAGTGCCTCTCCCAACTTCTCTTCTCCTCCTTCCTTTCCCATCTCCTGTCAAAACCAAACCACCACTACTTTATCTCCTTTTTTAAGTTCACGCGCCAAAGCCAGTGTCATTAAAGGATATGAGTAGGATGATTCCAAGCCAGAGGGTTTCAACTTTCAACCAGACATAAAAACCCTCCATATTAATTCACTTACTGGTGGCTGGTGTATCTGTGGGACCTACAGTCTGCAGATTGGCTAAGAAGCATTTCAGTACCAAATGTTGTTGGAGGAATGGAGAAGATCATACCTGGACGTTTTTTATTAGGGTTTGGAGGCTCATCAATTTCCTATGAGGCCACCTTCGAATGCCCAATTGCCTGCACCTTTTCTTCAGGACTGTTAGCCCCACATTCAGTTCCCTAGCTGCTTGTGTTATTGGCATGTAAAAGTACTGAGAGATGATTTCCCTTGACAACGTTTTTGAATCACTTGTATTGTTTTCTAGTCCCGTGGATCTTTTATTGCCTGATTTCTTCTCGTCCACTGGTAATTCCTGCTCGACACTGATCATGTGACCATTGCTACTGTTTGCAATTAATTGGATTTGTTCCTGATCCTGCATCTGAAATTCTTCTGTCGCTTCATTCCAAACTCCAAGTTCACTCCCGGAATTGCCCAACGCAGCAGCGTCTCCAACCACTACATGGCCGACAGAAAATCAGAACATGAGAATATAATTGGAATTCCGTGGAATAACCACATATGCATGTGCTATGTAAAAACAAGATTACCATCTAGTATACAGACTATTTACTTACCAGAAAAGAGAGAAGGGTTTGAAACATAACCCAGAGCAGGATTGGATCGGTCATTAAGAAACATATCTACAAAGGAGAGTAGAGGATCAAAAGCAGTTTCCTGGAACCCAATTACAGGCTGGAAATCACCAGCAGTATAGCCACAGTATGCAGCGCTGTTTTTACCCACCAAAACATCAGCAAAAAAATAATATATGAATTATATATAAACAAGAAATAAAAATACTTTTGTCAGGCCAGAGGATGAGCAGAAAACCCTAATTTGCTAGATATGGCCAGTTAATGGTACCTGCTGAGGTGTTGAAGCGGGGGCAGTTGGGTTGGAAAGGAGAAAACTTGGTCGTCTTCTTCTTTGACTATTGCTGCTTCGTAATTTGGGCACCACCCCCAGTTGGCGAAGTGAGTTTCCATCCTCTAAATGAAACCAATTTGTTATCTGCAAGTATGCGTGTGTGTGAGTGTGTGGCATAGGGAATATATACGCATTCATGAAAGAGGAGAAGAAGAGAAGGCACGAGACATAAATGTGTGAAATGGAGTAATAATTGTGGCGATTTACTGCATTGTGAATCGTGCGTGTATTAATTAAATCTCCACACACACATATACGTATGTACGTGTACACATGCTTACGTCTGTACGTACGTATGTATCAAAAACACAATGATCGTCGATAGTGGTGGAAACAGTAATGATACGGATAGTGGCTGAAGGAGTGGTGGGTTATACCCTTTTTTTTTGCCTCTCTTTCTTTTTCGAGAGCAGCCATCATTTCATCATCGGTACTAAGAGTAAGATTAGTTGGGCTAGAAATCTTGAAACTAAAACGAGGTATAAGATTTCTTTTGCTCTCCGTCACAATTTTTTTAACGTGTGTTTGGTTTTAAGAATTTAAGTTGGAAAGAAAAATGATAGGAAAAGAAAAATGAAAGTGAAAGAAATTTAAAATTCTTTATTTGGTTTTGTAGAAAGGATTTTAATGAAAAAAGAAAAATAAGAAATAAAAGAAATAAAAAAACCAAAACTTAAAAATAGATTTTTTTTTATAATTTGGAAAAAATAATGAAGAAATTGATAAAAGAAATAGAATGGTGAAATTTTTGGAAGAAGAACAAAAGTCAAAGTAATTTTTCTTCCATTTCTCTCACTCTTTTGTGAAGAAAATGAATTTTATCTCATTATTTTTCTTCTAATTTTCTTTTCTATAAATTTTTTCTTGATAACTCATAAATATATTTTTTTAGCAATTTCTTTTCTTCTCCTCTCTAAATTCCAAGAACCAAACATAGTATTAGTTTTTCTATATTGGGATATATACATCAACCTTCTCTAATATATGAGAAATTACAGGAATCTCCCATGAATTACTTCTCTAGTAAATAATTTAATCCTTTCAGCGCTTGGATTATTAGAATATGATGACGTTAGTAAAAAAATGTGAAAAAATTCAATTTTACTCTTAATTGACTTTTAAGTCAGTTGACCAATTTTATTTGAGGGAATGTTATGTAAAAAGAAGACCAAACCCCATGGGAGGGCATCATAATTATCTCATTATAATTTTATAAAATATTTTAATATTTTTTTGATAATGTTGTTAAGAAATATTATAAAATCTGAATTTTATATTTTTTAGAAAATATAAGTCTTTATATTCAATCTTTTAAAAATTTTAAAATTTTAAAAATTATATTTTCAAATTTAAAATTTATAAGCTAGAAATAAATTTTCTAAGATCTTTAGACAATAAAATTTAAAATGAATATTTCTATATTTATATTTTATGTTCTATTAAACATTTTTGTACTTTTAAAATTTTTATATATTTTTGAACGTTTTTATAACAAAAGCATACCTCTAACATTTATTTTCACATAATAAAATGATTTCTAATTTATAATTAAACAGAAAAAAAATTATTTTATAAGAGCATAAAATTTTATTTAATGACTCATAAATATAAATTTGAAATTTCTATTTTAAAATTTCCTTAAAAAATAAAGATTTATATTTTATAAAAATTTAAAAGTTCAAAATTTGTTACTTATTCCTAATGTATTATTTGAATAATAAAAATATATATTTTAAGAATTATTTTTCATAAAGTATATTAATTTAGAATATCTTCCAATTAAGATATTGTAATATATTTTTTAAAATATATAAAGTATTTAAAAAATAAGTTTTATAAAAAAATATAAAAATAAACATTTATATTTTTAACATGTAAATTATAAAAATATAAAATATATACCTAAAAGGGTAAAATAATCTTTTGACAATTTTTAAATTTTTATTTTTTATTTCATTTTAGTTCTTTGGCCTATAGACATATCAGTCTTTTCATAATTTTTAGCCAAAAGTTGGTTAATAGAGTTAATAAAGGGAAGGGCCCTGTAATTTATTATACCTAAAGAGAAGTTACTGTGTATACCTCAAAACTCATATGAAGGTGGTGTAGCTGTCCCTAAATATAAGGCATTTTTTCCATAATTAATAAGAATTACATGTGTGTGTATATTTATAAGACAATTTTTATAATTAATAACATTTAGTTTCATATGTGTGTGCCTGTGTTTGCGTCCTTGACCTAGATATTTGGGGTATGTTTGTTTTACTTCACAACTAAAAAATATACACACTTCAATCATTACACATTTTAAACTTTATCTTTTTTTTTTTTTTTATACTTTTATACACTTTTCAGAAAACACACTTAAAAACACATATTCAAAAACTAAAACAAACATACCCTTAACTTTTTGCTGTCAAGAATAAGGCAATAATTAAAAATGGTTACACTGATAAATTAATTTTAAAAAAGAAACTAGATCTGGATAATTGATCATTAATTAAGAAAGGCTATGCTTATTTGCTAAATCTGAGGGGTTAATATTAGTGCATGTGGGCCTTTTTAATAGAAATTAACAAATAGTACAAAAATTAAAAGCATACACGATTGATTTGACTATTTTTAAATTCATATGCGTGTGTGTATATATAAACTATTATGTGATCCTCGGATGTAGGGGTCCTATGTAAGTTTTTAATACATATTAAGTAATAATTCGATTATGTATATACATATTAAGTAATAATTCGATTTTAAACAAAATTAATTTTTGAATACATGTGTACCGATATAACGAAAAATCTTTAATATTGAAGTGTTGTATGTTAAATTTTATTATAAGTGATAAAAGTTACCATACCGAAAGTGTCTGACGCCACTTCTATAATTTATTTGCCAATAATATTGGTGTACTGCATTTGTATAAATTAACAGGACTTCACATACAAATAGTTCAGTTTAAAATTAGTGGGCACATCTGTGGCTTAATTAATCATAATTTCGTAGGTAGCAGTTTGCTAATGAATAGTAGTGTAACGTGCCAAATTATGTTTGCCAAATCATGGGCTCTCAATTATTTAGCATTCATTTGTCATTTACTTAAGGTGGATGTTACAAATAAGTTACCATAGCACTACTTAGCCACTATTAATCAGATAATTTAGTACCATCGAATTTAATGTACCCCGGTTAATTGCGTTGCAGTGGTCTTGTTATATGTTGTATTATTAGTTCTTAAAGTAAATAGAGGTAACATTACTTCAATTAATTTCGTCCTGATTCTTTTAAGTTATATAATATTACTAGAAAATATTATGTGATTCGGAAGTATGGGATATATGTTAAAATTAAATAATATACAAATATATCATATTTCACAATTTTAATATTAATTCGTTTTAACTTTTATTTATATAGCTTGATTATTTAAAATTTTTGAGTTATATATTTGCTTTCTTTTGCTTAATCCTAAGGCATACTTTTAAAAATAGTTTAATGAGTTAAATAAAAGTTGATAAAAATTTATATTTTAGATTTCGACATTATGAATTTTATTAATGAATTAATTTTTAGTAGTATCTTTTAATTGAGTAAAAATAATGACTAAGAAAAATGTCATATAAATGATGATTTTTATAATTAAATTTTGACTGATAAAAATAGTATTTGGTCATATATTTTGTCATAAAACCATTGAGTAAATTTAAAAATTAATAAAGAAAATTATATTTAAAATTTGACTTATACAAATAAATGAGAAAAATATATTTAAATTTATCATGGAAATAATTGTTTATAAGCTAGAGATCTAAAATATTTTTGAAATTGAATATATCTTACGTTTTGATGTACATTTTTATTTACAAAATTTACCTTATGAATATAAAGATCAAAATAATTGGTTAAGATAAATTCATACCATCTAATTTTTTTCTTTTAATTCTAATCTTGATATCGCACTACTATATACAAACTTCATTATATTTTCTAAAAATAAAAATCCTTTTATAATCATTGTATAAAAATATATAGTTTTTTTTAAATAGTAATTACTATCTAAAAAAATCAAGGGTTCTAGTAATTGCTACATCTGAAATTGAACACCATGTTGTCCACTATTTTCAAGTGTAATTTCTATATTATGTATAGCTATGCCTAATAATGTATTAGTTGACATAAATTCCCCAAATTATTGCAAAGTAAAACAAAGAATGAGAAGATTAAGATCTTATTATAATATTTTTCTTTCTCTCATTCATATGAGAACTCTTTGATTTATTAGATAGTAATTAATATCTTGAAAAAAAAGTATTTTCATTCTTACATATTGGAAATTCATATTTGATACAATTAAATTGGATTTTATCATTTTTTTTATTGGCAGTTAAATATAAATTGATATATACACCCCATATATATGATTCTCTTCCTGCCATTTTTTAGATAAAAATAATTGGACATATTATGTTGTTGTTTAGTATTCAAAACATTAGTTGATATTCAAAAGATTAGATTCAAATAGACAAAGAGATGGTTAAATCTAAATAATTTTGTCTAAAGTTTATATAATATTTTAGTGATATGAATCAAATTAAAACTATTTTTTCTTATTGTTTAATATATTGACCATTTAATCCAAGACTTGCATATATTACTTGTTCTACTTTAATACAGCATAATAAAAGATCATCTATACAATGATAAAAATTAATAATGTATAAAAAAAACATTTTCTATTAAGATAAAATTAATTGTCTTTCATAAGCAATTTTACTTAAGGATCAAAATTGTTTTTTTTTTAACTCTTAATAGAAAATGATCTTTTAATTATCTTATTATAGCATTCAGTTTCACTTTTTTTTTCTTTCAATTTTATTTACCAATATACTATATTTTTAAATTAATACACTATATTCTGAAATTTATTAATTGCTTGAACATATTTATTCAAACTTAAAATTAATCTTAATATTAAAGGAATTTAGGATGCACTATGAAGTACTATAATTAAATTGTTTATACTAAATATCTATTGCTTGGCAGATTTTAACTAAAATCATTTATACCAATATTAATTAGATTGAATTTTAACTTATCATTTCAACACTTTTTGGTGTATAATTTAGAAATTTTAATATAATTTTTGTCTATACATTACTAAATTTGATTTCATTGTTATCACATATTTTTCCTCTTCATTACTTAAATTTTCATATTGAATATGTTACTTGTTGTAATTCATGATTTTTATATTAAACGTTATTAATACAAGTGCATTGGTTCAAGGTAATTTTGATTTGACAAAGTTTTTAGCATTTTAGTTGAAGGGTTTTTTATTAAATAATATTTATTTACTATTTTTTAGTTTTAAGTATTTATTTATTTTTCTATTCATTAGTTTATTATGTTTGTTTATGTTTTTAGGTGTGTGTTTTGTTGGTATATTTTTTTGAAAAGTGTGTAAAAATAAGAGAGAAAGAGATAAATTTTGAAATGTGTAATGATTATCGTGTGTGTTTTTGGATGGGTAGTTTTTTACATTATTTAGAACATCTTTTGTATTTTTTATTATTAGCTTTATTCATGATATGTTCAAATAAATTACTTATATATTTTCTTTGCAAAGGATTGCCCTTGTTCAACATGTAAGTTTTTCTCTTATAGGAATTTTATATTTTATTTCATCTCCAAAACATCGTTTCAAACTTCACATTACTAAACATATCACTCAACAATATTCTTAACTAAATTCAAATTCAAGTTTTCTTTCTTATATATATAACTAATTGATTATTTTTTAATTATTAAACTTATTTACAATCAAATCAATACTTATATATATCACACATATACTCACATTTACTTTTATTTATACCTTAAAACATAATCATTATCTTTATGAACTACTACATCATTCAATCATTATTATATATTTTATACAAATATTCAAATAAATTATACTATTCATTCTATTATAATTTTCATTCTAAATATACTACTTATCTCAACATAATTGTTACCGAACATTATATTCAACAAAAACCCCTCTACTAAACATAGCCTATATTTTATCATTACAATCTAAAGTTAATATACATGTTATTGTTATCCTATTTTTAGGGTATTATATTACTATTAATCAACTTTAAAATAAATTAATAATTTATTATAAATTGCAATATATTTACAAGATGGATAGTCATAAACTCATTTGTTTTAATTATTTCATAACATTTTTTTTTTCATAGGAATGCTGATTTTTATCTATAATTTACTCATTTATTTAAAATTTTAGCACATTATGGTAACTTTATTTTCCTACTATTTGTTTTATATGGTATTGTTAAAAAATAATTAACTATAAAATAAAAATAATAATATTCAAAGAATTATCTTGTAATTAATAAAATCGATGGTTCAAAATTGATGCATTTTAGATATTTTGTAATATATTGTTATAAGAATAGTGTTGTTTATAAAATAAATTTATTGTTTCATTTAAAATTTTAACCCATCACGTAGTTAATAAAATTGATGGTCAATATTCAATCATTTTGAACACTTTGTAACAAATATAAAATTTATTTATCTCTTCAAAGCTTTTGTTCATTCTTATCACTTCATTTACATTGTTATTTGTTTCTTCTGCCATATTTTAGTTCAATTAATAATTATATTTATAAATATTAACACATTAGTTTATTTTATGTTTATTAAGCAATATAGCCATGACATCAATGTCTTCCAATGCATTTATTATTATATTTTCAAAAATATAATTATGAAATAATAACATATTTAATAAAGCCGACAGTGACATGATTAGAGACGAGAGCAATAGAAGAATGAAAAATAATCGAATGTAACCTTGAATTCCAAGGACCCAAAACATGCATCAAAGTGCTCAACCAAATGTGATAGAACCAAAATTGAACTTAATAAACATATAATTGGCGTGATAAGATGGCCAAAATTAATGCACTGAAATTAATTGATATTCACATAGTAATCACTCATATTGAATCGATTTAGTTATTCACGAAATTAGGAATCAGTTAACTAAATTTTGAAAAAAATAGAGTTTTCAATCTAGAGAAAATGAAACAATTTCATAACTCTTAAATCTCAAATTTATAGTTTAATTAAATAATATAATTATTTATACTACATCTTATCAGACCTTAATCTAAAAAGCCTATATAACCCAAATTATTAATAAAACACAATAACAACAAAAATAAATAAAATAAAATAACAATTTAAAATTTAACGGATCCTGAGATCGCGCCATACCCCTCCTTTTGAGGGAAAATTGTTCTTAATTCTAACTTATATCTTCCTAAATCAAACATCAATATCAGAAATCTTCTTAGTGCCTTAAAATCAACTGTGAAGTATAGCTCTATCTCCTCGTAAATTTAGCTCTAGAATACCCATGAGGCGTCATGTAATAAATTATAAGAAATCACCAATGTTGTGTTTGGATACATGTAAGCAAGCTCCTTAAATTGAAATATTTTCAATTCCTATTCAGCGCAAATAAATAAAGAAATCACCAGTTAGTTAAATAGATCAACATATTCATAACTCTTTAGGAGTTCAACTTCCAATTTTTTTACATGTTCTTTCCTTTACTCGATATTAACCCCAATTTTCATTTATATGCTTCTTTCTTTCCAATTTTATCCTCTTCAATTTGTACTTCAATTTCTATTGTTTCATCCTTTGCAATTTTCTTTTCTTATATCTCCAAATGAGTGTTAAAGCTACCATTACTTCATCCAATGACATCTTCTTTGTAGTCTTCTCTTCAATTAAAGATGACGTCTCGATAAATAGATTTTTCTTATCTTCTATAATTTTGATAATGCAAATATGAGCATCAATTTTCTTATTTCAACATTCACTCATCATATGTCCACGTTAAAAGCAATTAAAACACAGTCAAGATCAATTTTCAATGTAAAAATCTTACACTTTGGATGTATCATCATATTTATCCGTGCTCGATTCACACTCCTTACCATAACAATACCTTAAAGGTGTATGCATATTTCTTATCCTCTTGTGTCTTAAGATATGACTGTTTCTATCTATAATTCAGGATTCCATCCTAATTAAATAATTTTGTATTTCATTGAAAACTCTAGAAGTCTTTAAAATTTTGTCAAATATTAACTTTATGTAATATGCGTGATCAATCGACATCCTATAGAAATAAATACAAATATATATATATATATATATATATCTGTCTAAATGTTTTTCTTCTCAATGTTTTTTATCACAATTTTTTCACTTTGTTTTCTTTTTTTTATTTATTTTGCTCTCTCTTTTTTTTTTCTTTCCTTTTTTAAGACCAACAATCAAACAAGGTCTCAATACCCAATAGAAATAGAGTAGCCGAACAAGAGCATACCGAGTTCAACACGCAATCATGCCTGTAAAAAAAATTTCTAACCTGCAATGGCCTAAAGAGTCTCTGCCTAGCAGAAACTCTCTAATTTCAGCCCAGTTATGGCCTAATGACAAATTTTAGTTTTTGAATTTCTTTCGGCCCAAGACCTTTAGCCCAAACTCGGCCCAGCTGATCTTGGCCGAACAATCTCTGTTTTTCTTTTCGTTTTTTGGTTTAAATAAAAACCCGATTAGGGTTTCTTTGCAGACGATGATGCTAAGGAGGCAGTGTTTGACAAATCGGAGGCAACGAGGTTCGTGGCGGGATGGAAGATGTTGGTCATGCCTCAAGGTGCGGCGGCGGCAACTCTTGAGATGCGAACAACAGTGGAACAGAGCAAGTGAAGGCCGTGACGTCCAGCAGGATTTTCACTATTCCAACCGCAATTTGCGTCCAACCTTCGACAATTTCCAGGTGCTGGAGCGGGTGGGCTTGGACCAGTGACTCAAATGGTGGAAAATTCAGCTAGGAAACGATTGAAACAGTAGCGAATTTGGAGAGTTTCAGCGGTGGTGTTGGTCTGGTAACGGCTTCTGCTTCTTCATCTTCCTTTTTTGCAAAAATCACTGGATCGACTATTGAATTTAGAAATCCAACGCCGGCTCTAATATCAATTAACGTGATCTAGAGACAATGATAGAATGAAAAATAATTAAACTAAAATTATACGTCAAAATGTTTAGAATTAAAATTGAATCCAATAAACAAATAATCTACTTAATAGAACATCCACAATAAATATGCTAATCATTCTGATCTGATAATTCACGAAGTTAAGATTTACTCAACTAAATTTCAAAAATACAGAGTTTGCAATTCACAAAAAATAAAATAATGTCATAATTCTCAAATCTTAAATGAGTTAAATCATATCGAATTCTAATCCAAAAAATTTATATAACTTAAATTATTAATAAAACCTTATAACAATTAAATAAAATAAAATAATAATTTAAAATTTAACAGATTTTTAAATCGCATCAAATAGTCAAAAAATTTTCAATTTTAAATATTTTATAAAGTATTATTTATTTATAAGAATATTGAGTTTCGTGCATGTAATTTATTTATTTAAAAATTTATCACATTATTATAACTCTATTTTTCTTACTACTTGTTTTCTATAATATTTATTATATATAATTAACTATTAAATAAATACTAATATAAAACGAATTATTATATAAAATTTATTATTTTTTTAAAATTTCGGTGCTCTATTACCATTATTTGTTTTTATCATTCATAAATTGATTAAGTTATTTGATACCTATATCTGTAAATTTTCAATTTATTTATTTCCTATTTATTATTCAATATAGTAACGAAGTGAACACTCTCTAACGAATTCATTATTATTT
This sequence comes from Avicennia marina, assembly GCA_019155195.1. Lineage (NCBI taxonomy): Eukaryota > Viridiplantae > Streptophyta > Magnoliopsida > Lamiales > Acanthaceae > Avicennia > Avicennia marina. Next base: position 15,268,849 of record CM032759.1, on the reverse strand, counting down.
AAAAATACAATAATGCAATTAATTATAATTATTTAATATGAATTTATGTTCATAACTGGTTTAAACATATTATGATTTAAATATTTTTTAATTTTACTTAATTTATAAATATTTCAAAAATTTATTAGTTTCTTACCACTAAAATATTTTTATTTTAAATAATTTTAAAGATAATTACATAAATAATTTAGCTATATCAAAACTCTATTAATCTTCCACCACTAAAAGATATATATTTTAAGTTACTCAAATATCCTTGTTCATTATAATAAATATAAGCATTTAATTTATTCTTTCACAATTGGCATAAATATTCACATTTTCTCATATAATATAGATTTAACGGCAAACGAACTCGTAATTCTGCTGAAAATTTCATGCCATTAAGTAATTGTAATGTGACACAAGAAATAAGTTTCCAAGTAATACAAGAAATGATACTCCTTCAACTTATATTTCGCAAGGTTGATTATTGTCATGGATTTTTACCATAACTTGGGGTATTCATATTAACAAGATCACTTCTGTATGTAATTGATAATTGTATATTGGTAAAGAATTAATTAATATACCATTTAACTCATTTTATAAAACAATTATACAATCCTTCATTTTACAACGCACCGTTGGATTCTTTTCAAGATTTCAATAGGAAAGTCAAAATCAGCTTTCACTGCACAATAGAACAAAACAGTTGAAATCACAAATATAGAATTATACTTAGTTTATAAAATTAATTTGTTGGCACTGAAATATTTTTGCAAAATTCGTTATGCATAGTCGGAATATTATTTGGGTGACGAAAATATTGAAAGTTTTGTTGGGACTTGAGATGAAAATTATATATGCTTTGTTGTAAATTTTTAATGTAATAAAAATTTTAATTTACTTGAATTTGATTGCTATATATATGTGTGTGTGTGTGAGCGCACACAAATTGTATAACAATGATTAAATAGTATAATAATATTTAAAGATAATGAATGAATAATTTTTAAAGTTCAAATATATATGTGTGTGTGTGTGAGTTTTAATTTAATTGTTGAGTGTATCAATTAAATTTAAATACACGTGAAAGAAAAATTTTGAATTTGATTTTAAAAGAGAGTTCTATTGTGTTATATATTTAAATTGTATAAATTTTGATAAGATGGAAAGTGAAGAAAATTGAAAACCAAAAATAGCGACTACAGAAATGCAGAGTGTCGACAAATGCTAAAATTATGTTGTCCAATGGGTGTAATTGAATCAGATTCAAAAAAAAAAGTAGAACTCAATGCAATTTTGTTAAGATCAAAAATTCAAACTTGACTTTGAGTCTATCAACAAAGTCGGCTCCGACACAAAAACCCACAAATAGTAAGTACAAATAAGTAAATAAATTGTAGCGTTCAGCCAAAGTGATACTATTTCCACTAAAAGATCAACTACAAAAGTTCAAACAGAAGGCATTCCACCACGCCATATTGCAGGTGTGTTTTCCCCAAGCATACATGTCAAGAGTTTTAAATTTTAAAACTTGGTGGAAAGAGACGAGAATCAAATACTTAACCGGAATTTTTCATTTACCACCTTTGCCACGGCCACGACCACGACCACGTCCGCGGCCACCTCCTTTCCCTCGCAAAGCCTTATTGACATCGTGTTTGATTTGCATGTTTTCTGGTAAGGGAAGTATGTGGTCCACACACTTTCTGAAGCTGAAATCATCGACGGATTCATCGTCCCTTATGAGGAAGAAGCAGCGACTTTTAAACTGAGGATGGAACCGGACTTGGAAATGTTTGATGCCTTTGCCAATCTTTCTCTCTGCCTCTAAATGACCTTTTTTGAGCAGCTCCAGCAGCACCATGTGCTCGTACTAAGACAAGAAACGAGATGAATGAGCCAGAGCTTGCATTTCGGACAATATAAAGAGTCAAGACTGAAAGTTACGTAACCAGAACCAGAAGTCGCAGCGAATGGTACAGTATACTAGGATGACCAGAATAAATCTGAACAGCACATAAAATAATTTCATGAACTCAGTAATGAAGCCACTAAAATTTGAATTTCCATTTGCCATCTTTGTTGTACTGATCTAAGAGTTTCAAAATATCAGCCTTTAAAAAAGGTGTCCACTATAAGGTGCTTGCAATCCATGATTGCACCTTCTGCTGGACGGATTAGGGCCTGGCCTTGTGCCAGTTAGTCATATTCACCAGAGTGCATAATTTATTACAATATGTGAAACCCACGCCATTAACAGATATCTCATACTTACAATCTGTAAAATGGTTTCTAAGTGCATCTTCCCCGAAACTGAAGAGTGTTGGTACTTCACCATTGTTTGAACCAACAATGTACCAAAACTAGAATTTTATGAGGGGGCAAATAGCCCAAATTAATTATTGAGGCATGCTTGTCCTAAAGTCTTAATTTTTGAAGTAGGAAACGCACAATTTACTCCACCACTTATCCTTGAGAAAGTGATAACTAGACACAACGTCCAGCTGCAAATTAATGAAGCTTTCTGTTAAGTCCTATCACGATGATCACATTCCTGTAAAATGATCGCATCAACAAATGTTAACGCGGATTCATGCCATCACACATTGCAAGCAATTTGAAGCACATTATATCATCATCGAACCAGTGCAAATGAACAACTAAGGGTCAGTGTCAAACACGACTCAGAGATTCAGTTACTCTTCAATTGAGTCCTTGCGAGTCTCAATTCCAGAGGCCTCGAATCCACATTAGCTCATCCCCAAACAACTAAAAATCCATTACAATCCGCACTAACTGAAAAAATACGGTAGTACATTACCTTATTTAGATTCAGATTCGCAGGCCAAGTATGCAGAAGCTTATAAAAGTAATCAAACATCTCCACGGACGATCCGAACGTCTTCTGACCGATGTTAACCCTAACCGACTCCTCGTAGTCCTCCTCCCCTTTCTTCTGCTCGTCCATTTTTCCCTCCCCATCCCCGGAACATTCGAGTCGTTGCTCCTCGAGGGATTTTTCATCCTCGATTTTTGTTCGTTTCTGTTCGTTCTGTTCCGGGTCGTCATTTTCCTCCCTGACGCGCTTCGCATAGCCGTTCTCAGAATCCTCCTCGGTCTTCGGATCAGCGACCTCCATCGCGGCCACTTGAGCTGCCTCGTCAACCCTCAGCGAGTAAGGTCTCGAGCTGCCTCGAACCCTAGCTTCTGCGATGGTACAGACTTTCTATTTCAGAATTCGGCGAATTTTATCAACAGACGGGCTTGTTCATAATGAACGGCCTTGATGATACAGATGGGCCTTAAGAATGGATCACATTTGTGTCAAGATGTTGTTCTATTTTGGGCCGTTTCTAATGTTGCTTTAATGGGCCTGAACTACGATTATTTTATTGTACAAAGAACAAAATATTTAAAGAAAAAAAAATTGTATATTTCTAAATGAAATGAAAAGAACAACCTCATCAATTGAATCTATTATCTTTTTTGGACTTTCGCAACCTACTTAAATTGATTGTTAATAAAAAATGTATAAGAAACCCAAACTATCATTCATGGGCAGTATGTAAGTAGGTTAGGTAAACGAAACGGGCTTCTATGCATTTTGAGTTGAACTGTGAGAACTCTTTGGTGAATTAAGTGAGTCGAGGAGTGTATGTTAAGGCATTAATTATAAGTTTGAATGGGGGGGATAAGTGCTATACAATCAAAAGGGGTAATATAAAACAAAAGCATAAAGGAAATCCATTAAGCACAAGAAACCAAGGCTCTCGTATTCTTCTGTTGCATAGAGGGAAGAGCTTGGAATTCTAAAGGTGGAGTTTTACACAAAGCAAATGCTTGGTATTTTTGGGAGGGATTCTTTTTTGTTCTAACTTCTATGATCAACTTGGCTATTCCACTTTCTCTGGCTTTTTTGCAACTCTACTTTAGCTGGCTTCTATCTTAGTTCTAGCAGCAAATGCACCACATTTCTAATGATGTTTATCCATTCTTTCTTTATTTCTCTCTTCAATATCACTTGTAGATATTATATACTACAAAAGTAGGGGAAAAAAATTAACACGAACAAGTTGAATTAAAGCAACATAATTTTACATAGGGGTGTACACAATCGGATTTGAGTGATTTAATAATAAAAATTCAACCCCACTTGATATAGGCGGGTAAAGAAAAATTTAAATTACAATAGGTTATAAATTTTTTCAAATTAAATGAGTTGAGTTGGTCAGTTTGATACTATTTTGCGGTCAGGTTGGCAAATTGGCAAGTTACAAATTTTATGTCTATTATATAAAAGTAAAGTTGAAATTTTTTAATTGTGTAAAATATAATAATTTTTTATCAACTAGTATATTATCTAAAAATAAAATTATTATTAATTAAACAAAACTATGACTTAGTTTTATCAATCCTACGATCAATTTTATATCTCTTTTATAATCAATTCTACATATAAATTTTAAAATGTTTCATAAATTCAATCAAACATTCTTGATTCTTTAAAACATTTATACATAAATCAAATTATTAAAATAAAATCTAAACGCATTATATCAAAATAATAAAAAAAGTTATTATATTAAAATATTGAGAATATAAAGCATCAAATAATCAAGCATAAAAAATTAAAAATTGACTTAAATACAGTAACAAGTGCATTTTGAATTAACTAACAAATTTGATACACTATTAATTTCAGTCAAATATATATCATAACTAAAAATTTAAAAACTGCAGTTATACTTTAAATCAAGAGTAACAAAAAAAACCCTAAAAAGTACAACTACATATTATTAAATTAATATAAGTGGTTGGGTCGTGGGTTAGACAGATTGTAATTATTAACCTGCCACCCGAACCAAACATGTTGAGTTTTAATATTTATAAATTACTATTATTTATTTAAAAATTAAAATCGATAATTTACAAGTGATTTATGAGAAGTTTAAATAGGTTTATAATTTATGAGTGATTTATGAGAAGTTTAAATAGGTATATAAAGTCAAGCCAGTTTATGCACACCTTAATTTTACAACATAACAGGGGTTCTTAACATAATAGGGGTTCTCGGCATTTGATGCTTAATCTTCAAACTATTGATGTAATACTTTATCATTTAATTTGCAGGTGGGCACAAAAATATGACGTGGAGAAACGGCCTTGAATCCAAGAATCAAGAAATGGGTCTTTGTTTGAAAGATGGTCTAAAGAATGAGGCAAAGGAATCTGGTGTGGGGAACCCATGCCAAGATTCTTGTTGGCTTCTCAAGAATGATCTTTTTTTCCAACCAACTTTTATTCAAACCTGTCAGTCAATCTTCTAAAACAGCCTTATATTGTTTCCCAGCCAGGCTCATCATTGGGGCGAATCAGCTTCTCTAGATGCTTTGAGGCCTCATTTGTGCTTTATTGCTTTAATCCCACGACAGGTTAAATACACAACGAGCCACTAAGCAATAGAGAGGAGCTCGTTTCCAGACAAAGGCACATATTCTTTCGACTTTGTTTCCAACAATAACTTGCCTTATCCCATCCTCGTCTATTCTGGTTCAAAGCATGCGCCGCTTAACCTATAGGATCATCATCCTGGCACTCTTGTTCATTGTGTTTCTGTCTAGTCAACCGGAGACTGTTTCAGCTTCGGGAAGCGCCGATCTCGCTCTAAGACGGGGCGGAGGGCATTCGCTTGTAAGAAGTTCCCGGATTCTGAATGCTGATGCCCTTCAGGAAATGAATGTGCCCCCAAAAGTTTCACCCTCTCCTGCAGCAACTTTTGACCCAGATCAATCAGGAAAGAGAACAGTTCGAGGAGGATCAGACCCTATTCATAATAGATGCTGATGCATAGGGTGCGAATGGTCCCTCTAGAAGGCGCCGAGCAAAGCTGCAATGCTGCTTGAAGCAATCCCTCATGGATACAGAAGCTTGGCTGAGATGAAATTTTGCGGCCTCTTTAACGTTTCCTGAGTAGGTTGGTTTGGCTATATTGTTTAATTTGTTTAAATCAATGCATTTAGTCCCATATAGTCAGAGGAGAGATGCAGCTAGGAAGAGTAGGTAACATATGTTTACGGATGCCGAACGTAGCTCAGATACTCAACGATTGTGATATTCATCGTTAAATAAATATATAGTTCCTTTTTATGACAGTGCTCTATTATTTGGCATTGTTGTCCAATACCTCAGCTTCAGAACATTCCTAGTTTCAAGCCCTCCCTGCCATAGCCAACATCTATTTTGTACTAATATCTGCAAACGTCAGATTGCTTAATACGTGTACCACAACTAGCTGCATGCATCCATCAGAAATGAGGGCTTGAATGTATGCACTCGCACAGACACTGACATGCAAGCACAGGCGGAGACCAATACTTTTGTAGACAGAACATTCATTGCCACAGCAAGTCTTTTTTTCAACTCTCGCGTTCAGCTTCCCTAGGTTTCTTTCAATGATTCAGTCAATAATGGTTATCTTTTGGGCTGGAAAAAAAAGTCCCCAATGGGACGCCAGGTACTTCTTGAATCATGAATCATGTGTTTAAGGTCTCAAAAATGAGTTCTCATAATAAACAGTAACTAAAACTACTAGTTCTTTGTAAGCAACATATAAGTTGGATTGTAAGCTTAGGAAAATTGGGATCTGGTATACCTTTTCTTCCTGTGGACATTTAACTGTGTGGATGTTCTCTTGCGGGAAACAGCCTGCCAAATCATGTCAACAGCATCACCAGGCTGAGATGGATATCGGTATTCAAAGTGCCTACTGACCTCCTTTAATCTTTCCCACATTTTGGTCCATTTCTCTCGCTTGATGCCTCTAAGAAGCTTCAGAAGGAAACCCTTCTTCCCAGCATCTGATGCACGGATGAATATGCTGAATTCCGAATAGTCAAGAACATCTTCAAAAGGTAGCTCAATCTTGTCACTAATAATTACAGGAACACAGTGGCTAACAATGGCGTCAAACAGGCGATTGGATGAAGGGGTGTCCCCAGCTATATTAAGGCAAAATTTGGATGAGGCCATCCCTTTGCCTGCCTGTCTTATCCCATTTGCTTGAACACTTCCAAAAGAGAAGTGTACATCTTCCTCATCTTTAAGAAGGTAGTATAGTTCTTGACGAATCACTCCACCCTGAATATCCACAAAACTAAAATTCACGCTTAAAAAAAATTAAGCCAGGAAAGTAACACCAATCTATGTTTTCAAGATTAAATGATGCAAGCCAAAAAATAATTGGAACTTCTTCTTTCCCCTCATTTGCGGCTTGTTTCCTACATCTATTCCCCATTTTCTGAAATTTCTTTTGCCGCCCTGATTCTTTGAATTGTACATTTTTCAGGCTTGTGCACAACTAGTATTTGTCCTGTTAATGCAAAGGGATGTATGTGGGGAAGATAAATGAAATTACAACTGCAGTTTAATGTGCTTATATTATTCAATTTTCAATCTTACAAATCAGCATCACATAAAAATAACTTCATTTATATTGCCGTCAATACTCAGTACTGGAGCACAAACATTTATTCCATCCGGAGTTAAGCCATCAACATGAGGGCTATAAGTCTTCTGTGTGATTACTTCAAAGCATTTATTTAAAGATAGGTGAGTCCTTGAATATTGAAGATACATTAAGTCCTCAAATATTACGAGAACTCAGTTTTGATATTTTGAAACATGCATATACATAGTGAAGGAAATCAGTAGTTACAGTAATCATTTTTCTAGTTACTATCGTGGAGTAAAATAAGGAGACAATACTTTGAATGGAGAAGTGCACCCATAAATGAAGCTTAGGCTATTTCTTTTTGGAAATCAGTAATACTGACAATTCTGTTTCAACTAATCTCAACAATAGGACAAAGCCTGGAAGCTTAAGACATTCCATATCAATCTTCCACAAGTGAATCAGAGATGCAAATGTCTCCAAATTCAGACATAAAAAACCACCTAAAGAGTGTGACGGTTACTTTGATCTTTTGAATTGTGCCATCTAAACCCAAAAACCACACATAAACTCAACCATTCTGAAAACACCATTAAATATAGGAAAAAAACAATGCTTATAGTAGATGGATATAAAACTTACATCTTTTCTGTAAATTGCTCCTTGGAAATAAGCCAATATTGGCCTTTCACTGAAAGGGGCAGATTTAGCAGCTGGAATTGTCCTAACCATATGTTTGTAAGGAGCAATTACATCCTTCCTTATGTTGGATATTTCAACTGGATATCTCCCAAAGTCCGCAAGCACAAACATGGCAGAACTGAGCTTTTCCCGAGCAATTAACATGCTATTTGGGTGATGGGCTACAATAAGATGATCCCTACCACCCGACTGCTTCCACTCCTTGCGATGCTTCAAAAACTCCACCAATTGTCCCTGCAGCAGTCTATCCATGCTAACCTTTTGCTTCCCCTGAGTCTTTGAATGCCGATTATAGCTCAAAGATAAGAAAACGGGTACAAATATTACATCTGCTTCACTTGATTTCTGTACTCTGATTGCACTACACGGCCTGACTACATTTGCAGTATTTGATGCAAGAAGATCAAGAGTTAGCCAGTACTCCACACTGTGCTGTAAATTTAAGCCACCAGGGTAGGATGGTACTCTCTTTGGGTCACTAATGCTGGGCCATGTTTGATTGTCACTTCCCTTCCACCCCAACAACCCAAAATGAAATTTAGGAGGCATGTCATACATATATACCCGAAGAAGAGCCTGTTGTTTGTCACATGATTTCCTTCTATACATTATCCCTTCATCCTTAATATTGCTTGTATTTGAACCTTGCAAAGCCACTTCTTGATTTCTTATATCATCTTTCTCTAAACTTCTATTCTGGAAATCAGGAATTGTAACAGCAGACTTGTGCACATCACCTTCGCTGTTTGGTTTTAGGTTAATTGATGAATTATCAGCAATGATTAACGGGAGAACTGATTCAGTTATCAAAGAATTGTGACTGAATTTTAGAAGGAACAGAGAAGAGGAGATCAAAAGAAACATGGAAAAGGCTATTAGGCAAGAAAGAAGCTTTGCCCTTGGCCTGCTTTTCTCTGAAACTAAAGACATCTTGAAAATCAAAGCTAATTCATCAGACCTAACAGATGCACTCTCATACAGAACAAGGAAATTTTTTTTCCTAACAGGAGCACCGGTAAATGACAGCAGCTACGGACTTACAGGTTGAACCCCATTCTTTTATGGTAACTTCATTAAATGCTCCACAAAGATTTAAACTTCTGAACCAAAAATAAAGTTCCTTCCCAGCACAGCTCTCGTGCAAAACAAACAACCAGCCCTGAATAGAAGGGTCGCCTTTTAGATACTTTAAAGAAATAAAGGTGGTATCTTGACAATAAAAGAAAGCATAAACCAAGAAAAACCAACTACCTCCATCAACCCCGAGCTGCTGCCAAACTAAACCCTAAACTCATGACCTCAAAACTATTCCCATTTTATTTTTTCATCTGGGTTATGCGTATCAAGAGCCAATTTATTTTTCCAACATCCTACCTCAAAACAAAACTATGAACACAGTGTAAAGGTGCGCAAGGAAAACTTACCTAGGGTCTGGATCAGCTAGATTGGAGCATCCTCACGTGGTGCTACAGCTTTCCTTCTTTTCCTTGTTTCAAGGCCCCCACTTTCAGGCCTGTAGAACAAAGGCTTTCGATTCTTGGAGAAATTCCCTCTTCGCTTCTCATCAAAACTATGACTACTGAAATTCACACTTCCCAGTATGCCAAACTTCGAAACCAAGTTACTGATTATTTTTAATAAGATAGTTGTTTTAAAAAATACACCCAGTGGGTTTGGCTCGGCAATCAGACAAGTCGTAGAGCAGGTTGTTAAAAGATTCTTTGTGTGTATAGTCCGCCACTGTCTCTCATGAATACTTGCCCCAATTTCAAAAACGGAAAAGTTTGCCTCAAAAGTCCCAAGTGGGCTATGCTAAATTTATATCTTTAAATATATATAAAATATATAATAATATTTAAATAACATAATAGAATTTCGAGATAATAATTAATATTTTAAAAAATAAGTATATATAAATACAACAAAAAAATGTGTATGTGTATATATAAGTATATATATGCATTAATTTAATTATAAATAAATATAATAATTACAAAATAATTAATTAATTATATATATAAGTTGATAAAATTTGAATTTAAATTTATGCATAAAATATTTGATTTCAAGAAGTTGGATGATATGGGAAAAACATGAAACATGGGTAACAAAGATTATACCCATGACATCAACTATTATTATTTTTAAAATAATTTTTACCAATTTTATCTTTTAAATTAAATTGATATGGATGACGCTTAGAGTGGGGTCAACTAGTGAGGACGGTTGGTGAAGTATAGTGGGGAATTTTTACTTTGGTTCATTAATTTTAAATTAATGTTTTATTTAATATATATATATATATATATATATGATGTATTTTTTAAATATAAAAATTATATGCATTTCACACGCATAGTTTATACCAAATGTAATACAATATTCGAGGAAACATTGATTTAAAATAGAGAGTATCAACCGAGGAATTTCAGGTAAACGTTGATTATTATTATTTTTGGGAGAGATGACATTTCCTTGGAATATTACGTATATGATTTGTAACTAAAATAAACGGATAACTCATACAGATAATTTCAGGGGGTTTTCCCCATAAATTTGTGTGTGGCAGTTTGGTAAAATACTCCATGCACGTTAACGTGATGGATGAAAACTTAAATTATTGGGCTACTATCAGCAACGACCCAATACATTTCATTAATGGGCCTTACCAACGATTGGGTTAGATTATTTTTCTTCCATATTTGGCCCATTAAATAAATCATGGGCCTATAATGTCCTTGCAAACCCATTGTATGACAACTGTGATTGATGAATTTGGTGTGAATTCTATGCAAGTTTTGGAATTTAATTTGCATTTGAGTTTTAGACTTCGTCTATTTGCTGGAATCTAAAAAGATATATAAGTTATCCAAATAATTTGATATATTATTCATTTTATAAAACTGAGGGACAAAATTAGCCGTCAAACCCGATATCAAATGCCATTTTGGGTGAGGAGACATTCCATTCTATAACTTGGATATGGTTATTTTCTATCCTCTATTTTAAATAATAGAAATAATATTATTTAAAATAAAAAAATAAAGAAAGATGAAAACAAATTGAAAGCAAAAAGTTTGAAAAGAAAATACAAATAAAAAATAAATTAAAAGAAAGAGGATAGAAAATAAAAAAAATTAAAGTTAAGAGTAAACACGAGATTTTATATTGTGCAACTAAAAAGGATAAATGTGTAATTTTATTTTGTGTAACTAAAATAGGTTTAAATTTTTAATAACATGGTATAGATTTATGCAGAAGAAATATTATCAATAATTAGACTATTGGCACATACTTTGTACTAAAATTTAGTTGCTGCAAAAATTTTAAATATTTTAAAAGATTTTTCCATATTTTAAACTCGGAAGATTTTCAATCACTTTATAAGCTTTACATGTTGTTGGACTTATAGAAATTGAACTTATAGTAAAACTAAATAATTAGTGTGGGCTCCACTTGTTTTATTTCTTTTGAGATTGGACTTGAATTATTTTTCGTAAAACTGTTTCTTTTCAAAAATATGCTTCTTCAAGTTTAGAAACGCCTCTTCCCTCTCTTTTAGTTTCGACATATCTTTAATTTCGAAATATATCTGTCATTCCCGAATTATGACCCCTAATAATGTGCGTCAATTTTCATTATTATTTCCTATCAATTACTCCCCAATTAAATGGATTGTGGGAGAGAAAGTGGGCAAGTTGAAAAGCCTTTTTGTCTGTTACTTACTATTTCCTATCAATTACTCCCCAAGTAAATGGATTGTGGGGGAGAAAGTGGGCAAGTTGAAAAGCCTTTTTGTCTGTTACTTATTGGGAAGAATATATCGACTCTGAATAACCTATACAGGATTTCTCTTGTGACATGGGTCAATGGGTCAAACCATGTTAAATCTATTTCTTTCTTATGTTTTCTAGTGATTATTTGATATAATTCATGTGATTCAAGTTAGGAAAATTGGCAACCTTGGTTTTGAATCCCATCATTGGCGACACATGTGAGAACAAAGTGAAACCTGGTGTTTTAAAAATCGAACCAAACAGGATTTCTTTTATGACATAGATCCAAACAACGGCAGAGGAAGGACAAGTTCATGATCTTATCCAGTTTTCTCTGCAAGGAGACTGAACTGAGCACACTCCAACTCTGGTATACCTTCAGTTCGAAAAGAGAGAAAAAACAAACAACCAAAAAGTGCCCGCCATTTCTACCCTCAAATTTTCAGTTCTTTCACAGCCACCACTTATCGTTCAAAGGCTATTTTCTCCCTCCACCCCTGCATCTTGCCTCCGTCCCCCACCAATCTGGCTATGACCTCTCCCATTCAAAAGGTTTTTGTCATTTGTCTCCCACCGATCTGGCCCATTTCGGGCTGGGGTTCGAGCATGATCTATTTCTCTAAACGATGTGTACTCAGACTTCAACAGGAGAGTTCAATCGGGTTTCTGGCGACATCTTCATGCAAGTTCTTGAAATTCTCAGTCCCAGATAGTCAGCAAGGCTGAAAGCTATGCAAATCATGGAAATTTTTAGCGTTGGACAGTCGGTTGAGGATTTATGTTCTACAAAATATATGAATCAGAGCTCTGGGATTCTATTTTCTTCGCCAGAACTTACTTGCGATATGTGCTTGAGTATATTCCTCGTGCAGGGCCATCCTACAAACAAAAGCGTGGCTGCATTATTGTGCAGACCAATTGCTGAAATTGGGTTTATTTCATCTCCCCGCTTGCGACTTCTGAAGAGGAGAACCGAAGCACTTCCAAAACAATCTGTTTCACAAATGAGGCCAGGCATATGAATATAAACTTCGAGACACCCTGAAAGTTGTAGAAAACCATGTATTCAGTTTTGGCTTATTCTTAAAATTTCTGATTTTGTGGAGCACGCATTTAACATTTTAGAGAAATCTATTAGAAATCATCCAACAGGATGTTACTCTACTCTGCGATTTCTCATGGGTTCGCAAGCCGCGTGATTAGGCATCTGGTAATAGAGCGCCATGGTCGTCATTCCAGATGTTGTTAATGTTGCTTTGTGACTGCATTTGCAAGAAAAGTAACGGAATGGTACGAGCCTTTTTTGGGTTATTTATCGTGTCTAAAATGCACGGGCTAGAGAAATCCCACTTAACTGCATGATGGTTGAGGTTTGATGGATATTTATTTATTGGTAAGATGTGTCAAACCCCAGAAAAGTTTTAAGGTTGTGTAATTTTATTTCCTTTGCTGGCCCATCTTATCCAATTGTTTTTCATAGAAATTGGGTCATTAGAAAAGAGATCATAAATTTATTTAGATAATCATTTGGAGTGACAGCTTGAATGCTAAGTATTAATATCAGATGAAAAGATGTGGAATTAAGTGTTATTGAATGGACTGTGGCATCCACTGCTACGTCAATTTCAAGCAATTTTTGCTGAAGACGGGGGACTGAAGCTAGGGACTGAGCTTTCGAGTGAGAAATAATCTTCTGTCGTGCTTTCAGATTTGTGCGATCTTTATTTGTCCTCGTACGCGACTATTGAGATTGTATGATAACCAAGCAGAGGGCCAAGCAAGAGATGATAAAAAAAAAATCGTCTGCTTATGTCTCGTACTGTGACCAGCAAATAATTGCCAGATAAATAAAGGAAGGTACTATTTTAGACTTTGACTTAATATTCTCACGCCCTATATTTATACTTACTCTTGTTTTGTGATGACAAAATTTTGCGAGAATTGAGGGACACTTGAAAAAAAGTGAGACAAAAATCGAAAAACACAGGTTGGGCAATCCATGGGCTGAATGCAAGTCAAGTGTCAGACTCACAGCATGAGTTGACTGCACAATACGAGTGGAAACACGCCACAAGATATTAATAAGTACTAATGACTAGATGATCAAGTGAACTGTACATTAATACCTTGTTTTCGATTTCGGAAAAGTAGCGATGATATCCCCACTTATTGGCCTCATCATCAATTAGCCCTAATTATTGTACTAAATGACTCAATTAAATCCCTTAATTATTGTATTACTTACCTTATTTAATCTTATTTAAACCATTGAATGGCATGGATTCAAACATAAAGTTTCATAACTGTCTATTATATAGTAGTTATATTCTATAATTATAAAAATTAATAATTATGTTTTAAAAATAATTAGAGGTATAAAATATTCTTTATTCAAAAATAGTTGCTTCATTTTTTACAATACGAAGTCAATTTTTTTGTTTTTTAATGTATCATATCGATCTTTTATTGTTGATACTATTCATGTTATTAATGTTTTTTAATTCTAATGTTTTATATTATTTAATATTCTTTGCTCAATTTTAAAAAATGTTATGATTTTATTTAGAAAAACACATAAATTAATATATTCAACTATAGCAATTGAACATTTTTAGAATGAATTGACTACAATAAATATTAAGTTTTAATTTTTAAACTATATAAGCAATTTAATATATACAAAATAGTACACAATAAAATTAAAATATTATGCAAGTCATTTAAAATATAAATTTTCATCAAATTTTCTTTTAATTAATTTGGTTATTGTTAATTGACTTTAACATATAATTCCTTTATTGGCATTATTTTATTAATTTAATTGTTGTCAGCATACTAATAAGAAAATAAAACTTTTAATATTGTAAAATTAATTGTGTAAAATATAAAATAATGATAAACTTAACTATACATTATAACATGGCAAAGTACAATATAGGCATTTGAACTCAATTAGAATAAATTAATGTTTTTAAATTAATTCAACATAAAAATTAGTAGCAATTAATGAAAATAGTATACATTAATAGAATTACGTAAAATTAATTTGCATCCGCATAAGTATTAATACATTTTGGCAAATAATTTTACATATATCAAGTATTATTTTTTTTTTAGTTGTATATTTTTTGAGGGGACAAACACTAATTAAAAAATAATTTAAAAATTTATATAATACATGTTACTGTATATAGTAAGTAGCGCCACCCCCGCCCCCCAAACCCTTGCCTTCCTTGTGAAGGTCTTATAATATTAGAAAAAGTTAAATATATTCTATAAATAGACCCCTTTGATAGAGAAAAGAAGACACGAACAGGCAAGTAATTCTCGTACTTGTATTATTCCACTCCAATAATGAAATTCTCTCTCTCGTCCCTGTGGATGTAGGGTAAATTGGTCTTAAATATTGTGTTATTTCTTTATTTATGCATTTCTATACTTTTTGGTTGAGTTCCAATCCAAAACGACAAACACGCCTTGTTTTGGATCACATCAATATGTTTTGCTACTTCCTATAAAATCTCAGAGCCCTCTTTGCTTTTAAGGTAGTTTACATAGAAATCACATCAACTTCTTGTTAGTGGACTGCACTATTTGTTGATCTTCGGGTAATCTTTTCCTTAGAAAAAAAGAATGAAAGGCTTGTTTAATTTTCAGAAACATTTTAGTGATCCTAAAATAGTTTCTAAAGACAATAATCAATTTTGACATGATTTAAGCCACCAAATCTAATATTTGTTTTTTTTTGTGGATTTTGTGTTTGTTTCACAACATTATTGAATTAAAAATTATAAATAATAATTATAAGTAGTAACCTTGATGATAAAATGAATTTTTATTATATTTTCTTTACTTTTTACATCGACATATAATAATTTATCATGGTGCTCACTTTATGAGTGCGCAAAAATTAAATAAAAATTTTAATTAATAGAATAAAGTTACATAGCAATCTAAAATAGATAAGACTCAAACATAAAACTTATTTTATTCAAATTTAACATAAATACAAAAAATTTACATAAAAAATCTTCATTGAAATTCAAAAATCAAGATTGCTACGTGATTCAGCAATTTACTTAGGACTATTTTTTTTTTCCAAAATACTGTAGAGGAGTTATTATAGATGATTTTTTTTTTTTTTTTTTGACTGATTTCGTTCCTCTCGTTTGAGGAGTACACTAGACATTTGGGATAAGTTCGTCTTTTTCAAATGTTTTTAAGTTTTACTTGTAGTGTAGTTTTTCTCAAGTAAACGTACTTTTATGATTTTATTAAGAGGCCGCAGGAGACTTGTGGTTCAAGTCCCACTTGCAAGTAGATGTTAATTTATTTTTATTTTAGTTAATTATTTGCTATGATTTATTTGCTTTAAATGTATATTTAACATGAGATAACTTGTTTTTATAATGAAATATTTGTCAAAATATACAATTCATAACTTACATTGACATTAAAATTATATTCACCTTTAACATTTAATTTCATTCATTTATAATGTATTATTATGTAAATAATGTTTTTTGGTTGTATAATATGAAATTAAACAATTATCTTATTCTAAATTCTTTTATTTCTCTCCTTTTAACTTATTAGTTTTATTTAGATTTCTTTCTACTTTTCTCCTCTTTCAAACTTTTTTGATCTTTCTTTACTTTTTTAAAATATATTTGCACAATTGTCCCTAATTTAAATTCTTTTACCTTTTTACACATTTCCTTTTCAATTATTTTAATATTTCTTAATTTACTTTTTTAAATATTCTTTATATATTTAATTTAAATAATAGCTTTATCTTTTGAAATGTAATGATTTTATAATTTATAAATATATTTGCACATGTGTAAAATATGTAACTTTTACTAGTTTTTAATTAATTGAAAATTATTTTATGACTTGAATCGAAACTTGATATTTTGCTTGATGCATTTGGATTACAGAAAAGAACAAATATAATGGGAAATGCTATTTTATTTAAAATTAATATTTGAGATGACGCTTCTATTTGCATATAAAATCATGAGGTATTTGAATTAATTTATCCATCAATTTATAATTTATATGATATTCAGATAGCCCAGAAAATTGTCCATGAAGCACATGAGCACTTAATTTGTCTATTTATGTAATTGATAGCTTTTGTAAAATGTTGATCGATAATTGATAGTTTACTGTGATTAAATGATGGGATATATATATATATATATGTATGTATGTATGTATGTATGTATGTAGAAAGATTATATTTTCAATGGATTTAGAAAGATTATATTTTGCAATTGTTGAATGTAGAAGACCATTGACTATTGTTCATCCCCTGTATAGTCACAGGCAGCTTATCAAAGCCCCCACATATTAACTAGCGGTTTTTAACACGGTGTGTTTGCAAACATTAATGCCAAAACCAGATTACTTGCAATGTTTTAAATTATATTTCATAAGTTGTTTATCTTGTTATTTATGTTTTAACCGGACATTAAAGATTTGTGTATACATAAATATCAAACATTATATAAATTTATTGTTTCAATGAAACAGAAAATCATATTGATAGAGAGAGGAAAAATAAATAACATAAAATAAAAAAGACGTTATCATAGTAAAGATATATAATATTGCTATATCTTTGACAATTTTTAATTAAAAATCAATCAAATTAGAAAATTATTCAAAAGAAGAGAGAAAGAAATCAATTAAAAATAAAACATAAAACATAAAAGAAAGTAAATAAATCAAAGAAGCGAGAAATTTTTTAAAAAAGTGTTATTTTATATGTTTAACTTTCAATCGATGTTAATTTTGTTGTTGAAATGAAATTTGTGCCACCAATTATATAGATCCATTCTTTTCATCAAGGTTATAGCATTAAAAAGATAATGACACGCATCATAGGTTAATGATTAATAACATACCCTATTCAGAGTGGCATTTTAGGAAATAGATTAAAAACCAATCCCATCCCATAATATAATAGTATAGATATTAGTAAAAATTCCACTGTATGCATATGCAAATTTATTTATAAATTATGCAGTTATTGTATTTTAAACAATAGAAATAAATTTATTAAAATTAAAAGTATAAAAATATTTAATATAATAAAATAAAAATGAAGAAAAGAATTTGAAAATGAGAAAAATTGAGAGAAAACATAACTAAAAATAAATGTGAAAAGAAATAAAAAAGGAAAGGGAGAAAGAAATGATAGAAAAATAAAAAAGTTAAAATAACAAATACGGATAAATGTGTAATTTAAATTGCATAACTAAAACTCTTTATTAATTTAATAATATATTATTGATAGGTATAAGAGAGAGAGAGAAGAAGAAGAAGAAGAAAAAAGATAAAGAAAATAATAAAGGAAAATAAAAATTTAAATAAGGGTAATCATATAATATGACATTGAGTTACCAAGAATTTTTATTAACTTAATAATATAATAGATCATATAGATATATTAGACTGAAGAAAAGTTCTCATATAAATAATAATCATATTATTGAAGATACATATGTGTGTGTTTGTCATTGATGGAACCTCTTTGCCCAGCTCGATTATTCTGTACTACGTACTCCCGATAAGGTACCATATTGCCCCCGTTCTATGAGGTTTATGTCTCCCACGAAATTAAATTAATATTCATAATTAAATAAAATAGTGAGACACAAACAAAAAAATTAAGACCATTCATTCATGTAGAATTGTACACAATCAGATATTTAAACTAGCTAGCTTCGATTTAGTTGTATAAAATGTCCGTTTAAATTTTATTTTCGAATAAATCAATTATATATATATGTATGTATGTATAATATTTTTGGCTTTTACATATTATACAATAAACAAAAATTATTGGAAATTATACCAATGAGCAATTATCATATCACAGCCAATAATTGCTAATCAACTAATATTTCACATTTAAAAAATAAAAGAATAGCTTCCTTCAGTTTGACATAATTCAATTTCAATTAATAGTTCATCTTAATTTTGCTTGTTGAATTAGATTTCATCCGCATAATTAAGTCTCTTCTATTAAAATTAACCAAAATAACACTTGAAAACTGGCTCCAACTCGATCTTTTAAATTGCCATTATCTTTATCTTTGCACAATTAAATTAAATTTTATTGTGTTAAAATAAAATTAAAGGTAATCAATTTACATAATCTTCGTCTTTACACTTTGTTTTCTGGCACAATTCAATACACACTTTAGGAACAGAAATAAATATGTGCGTGCCTAATTATGTAACTTGCAGAATTTAAATCTATCTTGCACATGAATCAAATTAGACTTTGACAAAAAAAAAAAAAGATACAGAAAAAGGTAATACATGATTTTCAAGAATGTGAGACGTTCTGAGAAACCACCGCCTCTACTCTTCTGTGGAAATTCCGGTGGCAGCCACAGGCGGCGCATCTGAGCGCAGCCTCCGTCCCTTCTTCACCTCCGGCCATGAACTCCCTGCAACCATCGACGGCGTATCCTCCTATATCGGCTGCTTGGTTCTTCTGGCATTCCGCGTAGCGTACTCTTCGGACAACCTGCGCACTCGGACATACGTGAGATCCTTCTTTTCTGAGAATCACTTGCCTCTTCGTCATTCTCGCGTCAATCATATAACTAACCCTAGTTCTTCGTTCTATCTATTTCCAGCAAAAGATTCTCTCACAAGGTTAATTAGCAGCGAAACTTGGAGACCTGAATTTCTATTGGAGAGATTACAAGATAAAAGTAACAAAGGGATTGGCCTTATGACCTAACCCTAGCAAGCCAGCCAGCTGTATATATACTGAGAGAATTTCGCCAGTTTTGAAGGGTAGTATAAAATTATTTTAGACGTGTATATATTATCCCGGTTAATTTGATTTTAATTATATCAAAGATTCTTTGTCAGAATGACACGTGCAGGCATTTTGATATTTTTTTGGTTGTAATTAAGTGCATTAAAAAAAAATTCAATATTGGCAATTTTTGATTTTTCTATTTTTTATTTCTATTTTTAGGGGTTTGTTATTCAACACTTTGATTTATAAAATCATATATTTAATCTAAAGACAAATTAAGATTAAATTAAACTAATCGGTTATTAATTTTTTGGTACTTATCCCTGTTGGCGCCGTTATTTGATAATTTGTTTAAGTTAGGCTATGTTTGTTTCACTAATTTCGATCATTCTAACATCCCATCAAACTTTTCATAAACAAATACATTATTCAAAAAAAAATTTATTTAAATTTAAATTTAAATTTTCATCTCTGATATATATAAAAATAACTAACTATTATTCAATTATTGTATTTATTAATAATTAAATCAATACCTATATATACACAAGTACACTCACATTTTTTTATATATTTATATTCTAAAAATTAATTATTATCTCTGTATATTATATCATATCATCCATTATTATTATATATCTCATAAATATATTCAAAAAAATCAAAAAAAAAATCTCATCAAAATCTTATTACCAAACATTTAGTCGTACCAATACAATTTCCACAAAAAAAATCATCTCCCGACAAAAACACATCTCCCAAACATAGACTTATGGTGTTTATTGGTCTTGATTAATTATTGGTGAACGTGGAAAGAAAAAGAAAAGAAAAAAACAAGCAAGCATAGAGACTGGAGAGTTGACTAGAGATAATTATTGGAAATGATTTTCCAACCGCCTTAAAAGGACGAAAAGATTGTCCATTTCCATATAAACTATTGCAAAGCTCTAAACTGATGGGAAAGCACTGGATTAGTTGTGTCTTCGAATGATTGATTTGACAATGAAGTCTTCCCCTTAATATTGTGGATGTGTATTTTTATTAAAGGATAAGTCACGTTAAATTAAAAGTTCGTACATGCGCGTTCTCATTTATTAATTTATATAGTGGTTTATTGTGTTTAATATACTAATATATAATATCCCTTATGTTAGTATTTTATGGATCTAAAATGTCGAATATAATAAATATGCTTAATGTTTAATATTAAAAAAGTTAATAATTGATTTAGTTAAGTCTAAGATTTCGTGGATGGTTAATTATATGCAAACAAAATAGAGTGACGCGGCAGTTCAAATCGTGTCCTCATATCATGCCTAATTTTGCTAATAATTTCTATTACCTAACTTCGATGACTATCGATATGATTCATTAATTCTTGACCCACAATAACCTGTGATGCACGGATACTCAGAAAATAGATTAATACTTTATTGGATTGGCAGACACAACTCCAACACAAGCCAGATATTGTTTCGAAAATGTATTGTACGAAAATCAAAATAAAATAAAAAATATTTTAAATAGAAAAAACAGACATAAATATATCGAACTCAGGAGTACGTCAGACATGGGTTGGAATGATCACAATTTTTTGTTATTGGGTTTTTTTGGCTATTTCTGAAAATTTCAGAGTAAAATTGTAGAGATAAAATATGTAGACTATGTATATATGTATATATCTTACAATTTGATGATTTATTAATCGTATTGGTTTGCATAAAAACATATATATCTCCCTCTCCCGATTTTTCTTTATAAAATTTTCAACTATTCATATTCCATAATTTTATTCTTGTAGGATGATTTTGCTTAGCTATTTCATAAATCATTAGTTGTTATGTGACTTTTTATTGTTATTTGTATTTTTGGACTTGAAAATCGCATTAATTTGAGTATATTTTGTGCTGCTCTGGCTGTCTTTCTAAATTTGAGGCATATTTGGAGGTTACTTGTTGACATGATTACCATTTATAAAGAGTTAAATCTACTCTAATCTAATATAATATATAATGGCAGAAAGGGCTTTGGCCAGTTTTGAAAATCTATTAACAAGAAATATTTGATAATTGATTTATTTAAACTAAACATACTGAAAATTAATTTTTGTAGTTTTCTTTTTGTACTTCAATCTAGTCTAGATTTATCATAGCCAGATAAATTTCTAATATTTTCCTTTGTGTGTCATTTCATATAATATAATATCTATTTTTTAGGATGAATATCATAAATTCTGCATATGAAATCATTGGGTTTATTTATCGTTGCACAAAAAAAAAAAAAAAAAAGAGAATCAAAGATCCCAAAACTAATAGCTAAATAGTTACTTTTAATAAGAGCTAAATACGTATATAGTAGGTAAATTTCTTTTTTACATCATATAAAATGTGGATTAACCAATCATTATCAATAGAGGTAATATTTACATTATTTCCACGTTTCTTACTTGTCGTGTTTCAAATTGAACACGTGACATGACAGTGTCCTCGAATTATAAACTCAAAAGATACCAAACCCTATATGCATTAGAGAACTAATCAATCAATTGAATTATAAACTCTATACATACTTATAAAAATTAAATTCAATTGAATTATAAACTACTTATAAAAATTAAATTGTACATAAGGGAATTCAATTTACAATAGAAAACTCTAAAATTACGAATATTGAAGACCCAAATTTAGAACTTAAAATTAATTTCCAATACGAACGTCTTCACCAATCCCATGTATATTTGTCTTCAGCATTCTCATTTGCAAAAATGGGTTTAGAACTTGTGAGTAAACAATTGTCCGTTAAGGGATTACCTATTTTTAGGAGTGTAACCGTCCATTGAGGGATTATCTATCTTTAGAGGTGTGAACAAATAAATATATCCAAAAATCTTTCAATAAAATCATTTTCAGTACTATTGCATTTCGTAAAGATTTCTTTTCACTCTTTATGTTAAGATGCTCATGGAATCAGATGTTTTATCTACTAAATACACTTATTAAAATTTTGATCTTTAGCCTCAACTCCTTCCGTTTTATTCGCATTAAGCCCACTTTTAGTCCCCATTTATCACACGTTGACTGTATTAATTGGTAGTCAATGGGTGCCACATTTCTTTTGGCCGTCACATTACAAACCACGCTATGCAAATATAAATGAATTCAACCCATTTTAATTTATTTACAGTAAACATATTATCTAAGTATTAGTTAATGCAATTTTCTTTCTTTTATGTCGTGTTAAAAATTAAAAATACTCGATTATTATAAATTTTTCTTTTTATGTTTTAACATACTATTCCTTAAAAATTGGATCAATTATTTCTCATATTTTTCTTTTATATTTCTCTCTTCAAATTTAAACTCGTGTAAAAGTAGAAGATTTCAAATTCTTTAAGCCTAAATATTTTTTTCGAGGTTAGCATACTTTCCTTTTAAAATTTATAAGCAAATTTGGTACATATATATATATATATGTGTGTGTGTGTGTGTGTGTGTGTGTGTGTTATTCTGTTCTTGTTCTCATAATTATTCATTTATATTTAAAACATAGTATTCCTAAAATTTTGGATCAATTAGTAAAAACAGAAAGTTTCAAGTTCTTTAAACCTGAATAATTATTCTTTTAATGATTGTATACTTTCATTTTTAAATCTATGAACAAATTCGGTAAATATATATGTGTGTGTGGGTGTAAGTATGTCTGTATTATTCGTTTCTTATATTGTCCTTTTTATATTTAGAAAATAGTTTTCCTTCAATTTTGGATCAATTATTTCTCATATTTTCCTTTTATATTTCTTTCTTTAAATTTCAACTCATGTAAAAATAGAAGATCCCAAAATTTTTAAGCCTCCATAATTATGTTTTTTACGATTGTATACTTTCCTCTTTAAATTTATGAACAAATTTGGTACTTTTTTACATCAAAGATTAATAATAATAATAATAATGTCTTTTTTGCTTATCTACAAGGTTTGGGTAAGCTTAATTATCACAATCATGCATATATCAATTTTTACACATTAATTTCTACCCTTTACTAATTATCCAAAAATAATTAAGATATATTGAGTAAATAAATAAATAATGTTAATATTTTTATTGCTTTTAAATACCCCAAAATTTTTGAGTATTGCACTCTCCCCTTTATAAAAAGTTTAATCCTCGAAACTTGAATTAGCCTATTCAAAAAATAAGTGGAGGTATCTACTTCTAATATCCTCTTCTAATTCACATGTCACTTCTTGTTCAGTGTGATTTGACCCACGAACCTCCATGTGTGGCATTGTCCTAATCCTTAAGTTTTGATCTTAACGATCAACAATTCAAACCAAATATTCCTCATAGGTTTAGGTCTTCTTTCACTACCAAGAGTTCAAATTCCAATATGTGACTTAGGTCTGGCACATGCTTCGTTTGTGATGTGGAAAATGTTGTATACCTTAACTAGTTTAGGGAGTAGCGCTAATCAATATTTTAGCTCACCTACTTTTTCTAATATTTCAAAAGGTCCAACGAAGTGTAGGCTTAGTTTCTCAGCCTTCGCGAATCTTATTACTTCGCAAGTTAGAGAAATCTTGAGGTACACTTTCTCTCCCAATTGGAATTGAAGTGGTCTTCTCTTTAAATAGGCTCAACTCTTCTGTTTATCTTAAACCTCTTTATGCCATTTCCAAGCCATCGATGCTTTTTCAGTTGTCAATTGGATCAGCTTTGATCTGACCAATTTTTTTTGTCCTACCTCATCCCAATGTACAAGTGATCAACACTTCTGTTCGTATAATGTCTCATAAGGAGCCATCCTGTGCTGTTATGATAACTATTATTGTAGGGGGGATTCGATTAGTGGCAAACAATCGCTATAGGTTGCCTTAAAGTCCACAATGCATGCCTTAAGCAAATCTTCCAATATCTGGATGGTTTGTTCAGACTGTCCGTCTATTTGAGGATGATAAGTCGTGCTCAAAACTAAGATAATCCCCCTGTCCTTCTGGAAAACTGCTTTAGAATCAAAATACAAATTGTGGGTCTCTATCGGATATTATGCTAGCTAGCGTGCTATAGAATCTTATTATGTTGTCAGTATACACCTTAGCTAGTTTATCTAAGGTGTAGGTTGATCTAATTGGGAGGCAATGAGTGTGTTTGGTTAACATATCAACAATAACCCAAATGGTGTCATAACTTTGTAACATTCATGGTAAAATAATCACGAAATCCATGATAATACATTTCCATTTCCATTCAGAGATTTCCGTGCCTCCAGGCCTTTGGTGTTCAACTTTTACCTCTTGGCATATCATATACCTAGTTATGAAACCCAAAATATTCTGTTTAATTCCATTCCACCAAAAACTTTTTTGAGGTCTTTATACATTTTTATGCTCCACTCCTTAGGTGCATTGAATATTTGGACTGTTACACCTCTCACATAAGTTTGTTTTGAATATCTGTATCCCTAGGTACGTATAATCTTCCTTTTATATACAAAATACCATCCTCTCCTCTTTGAAAGTCAGGTATTTGTCCTTGTTCAAATGTACTCTTAAATGCCTTAACCTCAAAGACTGTATCTTGGAACTTTTTGACCTCTTTATAAATTGGAGGTTTTGTAGTTAGAGCGGCGAGCTCGCTTTCAACTAATTCCATGATTTCTAAATATAGTGAATCCGGCTGTCATGCGAGCATGGTTGCTATCATTCTAACACCTTTTAGATTTATGGCATCTGCCTTTGCCACATTTCAACTCTTTTTAGGTAAATAGGTTTGTGAGGCTCTTATGATTGATGTACATTTTCCAACTTTCACCATAAAGATAGTACCTCCAAATCTTCCAGGTGAAGGCTACCGCTACTAGTTCTAAGTTGTGCATAGGATAGTTCATTTCGTACAGCTTTAATTGTCTAGATGTATAGGCGACCTTGTCATTTTGCATTAAGACACACCCAAGTCCACTTTTACTATTATCACTATAGATAATGAATCCATCACCCTCATTTGACAAAGCCAAAATTGGTACTAAGGTTAATTTCTCCTTTAGTTGCTTAAAAGTCTACTTGCACTCCAAACTGTAATTGAACTTTTTCCACTTTTGTAGGAGTTAAGTTAAGGGCATCGCTATACAAGCAAATCCTTTAACAAACTTTCGATAATATCCTATAAGCCCTAACAAGCATCTAACTTCAGTTACATTCGTGAGTTTTGGTCACTGTGTAATGGCCTTAATTTTCTTGGGACCTACTAAAACTCCTTCTTTAAATATGCCCAAAGAATGCCATGATTTTATGCTAAAACAGCACTATGAAATTATCCAAATACGGCTTGAATACTCCATTTTATGAGGTTCATGGAAGCAGCTAAAGCATTAGTCAACCCAAAAGGCATAACTAAAAATTCATAATGCGCATACCTCATTCTTAAGGCCGTCTTTGGTATATTTTTGGTCTTTATTTTTAGTTGGTGGTATCTTAACCTCAAATCAATTTTCAAGAACATCGTAGCTCCCTTATGTTAATCGAACAAGTCATCAATTCTTAGTAAAGAGTATTTATTCTTGATAGTGATATTGTTGAGTTCTATGTAATCTATATGCAACCATGAGCTTCGATCCTTTTTCTTTACGAAAAGCATAGGGGCTTCCCAAGGTGATATTCCTGGTTAGATCTGTTTCATATCCAACAACTCTTGTGATTGGACTTTTAATTCTTTTAATTCTGCTGGGGCATTCGATAGGACAACTTTGAAATAGGTGCAACTCTCAACATTAGATTAATTTCAAACTCGATTTTACTATTCAGGAGTGGTTCGAGTAGGTCATTCTAAAACACATTAAAAAATTCTCTAACTATTGAGATGACTTCAATTTTCAGTTCCTGCCTTTAAGTGTTAACAAGTGAGATAAGTCTTGTACATTTTTTTAATAGCTTTCTCAGCTCAAGCTGCACATATCAATGAGCTAAATTTGTTCGATTGGTTTTGAGGATTCCCATAAAAGGAAAAGCTTTCGCCAATGGTGGGTAAAAATTTACAACCTTACATCTATAATCGACATAGGCAAAACTCTTCGCTAACCAATCCATATCCAAAATCACATCAAACTATTTCATTTTGAGCCGTGCTAAGTCAGCTTTCAATTCTCAATTCCCACCATGGTTTAAATCACAGTCCTTATATACTAAATTTACTACTAAGACTTCTCTAATAGGTGTGGATATTTTATGTGAGTGCTCTAAAATTTCAAACTTATACTCTGAGTACTTAGCAAATTTCTTAGAAATAAATGAATGAAAAGCACTACAATCAAATAAGGTATAAGCATAAACTTAATTTACAACAATACTACCAACAACCACATCTTTCGCATTATCAACTTCTTGTTGTGTCATGACAAAAATTCTAGCATTCCCTTTGTATCTAGCATTTGAGGAGTTTGGCTTAAAGTTGGTATTACTACCACCAACATCACCTTTACTATTATTATTTTTGTTAAGAGCAAGTTCAGAGGCATTATTTAGGCATTTTGTAGCTCTATGGCCTTGTTAGCAACATTTAAAACAGGTGTCAATGAGTATTCAACACACCTGGACCTACTTGCAGTGGCAAGTGTTACATTCCAGCAGTCAGACTAAGGGCTAACCATTTCCTACCCTATTGGGTCTCTTATTAACTTGGAGTTTGTTTGGAGGCTTGGTCTGCTTATTTCCTATGCTTGAACCTGGCTTGGGTTGCTTTAAATTATTTTTAGTTCCCTACATTTTATGTCAACTTTAGCTAAAATTGCAGCTTAGAATAACTTGTCGATGGTCCTAGCTTCGTAAAGCGTCTGCGTGATCTGTAGTTGGCAATTTAGTCCTCTATTGAATTTGTGCATTTTTAGTGCTAGGTTTTCCATGATCATTAGTGAGTACCTGCCCAAAGTATGAAACTTAGCTGAATATTCCACAACTGTCATAATCGGCCCTTACATCAGGTTATCAAACTCTACCATTTTTTGCTGGTAGATAGCATTAGGAAAGAAATAATTTAAGAAGACTTCTTGGAAACAAATACAAGTAACTGGCTTTTCTTCTAGAAGTGTAGGTGAAATGCCTTTCCACTATAAGGCAGCCTCACCAATTGGAAAAGGGAACACTACTTGCGCCCGTATCTCCACTAAGACTTCCATAAGTTCAAAGTTGTCATCCATTTTTTTGAGCCATTTTTGGACCACTTTCGAGTTGTACAACCTAGCAAAGGTGAGTACATAGGCCTTTCTCAATACCTCATATGGGGCCTTCGTCCATCCATTAATTTAGGCTTGAAGAAGCACCAAGGCCTACTGTTGGTTTCCCATGAATTAGGCTGCTACAGCAGCAATGGCAACCAAGCCTTCTTGTCTCAAGTTAGTTTAGCCCTTGAATGATTGCGATTGGATAGGTGGTGGAGGAAACTCATATTGTTGCTTGTTCACATTATTGGAAATGGACACATATTTTGGGTTTTGGGTTATATGTCGTAGTCTATTGGTCATTCTTATATAAGAGTGAATAGTTGGTTACTTGATTAATTGCACATGCATCTTAATTATTACATTAATTACACATGTATCTTATTACTACAATAATAGGACTGCAAGTTAAGTACAAGGGAGTAAATTTGACATACAAAGGCAACTTTATTATTATATGGTTTCATATGATTCAAACGAAAAAGTAAAGCTAAGGCATTTGCATCGTAGTTTTTTTTGCTTAATACAGTTAAAATTTCTATTCTAAACCCTATTCTACAGCTCAGTCCACTTCATCCAAATTCACTTCTTTTACTCAGGTTTCTCTTTAGGATTCTCCTCAAAGTCCGCCTCAAGGTCTACCTCACAAAGCTTGTGGCTTGCATAGCTAGACCAATTTATTTCTGCTACCATATTGGAATGTGAATCCTTTAGGGTGATTATGTAATTTTGATAGTTTCTCTTCATGTTCTCATGTGTCCCTACCAATTCTTGCTGTCCTTCTTCGATTTCATCTAAGTTTCCTCTTAAACATGCCTTGGTCTCTTCATTTTCTCCTAAAGTATTTTTGATAGTTTCTCTTCAGGTTCTCATGTGTCTCTACTAGTTTTCGCTATCCTTCTTCGATTTCATCTAAGTTTCCTCTTAAATATGCCTTGATCTCTCCTCATATTAGTGTTTTCATCTTTTAGTTTTTTATTCTCTACCTTAAATCTAGTATAGCGTTGTTGAGATTGTACAACTTTAGTAACTATTTCTCTTAATTGAGTCAGTGTAGTAAGAAGGCAATCTATAAAGTCCTTTGGCAAGATAAAATTGCCTGAAAGTGTTTGCTCTCTTGACCCATGAGTCCGATCCATTTCCTATGTCAATACTTTATGTTTTAAGTCAAAGTAAAATCAATCTAATGTCTTATGCATGCATCTAATGAGGCTACTAAAGTTCTATCTTCTCGCGATATGATTTCCTATAGTCCACTCTATGTTAATCGTTCTACGTTTCTAGTGTCAACTTATGCTTTAATACCACTTGTATCATGTTCCAAATTTTCAAATATGACACAATAGTACTCGCGAGATAATTTCTCAATTGATATCACAGCTAAAATATCAAAGAAAACTAAACTAATATTCCATTCATCTTAAAATTTAGGTCTATATAATACGGCAGTAGAAATTAAAGTAACTCCTACTCATCTTTGTCTCATTCTTGAATAAATGATAAACTAAATAACTGATGTTCTTTGGGCTCTACCATCTCTGTGTTTGCTCATCGTCGCCAAGATTCTCTTCAAGAATATGGTCAAAAACCATGAGCGACTAAATACCCAGTAAATTGTTTACTACCTTTTGTTAAGAAGCGAACCTACTAAAATCATTTATAAAATTCATATAATCATCTATATCACATTTAAAAATGAACAGAAAATAACTTTACATGTACTATAACACAGATCTATATTACATAAACTTTTCCATTGGTATGCCCAAGGGCTCAGATAGCTCATGTACATTATTCACTAATCAAGGTTTAATCTATAACCTCAAGTACGGAGAGTCATGTAGAACCTTATGGTTGTCTCAATTTTTTCACGCAATTGGAGGAGTCGTGTATTCAACCTATAATTTCTATTAAGTGGGTCACATAGTCTCAATCTTTTTACCTCAATTAAGTGGGTCATTATTTCACCTATTCCCCAGTAAATGGAGAAAACTAGCTCCTTATACTACCGTTTGGTCTCCAATGGTATTATATCACATATTGCAAAATTTTCACAATTAATAAATTCAAAGCAGTTTGAAAATATAAACAGTTGGTATTTGTTTATATTAAAATAATTTCAAAAATAGATCTTTGAATTAAGTCATGCTAGTTCGATCAGAAAATTTGAAGATAAATATTTCAAAATAAATTTTCGTAAACTTTAAATTTTTAGAAAATATTTTATAATAATTTTTCTATAAAAATACACACTTTTAAGAAAATATATTTTATGTAAAAAGCAATTATAAAAGCTTGAATGTACACCACTTACTTGATTTCAATTCTGAAACTCAGTTCTTTTACTAGTTAATTCCACCATATTCCTTATTAAATTAGAGTTATTTCCCTTTAATCTCAATTCATGTCAAAAAGTCCATTTTTATATGTCCCCTAATGTGTACTATTTGGTTTATATTATTTGGTTTATATGGATTCCTTTTAAATCTCATCTTACTTGTGGACAGATTTCTCCACCCAAGTCTCACTCAATTGATATCCTTCATATCCTATCATGCCTTTAATCCTCATATTTACATGTATAGGTTCTACGACCATGAAAATTGATTGCACGATAGCGCCATGCACTGTAGTGCATTCAATCTCGTCTCGTTGTCGAGCCCCCCGACCGTGGATGGCTCTGTTGTGGTTGAACCAAGAACCGTAGAACATTCTTCTTCCATTCATGTTCGGGCTTCATGTCCATGAATAGTGTTGTTGCACCTACGAGTTTAGGTGTCACAATCACGATCAAAGCTACGAGGGATTCTGCCTCTGCCTTTAGTTTTGTTCCCACCCACAAGACTAGCATTGAAACCATGGAGTCTAGTCTCACAGTCTCGATGTAGGATTGTGAGGTGCAAATAGTCTATAGGTAAGGGTTTGTTTTGCTATACTTTTATGTCCTGTGCAATTTTAACCTTCCTTTTTATTAACTCCACATACTTTTTGGGTTCCTAGGACCTTAATAAAATCCAAGCACAAGAATTCTAACTTAATAGATTAATCAAGGATTTTAAGGAAAACACAAGATGCAATTGCTTTACCATATCGTGTCTTTTACGCAAATTTCAACATATAATCTTACACTAACATAATTCTAGTATTCATGCTATGTTCCTACATTCAGAAATTCTCATGGTTTTATGCCCCCAAATGCGTGAAATAAATTTTTTTAGCGTGTGCATAAAAACTGTAAACTCATATTGAGGTTTTACCTCAATTTCGATGTGATATCTAGTGCTGACCTATGTTTCTCTCTTGTCTGACAAGTATTTTAGGGGTGATGATTTATTTCTTCTACCCTTAGGTCTTATTTATACTGGAAAAATTTAGAGCTTAAGTTATACTGAGTGTTTCATTCCCCAGTTATAAAATAACTCTAACTTCTTATTCTAACCATTCAGATCTTTTCTTTCATTATTTTTACATCCAAAAAGATAAAAATAATGTCTTTGGAAACATCTACAAGGTTTGGGTAAGCTTAATTATCACAATCATGTATATATATTAATTTCTACATACATTTATCTCTACCCTTTACTATTTATCCAAGAATAATTAAGATAAATTGAGTAATTAAATAATTAATTAATTAATATTGACGTCCTTATTGCTTTTAAATGCCCAAAATTTTTTGGGTATTGCACTGATACCTAGTTATGTCTGATTATGTATTGGTTAGAGCTATAATTGTAGAGACCATGTTTGCCCCATATCATGTTATTAGGGCCAACAGCTGACTGAGTAAAAACCAAGAAATTTTTCCTAATCTCTATAGAAATTGATCCCTAGTAGTTTTGCGATGATGCTTATATCAAATTTGGCACTTAATGGGTAATCATGTAACATAAGTTCACTGCATATCACAGATCAAGAGAGTTTTTGTTTACTAATTAAAAAATACAAGCTAAATTACAATGTCAAATTAATTGGCCACAATCAAGTTATATCATTCACTAACAATATATCAAAATAAAGATATTACTTTATAAATGGATCGGCAGCCATATTGATTGAAATTTAAACCCATAACCTTGGATTGTACATAACCAACATCTCACTATTATATACCAAACTCTCAGGCTATGTTTGAGTTTCCGTTTTCTACTATTCACCTTCACCGAAAAATATTACAAAACAAACATTTAATCTTACAAATTTTATTGAAATTGAAATTGAAATTTATTCATCTATTACTTTTTATAACTAATTATTTTTTAATTATTATACATATTTACTATCAAATTAATACATGTTCTTATAATTTTCCTACTTATACTCATATTTTTTTTATACCTTATAAATTTATACATTATTATATATTAAATTTTTTTTTTCTACCTACCCAAGCCTTATAAACCGAACATAATTTTCATCTTCAACCAAATCACCCAAATTTTGCTCCCATCCTGTTAGGAGACAAACATAGCCTCGACGTTTTGGATAATCTTCCCAACGTTATTAAAATGTGCTGCAATACCTTAGATAAAGTGGGACGGAAAGTTCAATCGACATTATACTTGAAAAGTTCAATCGACATTATTTTTTATTTTATCCAAAATAATTGTAAGTATTTAACATTTCTATTGTAGTTATATTGTATTTTAGGATTAATTTAAAAAAACAAACAAACACACAAAATTCCTCAAAGAGTACCATATCTTGTTCACATTGAGTTGATACCAGTTTACGTGTATTGATGCAAACACTAGAGACATGAATGAGTGGGGCTTGGTGGAAATTGTGGATAGAAGATTCCATCTTCTGTTTCTCACCCACCGCACCCACAACCATTGCCTTACCCACTCAGTACTTTGAAAGCCACACACACACACACACACACACACACGTCGTCCCATAGGCATGTGGGTGCTCCAATTGTTCTCATGGCGTCTAGTCGCCGTGCCAAATTCACCATCCATTGTGCGTAGCCACGTGTTGACCACAAACAATCAATTGTATATTTAGAGGGTTTTTGATTAAGTTTATTTTTAAAAATTGATATATATATAATTCATAAAATGTTTTTAAAATTTATAAGTTCAAAATTTTTATTTTAAAAATAAGTTAAAAATATTTAATACGATCGTTTTATAAAATTTTATTACAATTTATAATTATAGATAGTTATAATAAATTAAATAAAAGTATTTTGTAAATGTAATATTACAAACTATTGTGAATGAGAGAGAGAGAGGGGTGGACATAATTATGATTATTATCCGTATATTCTCCTCGCCTTTGACAAATTAGAGAGATTTGTTGAGAGAGAGAGAGAGAGAGAGAGAGAAGTGGACATAATTATGAATATTATCTGCATATTGTCTCCCACTTTGACTAATTAGAGGGAATTGTAGTACACAGTTAAAAATTTATGGACACACGTATGTATTGTTGGGTTGGATAAGTGAATAGTTAGTAAGGATGTGGCAAGATGTTTGTTTTGAAAAAAAAAAAAAAAAAGGGTGACTGTCATTATATTTCTTGTTTCCGTAGCTTGTGCGAAGGATTCTAAGTTTACTGATAGGATTTTAAGTAAAATTTAATATCAATTTGATTTAATATGAATTTGCATGACAAAGAAATAAATTAAACAAAAATATTTTGTAAATGCAATATTACTTTCGGATAAAATCTTTTATCTAATTTAATATTTTCATTATATATGCGTATAAAATAAATTTTCAAACTATATTTTAAAGATCTAATTTTAAATTTATTTTTTTATCTCTCTCATTTATAAAATTTTATTATAAAAATTATTTTTAAAATTGAGTAACAATTAATCAGAAATAGTAAAATATATTTTCAATTTGAATTTCTAAAGTATAATTTTGATATTAGATTTTAGAAGTTCTGTATTAAAATTAAATTTCTAATTTGAATTTAAATAAAAAAATAAAAAACTACCATAAAATATTTTTCTAAAGTTGACTTTAATGAAATGTCATATAGTAATTTGAAATAATTATCATCGAATAATTATAATGTTGATATCAATTAAATTAAAAATAAAATCATTATAAAAAATAAGGTGGAATGCCAGATAAACTCCAAAAACTTGCCCAATTTTAACGTAAACTTATAGATAGAATTTGGGTATTATCCGATGAATCTTGTATTTGTTTTGGTAAGATAAGGAACGTTCATTTTATTTATGGACGTGGATATTATGTTTATAGATATATATATATATATATGAAAATAGAGAGTGCCTAATATAAAAATCCTATCTATTGATAGCGCCAAGGCCCCGAAGTAAAGCCAACTCATGATGCATTGTTTTTGTATTTACTTGATTGATTTATCTTTTTAATGGTTAATTAGTTTGTTTTTTTTTTTTAAATAATTAAAGAAATTTTTCTTGTTCGCCTACAGGTGAAATTTCGAGTAGTACAGTGAAAAATGAAAGTTAAGCATACGAAAAATATCAAGGTTCAAACAAAATAGTCACGTATTAATAAATTAAAACGAATATGAAAAGGAAAAAGTCCAAACCTGCACTTGGAAAAATAATTATTGAATTTAGCATCATTATCTGAAAACATTACAGTCAATTCTTCATATGAGTGTTGATGAGTAGAATTTGAGTTTCTTGATTCATTTTTTGAAAACTAAAAATAAAACTAGATGTTAAACAAAATAGTTAGATTGAATTAAAAAATGCTTAAGTTTGAGTTCAAACTTGATTCAACTCAAAAACATTGTTAAGCCTGATTGAATTCGAGTTCAATTTTTTATTCATTAACCCCGATTAATTCATTACAAAACCATAGAAAAACAATTATCATCAGAAGACCGTAACTGATAGACTCATTTGCATTGGTCCTCATGGCTAGGCCAGGGTCATATTCACAGTTTATAATCCTCAAAACTCGTAGGCCCACTTAGGCTTTGATTCTTTTAGTGAAAGCCCAGACTTACAATTGAGGCAAAACACATGTTTTAACTTTCAATCGCAATTTATTTTAAATGTTAATATCTCAAAAGGGTCAAACACCCAAATAAAAGGCAATTTGCATCTCAGATGCAATTTTGAACTTTTTAACTAATGGAGCCCTTACACGGACTCCAAGCTTCTACGATTTAATAAAAGTAAACATTTGAAAAAAAAAAAAAATGCTCATGCAATGTCTATAAAATTCAAACTCATCACAGGCACAGGCTGCCCCACATACGTTTTCCTTTTTGCTTAACAACAGATATATGTTAGCTAGTGTTATTTAAACTCTAAAAAATCATACCTCTCACTTAATTATCATAGGTCAAAGTTCATACAAGCAAGATTCTTACATAAATTTCCCTCACATTAACAATTTAACCAAGGGGGGAAAAGATCAAAAGAAAAAAGATAAAAGAAATAATAAGTAAACGAAATACGATGAATTGATGCAGAATAAATTAAAGTACACACACTCCCAAAAATATGTAGGACATAACTTCATTCGGAATAGACCAATCATAAGTTTCAATCCTGGGCACCCTTCCATATATATTGAGGTACATGTACAAGAAAGGGCAAAGCAACGAGGTCCCATGGGTCCTGTTAAACCAAACTCAATTTGCCTGTATAATTCTATACGTAATATTTCAGTCACCCTAAATAGTATGAATATCAATTTCAGATAGCAAAATAAGATCCCGCATGAACTTCTCAAATATGGTAAGAGAGTGAAACGGCTGAAGAACTCTTAAGCCAAGAAATTGTCATCAGATTTTATATCTTTGTTTCTTAATTTTTATTTATTTATCTTTTATTTTTACAAAATTGGGTCAGAGGAGAGAAACTATGGTGATGAGGGGACAAGGGTGACGGCCAGATTGGCCGTTGGCCGTTTAGCCCCATGTAATCTATATAATCTATACTATATTATTTCTTTTATAATATTTATATATTTCCCACAAAAATATGTAATATTTTCATTATATTAAAACTTACGACCAAACATAGCCATTAACCTGTAATAGTAGAATATATATATATATATATAGCACTTTTATTAAAAAAAAATGAAAAAACTCATAAAAGAAACTTTTTCAATGACGCACTCGCGGGGTCTTGTGTTTATCGCTCCCTGTATGCCTCAGTTACAAAGTCATTTACCACAGTTTATTTGGCAAAGAAATAATAACCATTTAAAAATCCGTGTGTGTATTGTCTCACATTGAAATGACCGTCGGACCGTGGATAATATTCTAATAAATTCGTTTGATTTCGAGAGTGAAATAATATTCCCTCACCTGATTTTTATCTTTATCATACAAATAAAGGCCTCACATTGTAACTAAAGCATTATAGTTATATTAAATGGTGACCCAAAAGAGTTGCACAATGTTGCTGGCTATGTTTGCAAGAGGTGGTTTGTTGGAAGATATGTTTGATAGAAATTGTGTTGAAATGAGTAGCATATTTGATGGTGAAATTTTGATTAAATGAAAATTTTAACTTATTTGATTATACGCATAACATACACAATAATGATTAGATGATGTTGTAATTTTTAAAGATCATAATTAGTTTTTAAGATATAATTATATATAAATATGAGTGTATGTGTATAGATCTTATAGATAGCACAATTGATGTATTTGTACCAAATGATAAGATTGTGACAAATGTTACAATTTTAATGTAGTAAATTTTGTAATTTTACTATTTAATTATTTTTTTAATGTTTGTCAGAGCTTTAAATTAAGGATGCAAGATGAGTCAAGCAAACTCAATTAAAACTCAACTTGAACTCAACATTACTCCAGCTCAAGGTCATTCTTGTATGTTCGAAAACTTCAGAGTCAGCTCACAAACTTTTCCTATTTTTTATTATTTATATTTTTTATTTTTTATAAATAATAATTTATTAATATATATTTAAATGATACATTTAATTAGTAGTAATATGTTAATTTATAGTTATTATTTTATATATGATTTTATCTGCATGTATATATAACATTTTAAAGTTTGGTTTGAATAAATATATTTTAAAATTTTAAAATACAAAATTATTTTAAAGTTTTGAAAATATTCAAAATTTTAGTTTAGCCCTAAAAAAAAAAAAGTAAGAAAGTACATTAAAATATGTACAGATTCTAAATGAAATTTGAATATTACAAGTTAATATAATTGTGCATCTTTTATTAACATACTAGTGTATAATAATTTCATTTATAAATAAATAAGATGTGAGATTTTAATTTTATGTTTGTTTTAGAAATAAAAATTTCATTTAAAATTTGGAATGTTCGTTACATTGTATATAAAATAATAAATAATTTAAATAAACTATAAATATTAAAAATTAATACAATCATGCATCTTTAATATTATTTTACTGTATAGTAATTGTTACGCATATACACATATACAATAGATTAAATTTTAATTTTAATTTATACCTTTTATTTTATATTTTATGAAATTTTAGGTAAAAAAAAATTGAGAACTTTTAAATTTTTTAATTCATGTGTATGACTGTGATATAGATGCTATTCATCCTATTAAACGATACAATTAAAATATATTTCAAAATAATTTGCCATCGTGATGAGATTTAAGCAACAATTTTCAAAGGAAATAAGTACATCATCATCATGCATGAGTAGTTGGATTTTGAAGGAGAGTAAAGCGTGCTTTATTGCAAAACAGCCCATTGTTCCGTTTTGCATGTGTACTCGTGGGATAGCAAGGAAAGTAGAGTGGGCCACGAGGGAATTGGATCTTGGCTAAGGGGATTGGTTGCATTGGTCCATGGAAGCACAAGCTTGGATTTGGAGAGTTTATAAATCTAGTTACTTCACTCGATCTTAATTAAGTATGAAAATACTTTTTGTGTGTTATCAAGATCGAATTGAAACTCTGAAAAATTGAGTTGAATTCAAATCGGATTATTATCAGGCTCGAGTAGCACACCCATGAACACATCTGATCGAGAGAGAGAGAGAGAGAGTCATGTAAAGGTTGGTAAAATATGGCTGGATGTCTTTTCAGTCTACGGGCACTTGTGACCATCTTCTCCACGCCAGCTTCATTGCATTCACTCCCCCTTGACATATTTGTACCATTTTGCAGTCAGTCTTAAATGCTGTCTGAATGGAAAGGGCAGGCATGTACTTTCAAAGGCAGCTTCTCCTTTCAACCAATAATTTGAGACAAATAAGATAAAAAATTAATATAAATAGTAAAACAAAACCCCATGTTGGTATCCATTAAATTCTTTAAAAAAATGGCACATCAAAAGAAGGGGCCATATGGCGGCCTTTTTTACCTTGTCATTTGATGATTATGTCAGTATTCTTGACTTGTATGATTTTGCACTGTGGACATTGATTATGTCTGAAATGATTTCTTACATATTAATGTTTTCATATCAAGTCATTGGAGTCATGCCATAACAGGCCTAAATTTGTTTTACTCTATACAATTTAAATATACATTATAATTATTATATATTTATTTTTTTTATTTTGGAAAATATGTACAAAAAAATACCCATTTAAAAAGATGAACAAACATAACTTAGAATTTTTCTTATCTCATTCCTTTGTGTGAAATTCTTGTGGGGCGAGGATGAATTGAGATCATCTTTAGTATTCTGTTTCATGTGTTCTTCATTTTCCTTCAATATATTCTGTGATATGCTATTATAAAATTGTCACATCATAAAAGTTAATACGCAAGCCAACT
The DNA here is from genome assembly GCA_019155195.1 of Avicennia marina. Lineage (NCBI taxonomy): Eukaryota > Viridiplantae > Streptophyta > Magnoliopsida > Lamiales > Acanthaceae > Avicennia > Avicennia marina. The sequence goes on along the minus strand of CM032759.1, from coordinate 15,230,213 downwards.
ATCTATTAATTGATGTGTAGAGAAATAGAGATATAAAAAGTTACATGGGCTACGTTTGTTTGTATGATTTGAACGAGAATAAACATTACGATGAGTTTATAAGATTTAAGGCTGATATAAAAAAAAAAAAAAAAGAAGATTTAAGACTGATACAAAAATTATTTTTATATATATTTAATATGTAATAATAATTTAATAATATAATTGCATATAAGTTTTTAAAATATAAAAAATAAATACTGAATAAAAAAGTTACAAGAATAAGTGTTGATTTAATTGAGAATATACATAGTGATTAAAAATTATTAATTATTTATAAAAAATTAAGAAATTTATAATAGAATATTTAATTTATAAAAATTTTAAATAGCAGTGAATAGTTCATAAAAGGGAAATCGGTCTTAGGAGATTAATTACCCCGGAAGACCTGATGGAGGAGTAAGTCAGGCCCCAAGCCCCTCTTCACGTGGTGCCTTTAAGAATCCTACCGCAATTTTCAAAGGGTTTTTTTAAAAAATTAACTTAAAAAAAACACACATTTATGAAAATATTCCAATTGTAAAAATGTTTGTAAAAATAGTCTATTTTTGTGATTTCGTACAATGAAATTTTTGTGATTACACGGAAATGCCATTTTCGTGATCTCGTAACACGAAAAATGGTTTACTTAAATTTGAAATTATTTTTATGTTTAAATAAATAAATAATTTAATTTTATATTTTTTATGTTTTTAAATATTTTATATTTTATATTTTATAAATTTGAGTATTGATTATTATTATACATAGAGAATAAATAAAAAAAATTAATGGTAACAATTGAAGAAAATTTTATTTTTTTTTTGAAATTAAAATTAATGCAAAAAATAGAATTAATCACCATAAAATTATAAGAAAATTGCACATGTAAATAATTATAGTTTAATGATGTTATCTATTTTTAAACAATTAATGTAAATTTTAATTACAATTATATATATATTACTAATTTATAATTAATTATACCTGAATAGTAGATAATAATATTAAATGTTACAAATATGTGTAAGTAATGAATAATGAAACATGATAATTTGAAAATTGTTTAAACAAATATATTTATCCAAATAACTTCTAATATAATATTAATATAGAGTACAATATAATTCTATCTAAATGTCCTTTGTCTCCAGTGCCACATCTAAAAGCTTATACTATGCCACATCTAAATGTCTCTATAAGGTCTTGAAGTAGAATCATCATCCTTATACTGTGACATGTCGTCATGTAACGATGCAATGGAATGACCAAATGTATCGTCCTGCTGCACCTCCCCAAACGACTAGTAGCTACTCCATAGAACATGTGATATATGAAAAGTACGTCCATAGTTTTCCAAAACCCCAAAGTACAGTATGGATGGACCTGATAAATAGTAAAGAGCTTGCATCACCTGCACTGAACATGAATTGTGTAGGGTAAGATCAGGTGGAGTAGGTATGTAAACATCGTCATGCTACTATGGTGCAGTAGGCGTGTAAGAAACATGTATTGTACCGTAAGTCAAAGTGGATAGGCCTGTATCAATGTCCGAAGGGGCTGTAGTATGAGATATAGAATGACATCCACTGCGCTGCTCCACCCTAGGCCTGCTCCTAGACGGGCGCATCTCTACATATGCCCTGTGTGTCGTTAGGGTGACATCCACCTCAGTATAGGCAAGCAATCTCGTGGCCTACCTCGCATGACCGCATAACAGAACTCGCATACAATGACTGACATCCCCATCAATAAAAAACTACTCAAACTCATGAACCTGAAAATGGATAAGTGTTTTAATACACATTAAATTTTTATTCTCATATACACAGAAGTAGACAATAAATATTATTTGTGATTACGTACCACATAATTAGTCCATGACCCATCTCTGGGTTGAAATCCAAACTCTATGATGGCGGTCGATGGAATAATCGTGCAGCGAGTGATCCGATAATACAAATCAATGTATCCAATTGCTACCTGGGACACATGGCTATGGTGTCACTATTTACATACAACCACTGCTAAAGTTCACCAATGATCCATGTATGCTAGATAATATAACACCTAATCTTTAGTCGAACCCTCTCCATAACGGTCAATGGTGTGTAAGCGGTCCTTATTGAGTTGGAGAGTAGGTGGAATATTCTGCACCATCATAAAGTACTGTAAAACTCGCTACAACAGGTGTATCTCCACAATATCATAAAGGATGAGTGGACTCGAGTACGTCCATATATGATGTCCAAATCTTCCTGGCAGTGCAGTATACCACTCAAGAATATATGGTCACCAGTTAAACTACACATTGTTTACAACAAACATCTTATCATGCTTATTTCAATCAAACATTGTATTGATAATATAACAAAATGTATGCTCTAATAATAAACCTGTGTGTGTGCCTCAGAATCTAAAATCTCTCTAAAAATTCGTACGCTGTCTGCAGGCCACGTTGGCCAATCACAATCCTCTATTTTCATGTCTATCGCCTTCGTAAGTCTATCTAAAAAGAACCCAACAATACGATCAAATGTAAGCTGAACAATTGAAGTTATTAGAAGTTGCCCTGCACCTTTCAAAACTTCACTAAATGACTCTAAAATATTTATTGTCAGGATCCCTCTACACCATCTTTCATCATATACTAATGCCCACTTCGCTTGATTAATTGCCATAAGTCAATTCCACGCATCAGGATTGATTCTGTATATCTCTTCCATGCACCTATTGAACTTTGTTAACTCATGCTCAAACCCCGCATTCCAACATAGATCTTTTAGAGTTTAGCTCCTAAATGCCTTACTGAAGTTTGAGCAAAAATGTCTTAAACGATAGACATGTGTCCCATGTGGTCCTTCGAAGGCAGGAACCCTTTCCACAGTTGTGAGCAAGCCTGCATGATGAACAGAAATAAGATAGGTACGCTCCTTATCACGCACAACATAACGGCTAATCAAATCCAAAAACCAGTGCCATGACTTTGTACTCTCCTCATCCACAATAGCAAAAGTTAATGGTAATACTTTATGGTTTGCATCTAGTGCCACAGCGATCAACATTTTATGCTTATAGCTTGAATATAAGTGTGTCTCATTCCTACTAATTACGCTTGTGACAGTGTTGATACCCATAAAGAGACGGTTTGAAGCCCTAAAAAATATACCATAATGTATATTGACTCTCAGCACTATTCTTAATGTGATGTCACTCTACAATAGTTTCAGAGTTATACTTTTGCAGAGCGGCTATATATGCGGGTAACTTCTAAACTAAACTCTCCCATGTGCCATGCAACATCTCAACAGCCCATATTAAACTACGTCATACCTTAGTATGGTTAACTTCAAACCCATACTTGTCCTTTACTGTCTGAATGATAAATTTGATCTTAAACAATAGGTTTTGGCGAAGCATACCCAAAAGGAATTGAGTTATGGTGTTCTTGTTTAGGTTTCTATGGTCCATTGATATCATGCTCAAGAAGCAAGTGAGTAGACCTTCATACATTATAATTTTCCAAAAACCCAACTTTGGCTTCAGTACAGTTGTTAAACCCCACTTACAGCCTTTTTTATCTTGCTTGCATTTCACCTTCCACAAAACTGATGTGCTCTTTACCACTTTATATTCACGTTATGCAACACTGAATGAGTATTCTTTAACGACCGAAATTACATGATTTTTATCATTGAAGTTCATACTTACGAGCAATTCTCCACTATCCTCCTCATAAAATTTGCCCCATCTAATAGGAGGAATATCCTGAAAATCTTGGTCGCAGTTACCAGGAATAGTTTGCAAAAACTCAGTGAATGAATACGTATATTGCCCCAAACCTAAATTTGCCTCATATAAGATTGAATTGATGTGTCAACGTACCTTTGGCTAATTCGTTCCTCTGTCAATTTCATTGTATTCACATATGCAAGTCCCTTGTCATCATCCTCCTCTGTATTATCATTTGATGGTATATCTGTGTCACCCTAATCTTGTACAAAACTATCGCTATATACTCCTAACACATCATTATACAGTTCTGTCGCTAGGTCATTCTCCACATTTAATGTATTATCTAATTGCTGAGCCATATGCAAAGGTCCCTCATCATAATTATGCTCTTTGGGACTTCTATGAACCCCCATCTGTGCCAAACCTTTCATGATGTGCGGTAGCTTGCTATGATGTGCGGTAGCTTGCTTAACTGCTCATTTATGACACATGGGCAAAAAGTATGATCTGCTTGAGGATGTAGGGTCTCATGGAACTTCAAATATAACTCTAAAAAATAGAATCTATTAATAGGGTTTAGGAAGAAATATAGATTGTTGTTGGTATTTAAGTTAATTACAGTGGCTTTATCATATCCATGTCCATAGCTTAACACAAATGGCGTGTAAACTCTCAATTCAAATCTATTACTATCAACACCACTTTAATTAGTACAATCTTTTGTAAAGTTGCATTAAGTTCATGTCGTGAAAGATGATATCTAAGGCGCATGGCTCCTAGTCGTATATAACAGAATTTACATCTCACAAAATAGTGTCACTCCAATACAACACGATTTATACATAATCTCCATCAATTGATATATCTTTATAAAAACAAGTCACAAAGAAAAATATTATCAACTCTATGTATTATCCAATTATGTCTTTCAACTACTAAATTATTTTCCGTAAATTTCTAATTATATCAAACTATTAAGTGGATAATTTAATTGTTATAAGACGATATCAAACTCCATATCAAACATCATACATATTAAATAGTAAAACAGCTTACTAAAATCCTGATTAATTCAAACATACATATCAAACAACAAAATATCTAAAAAAAATCAATTGCGACAACCAACTAAATTATTAAATTAATTCATAAATATTTTCTCACTAAAACATCATATTCACATATTTAAATAGCCTAAATATCATAATATTTATATATATACCAAAAAGCATACACATAATATACCTATATATTTTATAACAAAAAATGTGTACATACCTTGTATAACCAGACTCTACCTAACTTTAAAAAGCAAATGCGGTCTTAAATCTCAACTTCGACCAATTGCTATCTGTCCACATTTAAATCAAATAAATGTATTACACTCTAACATATAATATATCATATGTAAATAAATATTTAAAATAAACTCTAATTATTTTTTATATATTTAATTAAATATGTATTAAAATTATTAAAATAAATTACAAAGTATGTAAAATTTTTGTTAAGTATTCACATATCAATGTGTCAAATATAAAACAAATTGTTAATTATATTGTTAAACTATTAAATTGTTAAATTAATTCAAAGACATTTCTTCATTAAAATAACAATATTCAAAATCATCAATATATACGAATATCATAACATTTACAAAAATATTAAAAATATAAACATATAATAAAAATTTGAAACTATATTATATAACAAAAATTTAATACATACTTTAGAGTATATTACATAATTTTTAAAGTTGTAAACGAAACGTGGTCTTAAATAAAATTTGAAAACGTAAATTTAATTTCAAACCAATTATTTTCATGCTTTCTAATTTTAAAATTTAAATTAATATCACATCAGATACAACTTTAAACAGTAAATTTAATCAATTAAGCAATAATTTATTTTGACTAAATATAATTTTAAATTATTAAATAATTGAATTAATTTTTAATTTAATTACAAATTAGTGTATAGGGAAAATTGTCAAATAATATCTAAACATTTATATACTAAATACAGTTCTAAATATATAATTTAAGAACATAAATAAAATTATGCTTCTTAACTATAAAATTAATTTATAAATTTATGAAAATAAAAAAAAAGAAAGAGATTAAGTAAATTAAAGAAACAAACTGATAAATTATTGCTGCAAATTGAAGAATGTTGGTGTTGTTGATGTGCTCCAAGATTGCAAATTTATCAAATTAAACACAATATTAAACATATAATTTACATACATAAATAAAATTATGTAGTTTAATCATTAAAATTAAATTATGAATTTACAGAAATAAAAAAAGAGATTAATTAAATGAATGAAACATACTGATTAATTCTTATTGTAAATTGAAAAATAATGATTAGTTATTTAAAAAAACAAACAGATTATTATGGAGAGAAGAATTTTTAGAGGAGTAAAAAGGAACTTTGAAGGATAGAATCAGAGAGATTGAGAGAAAGATGAGAAGAAATCGACTAAAGTGAGGAAAAAAAGAAACCAGATAAAGAGAAAACCAAATGTTGAGGTGAAGAAGAAAGCAATGGCCAAACGAGAATAAGAGGAAGAAGATACAACAAGAAGGGAATAAATGTAACGATCAAAATGTCAAATTGATAATTCTGTGATTCGAGATCACGAAAATGTGATTCCGTGAACTCGAATCACGGAATTGATTTTTTTTAATTAAAAAGTCAATTCTGTAATTTTGAATTTGGAATTATCTTGATTTGGGTGATTTACGTGATTTAGAATCACAGAATTTAATTTTTAATTTTTTTTTAGTTCCGTGATTTTGAATTACGAAAATTACCTTAATTCGAGTGATTTCTGTGATTTAGAATCACGAAATTCAAATTTTTAAATTTTTTTTTTATTTCGTGATTTGAAATCAAAAAAATTATCCAATTATGTGATTTCAAATTACAGAATTAACCTTTTTATTTTAAAAAATAATTCTATGATATATAATCATAAAATTGGGTTAATTTGACAAATTCCTCATTGAATTATTTTAACAAATGTTTCTTTTTTTGTCGGGTTATTCCGACAAATAACCCAATTTTCAAACGGACGCAGGACCAGAATTGGTCCTTGACTTTTATCCCTCGATAATTAATCTGACAGTCTTGTCAATGACAATGGCCTTCCTGCAATTTTTTTACGTGCTTAGACCGATTCAAATCTCCAGTTGGGTTCCATATTAAGACCATCTCATGCCTCTGAAACAAAATCAAGTTTCTCCAAGCTTTATTGTGGCTAAGAAGGGTCTGTTCCTATATGCATCAAAGCCATACATTTCGGCATCCCTTATATGGCAAATTATTGGTCAGTGAAGTTTTCTAGAATTTCACGAACGAGATCATGGAATTTTTAGTACTGCTATTTGAACTTATGTTGCGTGTTTGTGTTACGAATGGAGGACATTATTGTGCTGCGTGTTGGGGTTACATGAGATTGAAAATGGAGGACTTTGTTGTTGGGTCAATTGTGAGTATATGTTGTGAAAAATATTGTTACACATAAAGACACACATAGCAAGAAAGTAAAAAGTGAAATACTAAAAATATTTAGTCAGTTCAAAGATAAATCTCAGAAAATCAATCCATTAAACCAAGTGATTGCAATGCTAGATCTCTTAATTACAAATTAAACTTACATCAACTACCAAAATTTCTTTGACTTTGACTTTGACTTATTTACCTGTCCTAACTCACATAAGCTACAAGATCTCCTCTTGATTAAGATTCCAACATTGACGTGTGCTTCTCCTCTCGAGAATCAAGAAAAATCAACACTTTGCATGTTTAATTGGTCAGTATGGACAAGGATCTTCAAAACACAGACCAAAAATGTTGTTTTCTCTCAATATCTCTCGTTCAATTCTTCATTCCTCCTCCTCTTGGCCTTGCCAACAGCTTCAATTCGCAAATTTCATTCATATTTAAAGGGTTTTCGAATAAGAATAATATCTGTAAAAATATGGTCGATCATCTTCAAAAAGCTCAAATATGCTATTTTCTATGTTAGGATATGAATTCACACCCCTGCGAAATCTGAGTTTTTCTTTCTCCAAAACAATGAAATTTTTTCAGATTCTTTGAGACAAGGCAAGTCAATTGCAAATCTTTATCCATCACGACAATAATCCTCATCAATGTTAACCATAAAGAAGTCTCAAGCTAATCAACGTAAAATCCCAAAAAATCTGTATCCTACCATGTAGTCTAAATTGGATAAGTTATGTAGCATAGTTGTTGCCAAATATGGTGCTACAGGTTAATATTTTTCACAAAATTTTCTTATCGTCAATTAATTCTATCATGTTATCCAGCCGACAAGTATCAACTTAAACCAAATAGGGTGCGCCAAAATAATGACAACATAAAAATACATTACACTAACGAATATGGTTAGTCCTTATATCGTGGGGAATAATTTATACTATATTTTTTTTTAAAGTTTAAATGTGTTATTAACAAGAACGGTGTAAAAAAAAAAGAATAATAGAAAGAAAAATTAAAAAATTTAATTATTGTACATATGAAAACAAGCAAAACCTTAATTCTTTTTTTAGTATTCAACGCATATGCTATTTTATTTATGAGTTTGACGTGGAATTATTTATAAATGTAATTGAATTTTCATATGTCCATGTATTGAATAATGTCTTGGATTGTTTCGATCAATACCCACGCATATATAATGAATTAAATCTGGCGAATTGTATTGAATCGATTTGTATTGATATTTTAGAATGATTGCAACACCTTCAAAAAAAAGGCCACAAAAGGACATGCATAGTACTTCTAATTCAAGATAATATAATTAAACAAAAAATCACTAAGGTCCCCTATATATATTCCACGGATTACACATCTCTCGTCTTTATTTTGGTAGAAAATAGATTTTCATTCATAGGTTTAGCTTCTTATTAAACGTAAGATGGTTAATTGCATAATTATATCCAAACAATAATTAATAATTGATCATTAAATCTTTAAACCAACAGTCCACCATCAACTAATATTCACTGCTATTATAACTGCTTACCTTGTGAAGGGCATAAACTCAAGAAATTCAAAATATTCAGATCTTAGCAATTACATAATGGCATATTCCACTTTTAGATCCTTGCAAGGCAAGTTAAGCTCAGATTTTATAATGGTCAAATTTGAAATTCAAGATTCCATAACAATTCTGTTTTAAATTTTACAAGTGTTAGAATTTGTCACATTCTGAATTCCTATACATTTTTGTTTTCAAATTCTATACTATTCATCACTATTTTAAAATTTTACAGGTCAAATATTTTACCATATAAATTTTATTCAAATTCAAATTTAAAAATTTCCCTCTTGTATCTTTTATACTAATTAATAATTTTTCAATCATTATACCTGTTAACAAACAAATCAACATCTATCTCTATAATTTTTTCTACTTACATTTTTTTATTACCCTATAAATCAATATAATTTTACATCATTCAATTATTATTAAATATTAAATATATATATATAAATAGTTTTTCTACCCACCTAAAGCTTACAAACCAAACTTAATTTTCAAATACATTCAAATCACCAATTCCTCTAATAAACAAACATGGACACTTCTATAATATGTTATTAAGTCTGAATTAATGATAGTGTACTTTGTTATTAATGATAGTGTACTGTGTTCTGGTTAGTTAATTTATTTTCAAACATATTCTTAGTGTTTTTAGTCATATCAATCTTTTCCAATTTTTTTATCTTAATGAATACAACATAAGCTTAGAAGTTATTTCTTCACTAAATAGCTTTCATATTTTTTATATGAACACACTATATATAGATATAGCATAATAAAAACCATTTTAATTTTAAAATTGTATGTAAGTATAAAAGAAGAGTATATGAATTTTTTGTACTGTTATTGAATTTAGATAAAATAAATTTGATGTCTATGTAATATCTATCACTAAATTGTTAATATTTTTTATTATATTAAAAGTGGTTTTGTTTAATTTTTGTAAGAGAATGCAGAATCGCTAGTCTTGTCATTATCTCATGATAATCTTTATTAATTCATTATGAATTGTAGAGTTGTATCAATTATTGATGTTTTAAATGTTAATGTGATGATATAATTACTCATCTCACCCTAAAACAAACTAATTATGCATTTCTGATAAACAAATAAATAAATAATGTATCCAAGAAAAGTTTTGTATTGATAAAACATAAATTTGGATCAATAGATGGTAATTAGTTTTCTGCTGACATGTTAAATATATAAATAGATAGATAGATTTGCAAACATGAAAAAAAAAACCGAAGTAAGTTGCACCTTTAATTTAACTCTTAATTCGTAGGTGAGGTTTATGTTTTTTGATATGATGATCATATATATTATTTTAGATTAGTCCAATACCCTTTTTTTTTGTTTAATAACTGAGAACACATGACTGTAGTTTCCTCGAACTTGAGTTAATTAGTATTTCTAAACATCATACTACCCTTGGTAATTTAATGGTCAATTGAACCATAAAATTATTAAGCAAATTAAACTTATAATAATGAGAAATTGATTTTTTTCCTTACTTAAGTTTAATAATAAGCACATGTTACAACATCACATGGACTTCCATAACAAAATTAAATAGCAAAATGTGAGATTGAATGGAAGTATCACGTGAGATTGAAGATATATGGTCCGTGTATAATCCATACACATAGGAAACCCCATAAGTTTTGCCGAGCTCCACCCAAAAATCATAAAATAAGTAGGAAGATCATTAATGGTTCACAACAATGCAACTCTCATAGTAAAGAAACTATCTCTAGATATATTATAAGTTTGAACACCATAATGACATAACATGAATAATTCATTAACCAACGGTATCGATAAATCTTTTAGAATTTGATGAACTTAGTATAACTAGGAACAAGAACATGTATTGATTTTTTATACACAAACTTGGAGAAAGATTGTATGGCATAACAATGATGGGCCAACACGAGCATATCTTTCCACATGATCCATGTGAAGCAAACTTATCAGCACAAAGACCAAGCTGCAGATAGCATGGACCTACAACAAAGTCTAGATAACATTGATTGAAATGCTTCTATACCACAGCATTAGAGGGGTGACACATGGATTCTTCTTGTGTCTTGTGTGTTTTGTGACATGTTGTTTGGTCTGTCGTGATATTTGATGCATACAACTTCTACAGCTTAGGAGTTAAAAGGTAAGTAATGTAAACGTGCATGGGGGGACCTTTTCCCTTCTATTACCCACATTTAACCTCTACTTGTATTTAGGTGCACAACAAAAGTTGCAGATTTGAAGATCATTATCAAATTTCCAATACAACATGCCTTCGTTGGGACAACAATTAATCTTATGCATGAGAAGACTTAACTCTCTTATCAATTGTTTGGTGTTGTAGTAGTTTGGCGGCATTCTATAGTCAGGTGGAAGGATCTCTCCAATCAAGCTGCAAATATCATCAAAGCAACCATCTGGCAGGTCATGCTATGCCTTTATACTCATCAACCTTGTGACGGTTGACAATTGTAACGAATTCTCACACCCATCACATAGTGGTGGGTCTGCCGTTAGGAGCACGTCAAAAAACTTAGTACTAATCTTATCAACTTCAGCAGCATAGACAAACTCACTAACACACCCTCCACAATCATCATCACGCGAATCATTAGTCTGGCTTGGCCCTGCTTCCATCCTCTGCATTGGTACATGTTGCCTCTGAGCAACATATATTATCCTTTGATCCCATAGAATGTGCTCATTGTGGCCCAACTTCACATTGTATGCCGTAGACAATTTGTTGGGGTTAATGGAGTGGTTGCTATCGAAGCACTCACTTTCACCTTAGTTAATTCAATTGTAATAATTCTTCACAAAGCTTTTTTTGAACAAGCGGACTTTCACTTTTTCAGGATTCAAGAACTTATTATTCTTATATCGAGCACAGAGGCATTTAATATTACAACCATCCGTATAATTGTGTTGAAATCTTGCCAATTCAATGAATTCAGTAACCCAATTGATGAATTCCAAAACAAATCTCCCATGACTTGGAATGTTTTTTTGGAACATCTAACCCTAAGATCTCTTAATATTTCATATGTTTCTACATCACCATATACAAAAACAACCAAGAATTTAGCAAACATCAACAACATATACAAACTACACATAAAAAACTAAAAACAACTTCCCAACATTTTTCCCACAACAAATAACATATATGTACTCAAAATATGAACCAACCAAACTAAGAAGTCACAAATACTAAACTTTTCCACACAACACAAATGCTTCATACATACCTATAATTACAAAAGAGCCAAAAATTAATAAGATACCTTGGAAAATGATGTACAACCTGCCTTTCTTCCCCTCTTCTATTGCAATCACGTAGGGGTGTTTTTTGAGAGAGAGAGCCCATTGAAAATGAGCTGTAAAAACCCTACATTCAATTTTATGTCTGTGAAATTAGGACAAATCTAGAATAACTTCGAAATCCATTCCTGAAATTGGAACAATTTTTTAAAGTTGTTCTAGAAATTGGCATATCATTTAGAAGTCATTCCACATTCACAGATCTAGCACAACTTCTGATACCTGTTCCAGATTTGTGAATGTGGAGTGATTTTTCTAAATCATTCTAGAATGTGAAACGACAATAAGGAGCTGTTCTGAACTGTGGAATGAGTTTCTAGAACTGTTTCAATATCTAAAACGACTCTGTTTGGCTATTCTAGATCCAAAAACAGGTCTTAGAAGCCGTTTCATGTTCTTAACGGTTTTGGAGTTTGTTCTAGTAACAATTTCAAATCTAAAATAGGTCATTAAACCATTCCGAATCTAGAATGGTTTACATCAAAACCATTCCAGATTTGGGAATGACAAGAAAAGCAGTTCCAAATCTAGAACGAATTGAAATGGCTATTCTTTTAGGTTCCTATATCTAGACCGAATTGTAAAGCCGTTCCATATTTGAATTGACTTTTATAATCATCTTAGAGTTGGAACGGAATTGAAACAATTTCTTTTTATACTATTATATTAGAATGATTTGCACTATAGCATTCCATTACCTTTCCAAAATCATTTCAATTTGACATGACTTCTTACAATGGCAAAAAAGCCATTCCACTCCGGCAATTTTCTAGCAGTATATAGTCCTAAATATTGTATAAAATAAATATATTTTATAATAAGAAAAGTAATGTAAGTGGTGATTCAATAGAGCTTTTTGAGTTTTTAATCATCATAATTGTACTAAAACTTGACACAAAATCTCAATTGAGCATATTGAATTCAATATAATTTGACCTCAGCCCTGCCCCTAGTTCCAAGTCAAGCAGTTGACTAAGCTGTTCTTGAGATCAAGTCGAATTCTTCGATTAAATGTCGCCCATGCAAAAATGTGCAGGATGAGCTTAAAAATTATGATTGTGTTCGTTTTCATCTTTTCTTTTATAAGTGACACAGACTCCGAATACAATCTAGCATGCAAAAATAACTTTTTTTCAATTACTTTTATATTATTCTTAAATTTGAACACATAAAACACCCGTTATTCATCAAAATCCATCAAACTTGACATGTTGCCTGTAATTTTTTCTTTAAATATTATGCTCAATTTCTTTCCTAAGGGTCAGTGTGGGGCCATGAAGGGTCATTAAACCTCAACTCCAACAAATTAAAGGGCAGCTCAGAACCCATTCTTCCCCACCACGCGTACTCTAGTCCATTGTCACCGAAAAAGGCTATGTTTACTTTATAATTATTTATTGTTTAAAAATATATTCAATTATTGTTATTTTTTTTTAATTTCTTCACTTTTACTTTTATATAATTTTTTAAAATAAAAATACTATTCAAAGTTCCTCAGATTGTGCAAGGAAAAATATCAGTTCATACCACTAGCTAGGTTCACCACGTTGTTGATAAATAAACATTGTGATGGATTACAACTGGACGAAAAGATCCACGTAATAATTATCAATTAAGAGGGTGTTTGGCTGATGTTATTTTTTTAGCGTATAAGATCATACAATGTATAAAATATTTTTAAAATTTATAAATTTATAAAATTTATTTTTAAAAAAAATTAATAAAATATTTGATAAGATCGTCTTATAAAATTTTATTAAAATTTATAATTATACTTAATTATAATTTTTTTAGTGTATTAATAATAAAAAAATTATATATTACTAATATAATATAATTAAAAATATTTATATTATTTTTAATATATATAATAAAATAACTTATAAAATGTTTAAAAATAAATTAAGAAAATCAACTTATTTCTAAAAAATTTATAAACTTTAAATATTATATTTTGAAGCTCATAAACTTTTCCATTTTAAAATTTATCTATAAATTTCAAAACATCATTTAGAAGTGCTTATAAACTCATCTAAATACTAAAATGTTTGGAGGAGCTTGTTAAACTGACCCAAACGCCCTCTGGATTAACGTGCTACTTACTAAAACAAAATAAATTCGCTTCAACTGACAAGTAATTAAATTCTCTTTTTTGTTAATAAAAATATCTCACAGAGGATTAGCAGAGGCTGTTAGCAAGGTCTGCAAAAAAAAAAAATAAATAAATCAGTGGGAAAAAGAACTGCATAAATGTAATGAGGTCAGTGGGTAGCTTATTCCTATTCATATATATATATATATATATATATATATATATATATTACACAAGCTGTAGTTTCAATTTTTTGCTCTTCCAACGCAGAATTGAAGAGCTCAACTTTTTGTTTTTTTTTTATTCAGGTAGATATCATTTATGGAGGAAAAAGTTATCAATTCATAGCCTTCCACCACCACCCCTCATGACCCCAAGTCCCAAAAGCGACAAACCAGAAAAGAATCTAAATACTGCTCAGCTGTTCTGAAGAATGCAGGAACAATTTTTTCCTCAGAACAAATCAGCACTTCCTCCCAAGTCCATCTCCATGAAATCCCCTTCCTGCCCTAGTGCGGCTGCATCTTCAAAGAGCCAATTGTCCAACAAACTAAGGGGAATTTGAGTGTCCGTATTTGGCCTCCTCTCATTCTCGAAAATCCTCTCTTCAGGTGTGAAATTTGCAGCCTCTAATTGGGCTTCACGACGATCTTCCGCCGACACAGTTGAGAGATCCGAATTCGCTGAATTGAAGCTGAGAAATGGGGTGCCTACTCTCCCTTCACGCGGACCAGAACTTTGTCCAATGGGAGGATTGTTGAAGGAAGTCTTCTGCGAGCTCTCAGAGAATTCTGTCGGAAATAACTTGGGAGAATTTCTGGTCCAGTTTTCAAGCAGACGAGCTATGTTTTCAGCACTGGTTGCATATGTGGACGTCTGGGCTGGCCTATTTTGCTGTGGAGCCGTGGGCAAGAGTTTGGAATGAAGCGATGCATTGGTCTCCAGCTTATTGAGGGAAAGAGCCTCACACAGGGCTTGCTTGGCCGTGTTGATGTCCGTTTGGAGCCTCTTCTCCCACTGGCCCTTCGAAATTGATCGCGAATTCGAGGAGCTCCCGTGTTCGCAGCTTTTCTCATGATCATGGCCTTGAAGCTCCCGCAGCTTCTTTCTCAAGTGAGTGTTCCAGTAGTTCTTGATGTCATTATCTGTTCTCTGGGGAAGGTATGAAGCTATGGCAGCCCATCTAACAACAACAAGGAGCACAATCACAATTGCTGGGAAACTAATTAAGTTCTTCGAGGCTTGGAAAGAAAAATAAGGAATATTCTAACTGTGACATGTGCATCAAAGGTTGTAAATATGTACTTCAAAAATTCAAAAATGTTGAGATTATACCTGGGCCATGGCTTTATTTTTCTGTGAGTTTTAATGTGATGATTAGGATATATATATTCATGAGGACAGACGCACGTACCGATTGCCAAGAACAGCTTGGAGGTGGATGATCATCTTCTCCTCATGTTCGGTGAAGTTACCGCGCTTGATGCCCGGCCGGAGATAATTAGTCCACCGCAGCCGGCAGCTCTTGCTGCATCTAAGCAATCCTGGAGTAGTCAGAGTGAAAGAATAGGAATAATCGTAACTTGTCTATAAATATCTAAACCAAAATATGCCATGGAAAGAGTAGATACGCATTCAAGAAGATGGAATGGATGAATAGCAATAAATTTATTACACGGCGCTTAATGATGGTACCCAACGAAAGAGAAAGGAAAAATCCCGTGAGGACGAACAGCTGGGGCAAACTAATCATCAGAAATTTCAGACCTGCGTTAGTAGGAACAGCCCTCCAATTTCCGGGGCCATGTTTTTGAATGTAAGAAACCAAGATGATATCCTCTTCTGGAGTCCACGGCCCTTTCTTCACACCAACTGCGTCGCAGCAAGGTGGTCTTCCCATATCACTGTTGTAATATGAAACAAAAGATGATCAGCTTTCAATTAATTCACGAGAATGCTCTCTCTCTCTCTCTCTCTCTCTCTCTCTATATATATATATATATATATATTTTTTTTTTTTTTTCTGGCTATGGAACAATTTTCGTGACTTTTTTTCGACCACAGTGGAGTAGAGAAGTTGAAGACTGTAGTCTAACTAAAGGGCTGGGATCTGTCTTGGGAAATATATAGAGAAGAGACAGGAGACCAGAGTTGGGCCGTTCAGGCTGACTAAAGAGAAGAAGCCGGACAGAAGGTCTATGCGTCATCGCTCCATTAAAGAGTCAAAAGCGGGCAGCGAACGGCATTTACTCGTTTGCTAGCTAAAGTCAGGCTCTGTCTCTCTCTATCTGGGTTATTTGGTTAATAATTATTTAAATGAGTTTGGGAACATTTTGTATATATATAGGATAGAAAGGCACTTCACAGTGTTGATTAGTTTTGACACATTACGTTTTACAAAAAATTAAACGTACTTTACTTCCTAAATTTAATATGATTGGAGCACTTTGCCTTCTAAAAGAATTACTAAACAAAATTTACAATAAAATCTGCCACATGATCAATTTTATAAATTTTTAATATATTTTCATTTATTAATTTTCCATTTTTACAAACCTAAATTTTCACATGTTATTTATATTTATATCCACTAAATCAATATTTTATATACTAAATAATATTATTTTACATTAAAAATACAATAATCTATTTCATTTTCAGTAAATGAAAGTGCTAGAAAATTATTATGAAAAGTTCTGCTTCAATCTTAAGTGAAATGAAGGGGAAAAAGTTAAACTAACGTCCAAAGAAAATGTAGTTAAAATGTAGGTTAAAGTAGGGAACAAAGTGGTACAATTATACAAATTTAGTGAAAAGGCTATTATGTGTGAAAACATTTATTTGATAAACTACATTGCCAGGTTGAAAATTTTAGATTTCGACTTCTATAATTGCATAAATATTGCGTGTTTCTGTATATATCATTCACAATAAATTATTCTATTTTTCACACAAAAGGTAATATTATTTAATTACAACAAAAATACAACTATAGGTTACGTATTTATGATTGATATTAATAAAAAATATTTCTTGTGGTCCATTGTAATGAACTAGGATAAAAAAAAAAAAAGAAGAAGAAAAAAATGGTTAAATATGATGAGTTACAAGACAATGAACTATAACTAGCATAAATTAAAATGGCAAAGTGATATTATATTATTTTAGGAGGTAACGTATCAAACTACTTAAATTTTAAATTTTGGAGAGCGAAGTGCCTTTACCCTTTTATTTGGATAATAACATTTAAGATGAGTGTGCCCACAATTTATAGGCACATATATATGTGTGTGTAGAACAAACCCATTTTCTCTTTGATGCTAATTGCATAATTTTGACATGGAAAAGTTAATAATGCCCTAAGTAATTCAGTTTTTGATTTCGTTTCAATCTTGATTCTTGATTTGAGTGAAAAGATTTTAAATAGGTTTAAATCCGATTGATAGTTATTTTTTGAGTCCTTACATGTCTAAATGATATCTATGGAAAAAAAATAGCGCGTCATCAACCTGATATATTAGATGAAAATTAATTTTACCCTAATAATACAGTTTCTGTACCACTGTTGGAGATGCATGATTAATTAATTAAGTGTATAGGTTAAGTAGTCACCCCACAAGTATAATCAGCCAAGTTCAATTTCAACAATTAGATTAAGGTGTATTAGAATTATTTAAAAAGATTAATTTATCGACATTTATTACGTGGAATTGATTATACATTATTTTGGTTATTTTATATCATGCTTGCCTTTTATTAAAAGTTTTAATTCATCATAAGGAACAAGTAATTAGATTTAATAAAATAATTTATCCAATCCAATCATCTAATGATATGTTCACCGATAAGAATAAAGCCAATTATTTTAAAGGATTATTTAATGACGTTTGATATATAGAATTAATTATCTTTTATTTTAATTATTTTCTCCAAAGTTTGATACTGATTAAAAGTTTTTATCTCTCGTAAAAAACATATAATTATACTTGATAAAATAATTTATCCAATCTAATCATTCAAACTGAACAAGGAACATGTAAATTAGAAGTGTCCAGGTACATAATTTTATTGATTTTATATTTGTTTTGTTTGCTTATAGTTCAAGTCAGAGAACAAAATAAATGATCCCAGTAGATATTTATGCGTTTTTCATACTCCTTTTTTTAAAATTAAGTAATAAATGCCTCCTTTCTATGCTATGTTCAATTTAGATTATTAAGTTAGATAAATTATTTTATTAAGTTTAATCATATATACTTTATAATCAATTAAACCCCTTATAAAAGACAAATCTAATGTAAAACAACTAAAGCAATAAATAATTAGTCCACATAACAAATGTGATAAATTAACCTTTCAAAATAATTTTAATAGACCTTAATCTTACTTTTTAAAATAAATATGATTTTTAATATGCTCGAAGAAGTCACGTTATTTGGCTTGTTGAATTTGTGCAGATGGAATCAATTAATTATTTATTGAAAAAATAAACATCAAGATAAACTTGAGTCTGAATAAGACGTTTTTACATTTTAATATTAATTCTTCAATAGAATGCAAGGCGGCTCTAAATCTTTTAATTGGAATTTTAAATAAGCGTGTGATTATTTATTTATCAATAATTAGTTAGTTTAAGTTATTGTTGATAATTATTGCACTTAGCTTTTTTCTACTTCAGACATTGGTATCCTGGGCTTCAGGCACAATAAATAAATAAATAACAAAGGTGAAACACTAGTTGGCAAAATTGCCTTTTGAGGCACAAATAATTAAGTGTGCGATAAAAAAAAAAACATATTATTTGTTGTATTTTTTTTCGTTTTCTTGAACATTTTCTGGGCTCCAACTTTAAAGTTCTGAAAAAAATTCTATTATCTTTTTCAATGTGACTTGAATACTTTTTCCTAATTGTATGTATACTTTCCATATAAAAATCTATGTATTTTCTATCAAATTTTAAGATGTTGGCAAATACAAAAATTTTCGAAGAGAAAGTTACTTTTCTAATTACTTCTGTAAATATATATATAAATATATATATATATTATTTTTTTTTTTCCTTTTTTTGGGAAACAAACTAACCTAGCTTAATATTTCTGAACGGAGATAAGTTGTGACTGTTTGAACTCAACAGTTCTTCTTCTTCTTCTTCTGATTACTTTTTTCTTTTTTTTCTTTTTTTTCTAATACACAATACAACATATGATAGGAATTTAACTAGTTAATCGAAAATTGCATCAATTTATAGTTTATACTCATTAATTAGCATCCACAGAAGTCATAAAAAGGACCAAAATAAGGAAATTTATTCCTTCAAATTAAACAATTCAATCTACAATTTCAATTTTATTGAGATCATATATATACTAAGAGAATGTTGCTAAGATTATTTTCGAAAGCTTGTAAGATTACATACTTATGACATGTTATTGAAGATTATAAGTCATAGAATTTATTTTACAAATAAGCTTATAAAGGTTTTGGATAACACTAATAAGCACATCTTATAAAATTTTGCTAAAATTTCTAATTATAAATTATTATAATGTTTGAGTAATAATAATAAGAATAAACTAAATACCATTTATATAAAGTAACTAACTATATTTGTCCATTTTAATATCAAAAATAAAATAAATTATAAGACATTTCAAAATAAATTGAGAAGAGTTAAACATTTTTTTTTTCCCAAAGTTCTCTTTTTCCTTCCCCACGTCCGCCATATAAAGTAACAGAAATTGAAATTTAACCTCCATTTGAGAATATGGGATTTCAACCATTGCTCTCCACACACGCCCACCCATTGTGAGACAAGTTAGATTATTTTAAAAGAATTGATAAATTTTGAACATCTCATTTTCTGATCTTATAATATATTTTACTAAAAATTTTTCCAAAACATTTAAAGAACTTAAAGCACACATATCTGAAAAAAAGGACCAAACACAATTTATAAAATGGAATAAAATAAGGGGGCCCGAACGGTTTAGCTCGCCACTCTTGCACCTGCTTATTGCAGATGATGTGACTACGTATTAAAATTGGGATCGGTCCACGTAAGTCAATTTCTATAATACTCGTTGTTACACGTGTAATAAAATACCAATCTCATTTTGTTCTTTGGGACGACCCATCAATTGTAGAACGTTATAATTTCTTTCAGCAATTGAAAATATATGTGTGTGTGTGTGTGTGTCTATATAGGTTATGTTTGAAACCCAACTTATAACATTAAAGCATATTTTTAGATTTCATATCTCAAATCGTATCGCTCAATAACATTTTTATTCAAATTTAAATTCAAAATTTTCTTCTCTCGCATATGTAACTAACTAGTTATTTTAATTATTATATATATTTATAATCAAATCAATACTTATATATCACACATATATACTCACATTTATTTTTATTTATACTCTATAATATAATCATTATCATTATAAACTATCACATCTTTTAATCATTATTATATATTTTATACATATATTTTAAAAAATTATATTGTTTATCTGATTAAAACTTCCTTCTAAATATATTACTCATCATAACACAATTCTTATCAAATATCATGTTCAACAAATAACTCCCTCTCCCAAATATGACAAATATTATGTCCCACATTAAATTGAGCGACAGTGGAGACCCTGGCTTTTTTGGAAGCTCATTTGGGTGGATTGCAATTTTTACCTACTAAATATTTTATATCATAAAATTTTTATTTTAATTTAAATTTAAAATTTTCTTATCACATTCATAACTAACTTTTTCAAATTTAATCATTATACATATTCACGTCAAATACACACACGTGTACACTTACATATATATATATATATATATATATTTATACCTTATAAACCAATATATTATCACATCATCTAATTATTATTATATATTATATACATTTAAAAATATTGAAATTTAAACAATATTAAATTTTTATTCCCATCGAAATTTTGATGTCGAACATAATTTTTACAACCTTCAAAATATTATTTTCAACCCACCAAGTGAACAACCAAATATAACCTCTGATTTCATGTTCCAATGACATAGCATGGAAAGATAATATTATGCTATAAAAATTACCTTCTAATTTTTCATACATGAAGTTAATTAATTATATTAAGTGTAATATTTTTGGGGAGTTCTATGCAGGTGTATTATATGGACAAATTGGTATTGGTCAAAATCGACTGCATGTTATGAAATAATTGAATTGTCAGTACTCATTTCCTTTATTCGCTATCATATTGAGACACAATCAATTTAGGTATTTAAGTTTGATTAGGATTCTCCAACCGCATTTGTGTATTTTAAGTATTATATATTAATAACTTAAAATTGCCCGTGAAAGATTATATATCACATATTTTTCCCTGTTATTTTGAGAAATATTTTATATAGATTTTCTAGATGGTAGTGGTGATAGGAAAATTTTTTATTGTTTTCTTGGTTATTTATTTTACTCAATTGACCAGAAATTTTAACAGAGTAATTAGTTTAGATAGATCAATGATACGTGCAGATGTCATTATTTATTTTGTTAATACATTATCTACAATAACATCTTATTTTACAAAATTTTATTTATATTTAAATTTAAATTTTCTCTCTGTTTCATCTTTTATAACTAATTATATTCACAAGGTTTGGCATACCTTTTGTTGTGAGTAAACTAAACAGATATAAGCAAAATCTCAATCATAATCATTAGTTTGCATGGAAAAGACTAAAGAAATATTCAAGATGTACCATAAATTATGGTATCCTATATAGTGGATATCAAAAGATATACTAATGCTAATTGGATATCCAATTCTGATGAGATAAAATCCACTAGTGGATACATATTCACTTTTGGATGAGGTGCAAGAGCATGAAAATCAGTAAAGTAAACAATCATTGCAAGATTCACCATGGAATCAGAGTTTATAAGTCTGAAATCAATTAATTTAAAAGCTACTTGGCTAAGAAATTTCTTATCTAATATTTTTTCGACAAAAGATATGATGCCTCCAGTTCATATATATTATAATTGTCAGGTTGCTATTGTTATTTCTAAAAATACACCCTTCCACTCCATGAGTCAACATCTGAAGTTGAGACATGATGCTATTAAGCAGTTGCTGGAGGATGGAATAATTTCCATTGCTTATATTAAGGCTAAATCAAATTTGGTTGATTCTCTGAATAAGCCCCCAAGATCAAGAATAATTCTTTAAACTATAGGGGGAATGAAATTTAAACCAACTAGAGGTCAATAAAAATAGGAACTTAACATATATGATTGGAGATCTCATATTTGACCATGAAACACTCAACATGTAGGTCCCATTCAAGATTTTGAGAAAGACTACTTGAGTTGATCAACCTTAGAGAATGAGACTCTAAGACTCTTAATGAATTCATTATTCGAAAGCACAATATGTTGGTAACACATACTTGATAAATTCACTTATATAAGAGTGAAATGAGGCAACTCTTATATGATTCTCGCCAAATCTATTAGTGAATTCTCGTGGATGACTAGGCAAGTGCATGATCGAAATGAGTAAAATCGCATTGAACAACAATTGTGGCAGTCATAACGTGATTAATAGAATTCCTGTTATACAACAAAGAGTCCACAATTCTAGAACTTAGTTCCACTAGTGACTCTATAAATCAAATGTTATTAGTTTAAGTTTGGTTCATCATTAGGGAGACACTAAGCTCATTGCATTGAGACCAAACATATCTATCTGCATTTTTCTTTTTTGATTCTGAAACATTACTCTCGTTTGTACATCTCTTGAAATATGTGGGGGGAGGGATTGTTGTAAAATGTGTATTCAACAAGGTTTCCTTTGTCACACATTAGAAACAAAAACTAAATTTTAACACCTTATATTAAATCTCACTTTTATTGGTCTTGTAATGAAATGGACTAACGAAGTGAGTTCACGCGCATAGGCCTTAACTTGGGCTAATGCAATTCAACTAGGCAAATTTGCCCTCCCCTGCACATGAGAATACACTATAGCTCAATGTCGAATTTTACCTTTTTGGGATTTTCTTTATTTCTCAACCTTAAGTCTAAGTAGCCAAACACACTTTTTTATGAATAGTAGCCAAACAAGAGACGTCTCTTTAGACAAACACATCCTGGACACCCCTTCTAGAAACACCCCCAATTAAACATGCCCGATGAAGTGCACCCTTTGTTGGAACAATACCAAAAATGCCCTTTTTGGACCAAAGCCATATTTTGGAACGTTTTTGACACCATTTTTATTCAACAAGCATTCTCTGAACCATCATGCCCAGAACTAGCATGTCCTTTAATCAAATCACTTCAACAATTATAAATACCTGGGTTTTGGCATTTGCAGAGAGCAATTTGTCCCTCTCCACACACAGCACTTTGCGCTCTAGCTTACATGCATATTGTCCTACAACATTTGTGCTATTTTGCCATTCCATTCTCTTGCTACTAGCTCTATTTTTGTCTATGCAAAATTGCTAATTCCTGGTCTTCTTAAAGAATTTTTGGGACAAAGGCTTGTTTAATCTTGAGGGAATATTTTGAATTATCAAAATAATTCCTCAAAAATTGTGTCTTGCACACGACTCAAGTCTTTGCTCTTTTATTCTATTCCAGTTAGTTTTGCAAGTATGTTCCAGTGCTACCCTGACCATCATTCCCCGATAATACATGATGTGTGTGTGTGTGTGAGGTTTTGTGGTTCCTTTTCAACCGATTGACAATGGTAAAAGTAATTCAAATGAAAGATAGGTGGGGCAGATTATTTTCATTTCTTACCTGCTGTTCTTAAAATTTCATTATTATTATTTTATTATTTTTTAATTTCATTGAAATTTATTGCATCCATGGATTTATAATTGGATATATAGCTAACAATACAATTGGTATTTTTTCAAGAAATGTTCCCAATCCCAATCCCATAAAAATTTATTAAGGAAGAACTTTCTTTTTTCAACATTAAATATTTTGCACGCGTCTAATACTAAGTGCTGATGGATTGATGAAATTAACATTGAAAACAAATATTTCATACAAAGATAGCAAGGACAGTTCAAAAATACAAGAAGACTTTCTTACTTTTTCAAGATTTTTTTTTTTTAATTTCCCAAATGAGCAAGATATAAATTCTAAGGCTCATTTGGAGAATATGCACTACACCAATTCTCTAGAATTCACTTAAGGCTCATAAACCTATGATGTTCAATCTTTCATGTGCTCTCTAAGATCTTTCTAGGAGGATTTCCCATTCTTTACAGGTTTTCCCCCTCTAGAACTTGGTTCAGACATAAAACTTCACTTCTATGTATATTGTTGAATTTCAAGGTTAGACCTTCACCTAACTATTCTACCTAAATTTCCTACCACATGAGTTTATAAATGCATATGTTTATGTTCATTGCCAATCTTTGTACCTAGACATAATTCATACTATTCATACATATTTTAAAAAATTCTTAAAAGAAAAAAAGTCAACCTCTCAATTGACAAATGGGTGGCGGCCTCAAAGAAAAGATCAATAAACACAATTATTATCAAATTAAAATTTTAGAATTATACCACCTATTCATAAGTCACTTCACCCATCTTGAGAAATCATAAACCAATTATGATAAAAATACAAATCTATTACTATATTAAAAAAATACATTTTTATATTTTATATTCTAGTATTTTTTACTTATATTATTTATATGCTTGGCTTTTGAATTGAAAATTTACCATTCTGTTCAATTTGTCGGTCGACAGGTCTTGTAGACCAAATTTGGTAAATACCTTAGCAAGCTAAAAAAACGTTATTTTTCGTGTTAATTGAAAGGAATTAATCAAAATTTTGCAACTCGTTAACGCATGCACATACTTATTTATTAAATCTGTAAATATATTTTTTTAATATTTTCAAAAGAATATTTTTTCATGTAACATCGTCAGAATATGAATTCAGCCGAACACAAAATTTTCCTGCCGAAAATCAACAACCGAAACTTAGAATCCGCATGTTATTTGTGACAAGTGATAGGTGACCTCAGACGTGAGATATTGATTAGACTAGTCATTTCATGTCTACATTGACCATTAACAATCAACAAGGGATGAATATACACGTCTCCATTTTTTGGCCACGTGGCCCTCTATCCGTGGGCCAAATTAAAACTAAAGTTATTGCTCAATTTTATATGTGTGTGTGTGCGTATCTGTCACAGAAATGGCTCAACACAAAATGGCTTTAACAATTTGGAGAATAGAACTAAATATCTAGCTCACAAGTTTTGACAATTTCTCTTCTATATCTATATATATTTATATATTATGGTTAAAAATTTAAATTTAATTATACATTATTAAATTATTACAATACCCTTGTGTTAATATTTCAAATCTATTTTTCCCTCTTCTATTATATTTTAATATAATTTTATGCTTTTTTCATACTATATATGCCTTACAATTTATTCCTATATATTTACTATTTTTACGATTTTCATAAACTTTTATTTAAAATAATTTTATTTTTCATTATAACTTGTCATAATGGATAAAATTGTATGAGTTATAAAATTCTTTAGGCGGGCATTAAGTGTACTACCATTATTATATTTATCAGAAATTTTACTTAGATTCATATGAGGGTATATTATTTCTATTTTCTATGTAGTTTTCTTAAGTCTAGTAGTTCGATTATTTCTACCATCACCCATATTAATGTTTTTTTCGATCTTTGGCGAAGTAGAGAATGAGAAAGGGATTGAGTCTACCTACTCCACTCAACTTGTTAAATAGTTTGAGCATAAATTTTTTTAGCTCAAAGCTAGTGAATGACTTGTTAATTTAAGAAAATGTTTAGATTATATGTTAATTTTTTTACTCATTAGTGTGTGCATAGCATGGTGTTAGGGTACTAGTTTTGGACTTGAGGGATTTAATTAAATACTGAAATTTTCAATAATGTTTTATTTCAATTTTACTGTGAAGTATATAATCATATTAAAATATTCATTTCATAAGTGTTTGGTTCAGTGGCAAAAAATGTCTGTTCAAAATTGAAGAGGTCAAGTGTTTGATTCCAGTTCTCTCAACTTTCATCTTGTTTTTCCTTCCTTAGTTAAGTAAGCTCGATACTCAACTTGATTAAATTTGAGTAGTAAAAAAAATTGTTGTGAGTAAAGTTTGAATAACAAGTGACTTGACTCGATACCAACTCTATTGAAGAATCTTAATTTATCCCTTGTTAAAGCATGAAATCTCATGAAATTTAAAAAATTGTGACATGGAAAGAATATATAATCCTTTTTTTCCGTTCTTGTTTAAATGAGCATGATACTCAACTCAATTAAGTTTTGAGTTTGAGTAGTCAAAAAAATGTTCTTTTAAATAGCAAGTGACTTGACTTGATAATAGTCCTATTAGAGAATTTTGATTTATAACTTGTTAATGCAAGAAAATTCATTAAAAAAAAAAAGAGTTGTGAAATGGAAAGAATAAGTGTGTGTGTGTGTGTGTGTGTGTGTGTATTATAATAAACAACAGTTTTCTTAAAAATTCAACTGGTTGATTATAGGGGCAGTAAACTGTGAGAAAAGATTTTCAAAACTTTACATGTTATGTTAAATATGCGTATATGTAGAGTATATAAATGAAAAATGGCCCTTACTATATCAAATATTAGTTCTAATTGAATAAGTTGGATGGTACAAAAGTGTGCATTCTGCTGACGTGTTCTAGCTGTTGATTTACATCTGCTCTTTACTGTTTCGATGAGAAATTTTGAAACATGTTTTTATAGAAGTTTGGATTGTTTGCTATTACATATTGCCGCAAGAGGTTTTGTTTGTTTCGTTTTTGGCTTTAAATTGCTATTATTGCATTAAATCATTATTCCATAAGCTACTATTATAGCTTTAATTTTATGTAACAACATTATTTTGGCACATCGCCAAGATAGGGGTCTAGTAGGTCAAATATATAGTGACACATGTCCTAATCTTCTATTTTAATCTTATCTCTTTCCCCTACTCTTATATTCTATTTTCTATTTTCTTTTGTTATTTTAATCTTATCTCTTTCTCCTACTCTTATATTCTATTTTCTATTTTCTTTTGTTATGTCAACATGTTTTTGTTTTTCCACTACATCAAATTATTTTTTATTTTCTGTGTTTTTATATATTTTTTATTTTTCCAGTATATATTTTTTTCCTTCTGTTCTAGTCCCCTTTCTCTTTCTATATCTTCTGTTTTCTTTTTATGTTTTTATTTTTCTAAAATAAAAAATTTAAACATGAAAATCAAAGTAAAAAAATGTAGAAATTTTAAAAATACAATAGTATGAAAATACAGAAAAAAAAATCAACAATACAAATAGATAAATAAAAAATAGCAGAAAATTTAAAAATAATATAAATAAATGGACAAAATATAAAAATAAAAAATAGAAAGGAAAAGAAAAAAGTAGAGTGAGATAGAAAGAGTAAAATAAAAAGGAGGACACATGTGTCATTCTAGTTTTTTGAGTACACTAACTCTTAAGAGTAGCTTTTACTAACATTAGGATTTTAATATCATTATATGAATAGTATGGCAATCTCTTAATTAAGAATAGAGACCCATTTTTACCTCTAAAAATAATTATCATCATGCCATAAGATTACACTTCAAGAATGCTGATATATTCAATTAAAACAGAAAAATAAATTCAAATTTTTTAATATTAAAATTTAGTGAATAAACTATTATTAATTATTGTCAATGTTTATGACAACAACGGCAACACAAGTGTGCTATGTACACATCTATGTATGTTGGTTTAAATCATTACTTTTGTGAATTGAGAATATACATCATCAATACTAGTAAAATTGACACATGCTGTGTACGCACAATCAAGAATATTATATAAATTTATAATTAATATAGGAAAATAATACTTTTGATTCTTTTGATAATAAAATAAACTTGTTTAAAAATTAATATTGTATTAGAAACTTTGCATAAAATTACAGAGAAAGTAGAATGTTTGAAGAGTGAAAAAATTAAACAAAAAAAACGAATTAACTAGAAAAGAGAAAATAAGAAAAATAAATATTAAGAAGGTCATTTGAGTCTGTTAACATTTGGCTACTAAAGGTTTACCCCTCCATATTGTATAACTAGTGAAATTAGCACATCTTTTGTGTGTGCTTAATTCTAAAAAAAATATTTTAATTTTATTAAAAGTTAATTCTCACGCAATACTACTCAAATTTTATACTTAGACAAAAACTTTTATTAGGAAAAAGTAGAGATACAAAAGATTAAAATAATAAAAAGTGAGAAAATGAAAATAATAAAAATAGAGATATTTTAAAAAGTTTAGACTATGACATTTGTAGGGATCATACATTTAATATATTAAAAATTTTATAAAATGTAAAACAAAAATAGAATAATTAAAGACGAAAAAAAAAATATATATATATATATATGTGTGTGTGTGTGTGTGTGTGTAAGGCTCACGCTTTATGTACATAGACTAGCGAGATGAGGCATTCTAGATGAATGCACAAAAAGATAGAACATAAAGAATTTTGTAAATTTTGCAGTGCTTAATTTATTTTTTTAGATGAGATTTATCAAATTTTGATAGCCCTAATTTTGATCAAGTCAAATATCTGTAGTTAGAGATTTGAAAAGAAAAAACAATGAAAAGACAGGTGTAAAAATGAAAAGGTTGAGAAAGAAGTTGGAAGAAAATGAAATAGAGAAGTATTTAAATTGGAGAAGAAATATCGGGAAAATGAAATAGTGAATGTAAGAGTGAGGAAGTTGACAGAGAAACCATTAGAAAATAAACAAAGGAGTCACTTGAGTTGAAATGCCAGCATCTAGTATGAAATTTATCATCATGAAGTTATCAAGTTACCCATATTTTAATATAATTTTGATTTTATTATTAAAAATATTTTTCAAAATTGCACATTGTGTAACCAAACATTGGACTTTAACCATAATGAAATATAAATATGAGTATGTATATATAGATTTATAAATATATATATATATATAGATAATAATTATAATAATCAAAAAGCAACGGAGTAAGTCCACTTTATTTAATTAAGGATAATGGTGTAAATCTATATTTTGCTACTAAAATAGTTTCAATATCTTAATAATATTTTATAGATATTATAAATGACATATAAGATGAACCTTCAACAACTCATTATATCATATAATCATATAATCAACTAACTAAGAAGTCATAATTATCTTGAAAATAGACAAAGATCCTCTAAACTTGTAAAACAAACTATTAGTACACTTCGAATCCTCAATGTCCAAAGGATGGATCAGCTAAGGCTACGATTATTTTCAATTATAAGATAAAGTCTTTTAGGATTAGTTTGAAGAATTATTTTATCACAATTGTTATATGGAGTTATTTATTTATTATTTACGTTATTTTATACTGAATTTATCTTTTATTACAAACTTTTATCCATCATAAATTACATATAAATAAATTAGATAAAATAAATTATTTAATCTAATGATCTAAAGTGAATGGGTCGCGAAGGAGTATATCTTAATAATAGGGTATGTCGTAAGTAACTATGTACACATCACAGCCATGCACCCACCACCAAATTTACATATCACTCTAATTAGTACTGGCCAGGGTTTTCAAATTGATCACGTTTGGAAGCACAATGGATTGATAATTTTAGCTTAAATGTTTATCTATTATTTATCCAATAAATCATGTCTAATTAAATTAAGCCCATAAATCTACTGATAACAACAAGACCACGTGTGGTACAGCTCCAAATCAGTCACTCTTTCAGATCATTTTGACTAGCCTAGATATATCAAAAATTAAAACGTTAATTCTATGCTGTATCTATTCAATCACAATTCAAACCCTAGCTAATAAATTCTATCATGTAATCATGTTCCAGTGTTACATATTGTTGGTAGTGTACCATAAACTGGCATATCAAAATATTTTTTCTATTTCATCTTAAGTATTTGAATTAAATGTGTTGTACTAATCATATCAGATTCTAGCCTTACCAACAAAATATACAAAATGACATGAACAATTTTCTTCCACTAATTATGAATTGATCACCATAATTGTCCAACTCAAACAGAAATGCTGGTATCAGCTTTAATCAAACGACTTAAACCTAGATTTTTACAAGGCAACCTTTTCATAAAAGTTAATATGGTAATTGATTATATCTTTGTGTATATATTATATATTTCATTACTTTCTTCTTGAACTCGGAGTTCGGCACCCTTAATTAACTCTCTCTCTCTCTCTCTCTCTCTCTCTCTCTCTCTCTCTCTCTATATATATATATATATATTTAATTATGGTACCCTTCAATCATTTACGAGCAACTCTCCCTATGATTGCTGTTGCCGTGACGTGATTTTGATAGACTTACCACTTTCGTTAAAGCGACGAAAATGAAATTTATACTAGAATGCACCTTTGCACACATCTTTCACACTTCCTCTTTTAACCTGATAATAAATTAATAAAAAAGGCTATATTTATTTTTAAATTATTGATGTAAAAAACACACGTTTAATTATTGACGTAAAAACAAACATACTTAATTATTATATTTTTTTATTTTATTTTTATATAATTTTTAAAATAAAAATATTTAAAAACACCCGTTAAATTTTCAAAACAAACAAAATCATTTTACTTAGAGTCAAAGTGTAGGCCCATTGGGCATTTCTTCAGTCACGGGCTTGGATGTACGACACATGTGGCAAGTGGTGCACCACGTGGCAGCTCAGTGATTTTGAGTAGGATAAGTTCACAGGTCCAGATTGGGCTTGAAAGGCATTGAAAATTGAGCCCACCATTTAATAGTGTTTCTCATGGCATGGGCCCCAGTGCCCCACATTTCTCCCAACCCTTAACGAAACACTTAAAGCTGAAGTTACACTTGTTTGGATTTTTAATAGGAATGGCGATTAAGTTATGTACCCGCGGGGTACAAATGAGATAAGAGTTAAGATACCCTACCCTATCTCGCCCTATCTCATGCTTTAATTAAATATATATATAATTTAATTTATATTTATATTTTTAAGAAATAAAATATAATGCAAAGTTATATAATTATTTAATATTCTTTTAATTTTTAACATTTTCTTTTTTCCTTTTCTTTTAATTTATTTTTTTGTTATTTTATTTAAATTTTCTCACTTCTTAAATTCTTTTTATATTTATTTATTATTATAGTTTTAATATTAAATGATGTTATTTTTAATATTTAGAATACAATAACTTTATAATTTATAAATGTATTTGCTCATACAAAAAAATATATAAAATTTATTAGTTATAATATATAGCAAATTAGCATTTAATAATGTAGAATGTTTAGTAAAAATCAAATTTTTATTTTTTTAAAAAATTTAATTTTTAAAAGTATTAGTTACGGGGTAGGGGTGGAACTCAATTCATTGCTACCCTTAATTTTTAGGTGTTTTTTTTAATAAAAATAAAATTTAAAAATTATAATAATTGAAGTGTATATATATTTTAAAACTAGAAAGAAACCAAACACAATCTAACTTTTTTTTTTAGTTTTATTTTTTTTCCCTCCGAATTGTATGGCCGGTTCATATTTAAATTTCTTGAAAGGTTTTCTATACACTATTCAATATGAAATATATTCACCATTATTTTCTTGAAAATATTTTTTTTTTCCTGAAACATATTTCCACTGTGTATTTTCCTTTCTTTTTTTCCAATTATTTGGGAAACCAAACTGAACTTGAGATTGTTTGTGGATTTTCCAAGTTCCTTAAAAATGCTTGGACGATATCTGAATTGTCATAAGGAATCTCTATTTGTTGGATAGAATTTTCAGAAAAAGGAGTTTAAAAACTCAATTAAGATGATAGAAACTTAAAATTTTCTAGGTTTTTTTAAGAAAAAAGAAAAACAAAAAAGAACAAGCTGTTTGGATAGATTTATAAACTTTTAACCTATATTAGAGAGTTTCATAAATAATCAATAAATGTTTGATTAAAATTGAAAAAAAGAGAGAAATTTAAAAGTTCCCAAAATGATGTATTAAAAATTTTTATCAGCTCATTTGAAAAATAATTTACCTTAAATGGTGTTCGACTATCTATTCTTATAAGAAGCTTTATAGTAAGTGCATGATATTAAAATTTTGTCTTTATTTTTTTATAGAGTTTAAATTATATTTGAGTTAGATTTGATATTAAAAAGGTGAGTCTGAAAGTGTTACTATAAAATCAAAACACATCTTTAGGGACTTAAACGTTGATGTTAATATTTATTTTGATCGTATTTTTATTATAATTGAGGGATGCTCCTTTATTATAAACTCTATTTATCATATGATTTGCTTGCAACTTAAAAGTATCATAAAAATTAAAATACAAAAAGGCTCAGTGAAAAGAATTTTCGTGTAATTATTTAAGATTGGATTAAGAATATGATAAGCTTGTATATTTTAATTTGTTTATTTGTTTTTTGCATGCAATATTGTATAACAGTTTAATGGCAATAAGTAAAGATTATTTTGAGAATGAAATGTTTGGAAGCAAGAATGTATATATAGCTCAAATAATAACTTGATGCTAAAAGTTATGTTGGGGCCTATCTTTTAACCTGGAAATAATATTTCAAGGTTTATACTATTAAATATATAATTCAACAATATTTTCATTCTATTTTAAATTTTAAATTTTTCTTTTTTTATAAATAATTAACTAATTATTTTTTAATCATTACACATATTTACAATCAAATCAATACTTATATATATATATATCATATTTATTTTTATTTATATTATATAATATAATTATTATTTTTATAAATTATTACATCATTCAATCATTAATGTATATTTTTTTATACATATATTTAAATAAATTTTATTATTTATTTTATTAAAATATTTTTTTAAAATATATTATTCATTTCTAACCCAATTCTACCTCACATCCCATCCAACAGCCAGAACCCTATCCCAGCCATAGCCAAAGAGTCAATGATTATGTTTTCATTATTCGTGCGTCAAATGTATCTACGCGTCAGAAAAATTAGAAAATGTGGTGACTACGTTTGCTTTTTATTTTAGTGCTCAATAAAATAGCAACTTTAAATCTGCAAATAATCAAAGATATTTTATTCTTTTTTATTTTATATTTATGTTATTATAAAATTTTCACAATTAAACTATATATTATTTTTTTCTCATTAAAATTGTTCAAAATAGACATTCAAATAATAACTGTATGTTGTATAAATTTTGAGAGAGTAACTGCTGAAAAAGAAAGGCTGTCCAGCATTGCATGGGACCCATCAGCGGACTGCGTGACGCCAGGCTGTTCGCTGCGGGTCTACCGTCGTCGACGTCTACGTCTGGGTATTTAAAGTCGAGGGCTGTCCGCATCCCTACGGTCCTTCCCCGGGATCCCAAATAAAGCCCTGTCCACACTTACAAAGCGAATCAGGAAACTTAAATAATAATTGAGGGATATGTTTGTTTATGCAGAGAAAATTTTAGGTGATTTAGAAGGGAATGAAAATAATGTTTAGTTTAAATGGGTAGAAAAATTATTTATATATATTAATATATATAATAATAGTTTAATAATATGATAGTATATAAATTTATTGAATAATAAAAAATAAATGTGATTAGAAAAATTATAAAGAGATGTGTTGATTTGACTGTGAATATGTATAATAATTAAAAATTTATTAATTAATTGTGAAAGATAAAAGATAAAACTTTTAAATTTAAATTTTAATAAAATTTACATAATAAGACGCTCGATTTATAAAATTTTTAATTTGTGGTGAATAGTTTGTAATAAGAAAAACAAACACAGTGTAAATGTAATTGACTGAATTTTGCGAAAAATACGATGAAGATTGTGTTAACGTGTGAGTAGTCGTTGGCGGCTTGAATTAAATGTGATGTAAGTTTTGGTTTTTTTTCTTTTTGGTTTTGGATAAAGTACAACTGAGCTACTGGCGGCGGGTTTGGTGACTTTTCAAAATATCTTGTAATATATTTTAAAAATTATAAATTTTTTGTAATTAATTGATAATTTTTTAATAAAAAAATTTATAAATTTAAAAAATATGACTTTTAGTTAGAGTTTATAAGTTATTTAAAAAGACAGGTTGGTTATTTCTAACTTATCCAACTTATTTTTAGATATTTTATGAGTTATTTTATTTTATATACTAAAAATAATATAAATATCATGAAATTATATTTTATTAATAGTATTTAATTTATTTTAATTATTACAACATAAGAAATATAAAAATTATAATTATAAATTTTCATAAAATCTTATAAAATAATTTTACCAAACACATTCTTAAGTTACTTTTAAAATAAGATCCATTAATTTATCAACTTTAAATAAATTATATAAGGTTACAAACTTTTAAACAAAAGATTAGCCAAACAATCTCACTCCTAAGGGTTGAGTACATAAAAGGAAGAGAATTTACGCCAGAATTTTATTTGGAGAAATATTCTTTTAGACAAATATAAAAATTTATATATATATAACTTTTTAAAAAGAGAACAGCGTACGCACACCACCTCTTATGTCTCGTCAAATCACAGCCTCATTTTTCTTTGTCACTTAAATACTTTGTCCACTCCGATCCAATCAAAATCCACCACGTATACCAATTCTGGGAAGTGTGTTGCATCAACCAAGGAGCCTGTGTACGAGTCTCAACTCTATCCTTTTCCTCAGAACATAAGGACAGTGACTTGAAATAGACATGTTGAAATTGAACTACATGTGTCCATCCCCTCTGACATAACCTTATTATTATTTTCTAAAAATAATATTATTGATAAAGAAAGAATAGATAGGTTTTGAAAAATATGTTACTAGAAAATTTGATTAAAAAAATTCAAGAATAATTTAATGAGAGAGAGAGAGAGAGAATAATAAAAAAAGTTATTTTATTAAATAATACACAAATTTGATTCTAAAAATAAATGTAAGAATTATGTTGAGATAAAAGTTACATTTGGTCGTGAAGGATAAAAATGTTGACATATTGATTTGTTTAAATTTAGGATTTAAGAATAATAATTAGTTTTTAAAGTGTATATATAAATATAAGAGGATTTTTTGTGTATATATATAAGTATTAATTTGATAAGAAATATATATAATAATCAAATTTTAAATATTTTGAATTTAGATTATGTATGGATTTTGTGTATATATAAGCGACGATTTGATAATTGCATGGACGTGTGTAAGAAATGAAAATTTTAAATTTAAATTTAAGTAAAAACTGTATCGAGTAGTATATTTGATTAAATAAATTTTAACAGAATGGAAGGTAAAAATAATATAACAAATATAGCATCTGATTAAGAGAAGGTATATGGAAGGCATCGACTCCACCGGTTACGTGGTGTTAGTAAATGGATTGTTTTTATTTAGTTATATAGGTTTAGTAGTATATAAATATGACAATATAACAATGTAACAATATCACAGCCACGCCATGCTAAGATTCTGTCCGATGTAATCCGACACTGTCAAGTGAGAATTTTTCAAAGCATTTTAATTGCATGCATGTAATATTATATGTTTTAAAACATCATTATTTTACTAATTTGACAGCTTATAAATCAACGTCTATCTAAACGGCGACAAATGAAAACGTGTGCCCTGGACAATAATATATGCTAATATTCCTGCACACTCTGCGTGTAAAAAAACTTAAATAAAAATTAATTTCACGATATAATGAAAATTTTATAATAATTTAAAATACATAATATTGAAATATTGGACTTATTTACTTGACGTTCGATATAAATACAAAAGGTTTAAATCATAACTTGTTATTGGAATCCAAATAAAAAAATACATTAGAAATAACATGTTATATATTTCATCATATGACATGCGTGATGGCATGTGAAAAACATATATAATTTTTGTCTTTGATAATAAAAAATAAATGAACAAAAGATTGAAAATTAAAAGTCATTAATTCTTAATTTAAATTTAAAATATGATGAATTAGTTAATATTAGTTAATTAATCAAATCTGGAATGATTTAAGAAATCGGTTCAAGAATGTGGAAGCTGTTCCGGATCTGGAACAAATGCAAAGCCATTTCACATTCCAGAATTGCTTTTGTGAATTATTTTAGATTTGATACGGTTTTTAGAAACCGTTCCAAAAGTTAAAACGATTTGGGATGGTTTCGAAAGTCATTTCAAATTTGAAACAATGACAGCCGTCTCAATTTCACAAATTTAACTTCAAAGCCAAGGCTCACCAAACTCATTTTTGGTGGCTTTTCCACCGAAGAAACTCCGATCAACAGTCCCAAGATAGTGGTAGAAGCTTCTACTTTATTCTCTAAGGTATCTTCTTATTTTTTGAATATATAAAGTTGTTTGTATGTATGGGGGATATTAATTGATATGAAAAATGTTTGTATTTGGTATTTTCTATGTTAGTGAGTTAATTTGTTGAGTATATATTAGTTGTTTGTTTGATTTGGAATATTGAATGGTTGTTGTAGGGTCTAGAATATTGAATGCTAAGTGTGTATGTACATATTTGGAGAATGTCTTTCTTCGTCTTGATTTTGGGAACTTTGGTGGATTGATATGTTCTATAAAAACCTTGGTGATTTGAAATGGTGAAATGTGGTATGGTGCACTTATGAAATAGTTGTACGTTGATACTGTAAAGATGTTTTTAGTCTATTTTGTATATGAAGGTGTTGATGTTTATTAATGCTGTGTTTTGTTCTGAAATAGAGCTGTAGCACAATTGTTGAGAAATCTTAGGGTTTAGATATACAACAAAAACCTTTCTAGTTGTCGAGGCTTGGTTTTAGAATTCACGAATGGTGTTAGAGATTTTGTTGATTAGGCAAAGTAGCAACACAATTATATGGATAGTTAGAAGATCAGATGCCCTTGTTCTCAATGTAAAAAGAACAAGTTCTTAGAGCCAGAAGAAGTAAAAATCCACTTATTCAAAAAAGGTTTTGTCAAGAATTACTTCAATTGAATTAGTCATGGTAAAAATAAATATTTTAATAGCAGCGCTCCCTGTGACAACAACAACCTATCAACTAAGTACAATGTTGGACAAGGCCATGATAAGTATATTCCATAGGATCAAAGGATGATGTATGATAGCATACAACCTCATGTAT
Source organism: Avicennia marina (assembly GCA_019155195.1). Taxonomy (NCBI): domain Eukaryota; kingdom Viridiplantae; phylum Streptophyta; class Magnoliopsida; order Lamiales; family Acanthaceae; genus Avicennia; species Avicennia marina. The sequence continues at coordinate 15,192,685 of CM032759.1, read as the reverse complement.
GCTAGAAGCAGTTCTTAGCAAATTTTATGATTTGCATGATGAAAATGAAGGTGGAGGTGACACTACGGATGTTAGTGCAGGTGATGTTGATAGTCTAACTGCTAGAGGTTGTGTTATGTGATCCACGAGGTAGACTAACCATTGTACGGTGGACGTGATGTGAGAATTCATCTTAGTTGTCGGCCATTGCAAGAATGGTGAGTATAAAAGCAGATCATAACATGTCAGAAAGTTGCTTTGATGATGTGTGCAGTTTGATTGGTGAGATTCTTTCTTATGACCATCAAATGCTACTAGACTAATATAGCATGAAACAATTGATGAGAGATTTCGAACACCAAGTGCAAAAGATATACTGTTGTCCTGATAGATGTATGTTATATTGAAAATTTGACAGTGATATTTAGACTTCAAAATTTTGTAGCTCACCTAAATATAAGCATATGTCAAGAGGCAAATGCTTGAGGAAAAAGATTCCATATGTCTACATTACTTACATTTAACTCATCGGTTGCAGAGGTTGTATGCATTAGATGTGACAATAGACCTGATAACATAGCATGCAACTCATATGATGTACAAGGAATTCTTGTGTCACCCCTCCAATGGCACAACATGGAAGAATTTCAATCAAAGTTATCCAAAGTTTGTTGTAAATCTACACAATATACGTCTTGGTATTTGTGCAGATGGGTTTGCACTACATAGATATTATACGAAGACATACTCTTGTTAGCCCATTATTGTTATGCCATATAACCTTTCTCAAGGTTTGTGTATAAAGAATGGATACTTGTTCTTATCTATAGTTAAACCTAATCTATCAAATCTCAAAAGACTTATTGACGTTTATCTTTAATCGTTTGTTGATAAATTACTCATGTTGTGGCACGTTGGTGTTCAAACTTATAATGCATTTAAGTAGAGTTAATTCACTATGAAAGTTGCTTTGTTGTGGACTATTCATGACCAACCTGTTTATTTCATGATTTTTGGCTGTAGCTCTACTGAGCTTATGACATCTCTGGTGTCTATAAATTATACAAGGGTCATGTACCTTCAACATGGTCTGAAGGCAAATTATTTTGATTGTTAGCATCAATTCCTTCCTCTAGATTCACATCTTTTCTTCAATTTTATGGCAATTCTTCATAGCGAAGCATTATGAACATTTTGAATTGAATATTAAGAAAAACAGAAGAATCATGTGACAGCAATAACTTAAACAAAATACATAGATAAAAAAATGTAAAAAGATTCAAGTACATGCCACTAGCGATTATAACATAAACAAAATACAAAATGCATATCAAAGATCATCGCAGATGTCCACTCTTGTCACCTAGTGCCTACTCCATATGATCGACTATACGTTGTTTGATGATTGAGGTTATTGGAGCACGGGGAATGAGTAGATCTAAATGGATAGGACCATGGTGGTATAAGGCCCACTGTCTGGTGAGTGGCTATTATCTAATAGTAATCTAGGTTGCCTCATTCAACCTTGTGGCATAGACTCTATACTGGTGTGTTTGCTGGTAGTGTTGATCTTATCAAGCTGATATAGCAACCAACTGGGCTTCAATCCAGGACATATGCTTGTCCTGCTCATATGCCAATCCTATCTATCCATAAGCCATATAACTACGTTCATGTCCTCTGATAGATCCATTAGTAGCTACTCAATATGCCATAGACCAAGTTGCTATAGAGGAGGTGGCTAAACAACATGGGGCTCATTCTATAGCCCCACTACGTCATCCTCATTCTCTAGAGTTAGGTTAAATAAAATCTCTTGTTGTGTAGGTAAGGTTTACTCCATTGAGTCATTAGGCAATTGAACCATTTGACATAGCTACATGATCAAATAAGGGTGCCACAGTGTCTCCATCGATAACTTCCCACACCTGAATATACCATTATTAATTATCACACCTATATTGACATGTATGCCATTTGTGATGGCACATAACAATATGGTCGCTCCTTCGTGATGCTAGAATGGTAATTGACTAATCATACTTGAGCAACCTAAAAGTACCACCATGTGTGAGCCACATCGCTCAAACCAGCAATGTGGAATGCACTACGCACCTTCGGATCAATCTATACAATTCCATTTAGACTCAACTCCTCAACCACTAAGTGTAAAGCATTATTCAAATTCAATTGCTAGTGAAACTTTGCACTATGTGGCCAAGATGGAGCATATATGACCTGATTAATTGTAGATACATTGTGGCATACCTGTAGCCCTCACATTAAAACCTTTTTAATATCATACTTTTCCAAGTTTGCGTAAAACTCCATCACAAGTGGCTTGACTACCGCATGCTCTGGTTCTATGGTGAAATCTCGTCATCCAAAGCATCAATAGATGGGAGGTATAAACTACAGTGTCGCATTGCTTGTGTCATCCCTTACTTTACGATGAAGTTTTGATTTGTTATGATATTATGGTATCGATTAGAGGCCTCTTGATTTAAAAACTTATGCATATCAAATGAGGCTTTCGAGACATCTCTTGATCTTTTTGGCACCATTGACCTACAATTCAAGTATAGTGCATTGGTTTCATTGTAAAATAAATCATGTAATGTGATATTCGATCAAATGATTTACTAATCCGAATACTAAGGAATTTAGCATGTGAAACGTGTTGCTAATTCTTAAGACCCAAGACATGTGTGCAAGTTCATTCAAACAATTTATCAAACACTTAGCAGGCACTTAAACTAACCTTTTCTTACACATGTTCATTCAAACCCAAGACATCAACATCACACCCAACACTCTTCACTCATTCCATTATAGAATTATCTAATAAAACTATAACTAAAGTCCAACAAAAGAATTGCACAATTTACTTTTTATATATATCATCAAAAAATAAACACAAACCAATCTAATTTCATAGTTGATAAACATATTTAGACAGAGTGACGAGAGAATACTTACTTGTTTGTGATTGGGGAGGGGGGGTGAATGTTGCAAGAGCAAGAGAGGGCCTCAGGTGTGGAAGAATAGAATGTGGGAATGGGGAATAGGATTCATAGCTTAAAAATTTGATTTGAACGAACATTGCTATAGTCGTGTCGACAATTAGGACGACGACATACTAAATTAGTTTATGGCAATGTTGTTGTCCTGTTCATCGAGACAAACGTGCAAGACAACCAACATGTTCTGGCTATTTTCATGACTATATAGACAATGACAACTCTAGAGAATAATGGGTATCCCATTGTGTTCGACGTTGAGATAGCTAAAATGATGACAATCACAGAATGTTCTGGAGATGTCATCATATAATGCCATCGAGACGATGGAGACGTTGAATAACATCGCTCACCACGTTAAGATGGTATGCCATGATGGAAGGCCTAGAGGTTTCTCAATCTCCCATCATGTGTCAATGTCTCGATGACGTTGCACAATGTCATCGAGACGACATAACACGAGACCTCTAGAAACTTTGGGACTCCGCATGAAGACGACGACCATGAAGCTGGTTGTCATCATTGTTGTTGAGACAATTAATCAGGAAGGCATCTGGATTGTTTAGTTTAATTAGGGCATTCTTACCATTGTCACGACGATCATGGACTATGGTGGCGAGTTTGGGGTTTAAGACACTATTTGGAATAGGTTTATTTTCAAATACCATTCCAAAGTCACTCCAAACATAAATATATATTATAACACTTCACCTCTAACCAAAAATTTCCCCCCAAACATTTTCCCAAGCTCTCGCTTCTTCTTCTTCTTCTTCATTGACTTGATTTGCCATACTGTACGCTGCTCTAAAGGTACCATTCAAAGACTGTAATCAAGAAGACCACTCAATAGTAAACCCTACTCAACTCAATTAAGCAATCATTCAAAATACTCTTATTGACATAGATTATTCTCCTACTATATGCACAATTTCGATTTCATATTTACATTTAGAGTTATTTGTAGAACCATTTGTTTTTAACATTTAAGGTTTAGGGTGTCATATTTTGTATACCCATACAACCATAAATGAAATTCCAAATTTTTTGAGGCCCTTCATATGGGGATTGTGAATTGGGAGAAGTTAATTAAGTAACAATTTAGCATTTTGGTTCATTAACTTGCAATTTACTTTTGAAATTTACTATATCAAATTTAATACCACAATAATTATATCCCTTGCAGAAATATTGCAAAGGATTACCATCTAGGGTATTGAATGTGATTGGATGAATATTGTAATAACAACAATTTTTGAATGTATGAATACATATAGCTAGCTTCGCTTTCTGCCATTTATTGTTTGGTAGAATATGATTAATATTATGCGTGTGGACCAAATTATAGATGAATGACTCGAGCAAATTATAGATGGATGTCTATTTAGATTCACATGTCTATCCTAGATGCATAGATGAATGTATTAACTCCATTCCAAGTATTCTATGTAGTTGCCAAAATGTTCGAATATATGCAATAGTTTGTTTAAATCAAACTATTATTTGAATATTAGGAAAGTAACTTCATTTTATAATGTCCTCAGAATAACTCACAATGCATTTTCGCAAGGTCGAGGACAAAGATCACAATATGGCAACGAAAACCTGATATGAGTTGGGCAAACTTATCGTTGACCACACCTGTTCTCAACGATTCCGAAACATAACCCCCCTCACCATCACCATCCATGCCGCATAACCCACTTATGAGTGCAAGGCCATCTGAAGAACCATCTGCCTCTACTCTGCAACAAGAAAATAATGTTGTTCAGGTAACCCTAAATGCTGAAGCAAGTGAAGCATCACATTGGAGAATGAGTGCCCTTTATATCCAACACTGAGGACATTCTAATACGCACCTAACTATATGCGTAATTAATTCCTTTCATTCTATGTGACATTACCTCTATCATGTTATATAATTGTTTTCAAAATGTTTACAGGGAGGTGATGGATTGTACAAAGGATGTTATATTTGGTAACTATAACAGACACTGAGTATGATTCAAGGACGTTGATGTCAATACCAGAAGTTCTAGTGTTGAAAATTCAAGGTTTGTAAAAACTACAACTCTTTTGACATAGATTGTATGTTGAAAATAGCCTAGATAGAGTGTGTAATCTACTTGAACACAGGCTTGATTGATAAACACTTGTAAGCACTTATGATTGAATGTTGTATCATGGATGCATGATTCATTGTTGTGAATGTAAGCACTTGCATGATTGAATGTTGTATCATGGATGCATGATTCATTGTTGTGAATGTGTGGTTGTTTGAGAAACACTTTTAAACACTCCTAAAGACATGTACATTGATTAGCAATTTTATTTTTAAACACATCTACACTCAAAATTTGCTTGCTTTACTCTTTTTCTTTTTCAAATTTTTGCTAGAATGTGTTCACTCCCAATGTGGAAAATGGGAATTCAGTCCCTTGTTAACCACGTTGTGTTAAGTTGTATTTTTGGTGTTCGTTGAATCTTGTAAATGTCACGTGTGCTATGAGTATTTGGTTTTATGGGGTTTTTTGTTGATTCTATTTAACAAGTGGAATTGCTTAAAATTTCATAAATTATTAGCTTCAATGAAACATTATTTGATTAAATTATTGGTTTAGATGAAATACGTTTTGACATGCAATCATGTATGTACTCTTGAATGCAAAAGTTGAAATTCACAAAGAACCCAGTTGATAAGACAACAATTGAAAAGAATTTTTAAAAAAAAGGTTCATGAAATTCTCAGGAAGCACCTTCATTGAGCGAGGGTTTCAAACATGAAACCCAAATAGATTTCCAAAGAGAATTGGGACCGAATAAAGGCTAAGTGGGCTTAGGAATCATTTGTTGATACTTCTGAAAGAAATAGGAAGAACCAACTTGCTGACACAACCATTTATCAAAACGGTTCAAGTTCCACCACTGTCCATAGCTAGCAAATGGTAAGTAATTATCTATGCAACACAACCTTACCTTTATATGTGGATTTACATTTCAAATTATTTAAGTATTTTAATACATCTATTCTAACTTTATAGGAGGCAATGGTGGGAAGACCACCAATTCCATTGAAATTGTATTTAAAGGTTTGGAAGACCACATCTAGGGAATGGACTGGCCCTCGTGTTTAAACCTAAGTTGTTACTTCATTCGCTCCTGTGTTAGATATTTTGCACTACCTTTTTCAAAATTCACCATATATCATAATAACAAATTTGATATGCAGGAAAACATAATTAAAATGTTAGAAGAAGATGATGCTATGAACCTAGATAACCTAGTCTCCCAAGGTGGATTAGTTTACAGTTCCTCTAGCAACAACATTATGGCTACATCTCTTGAGGTTTCAAGGAGGGACAACTACCACATATGGGATCAAAAGGCAAGAGCTACCACTAATTTTGTAGGGGGTTTAGTTCACACATTTTATCACTTGCTCTAAAGCTTCATAACATGGAACAAAAAGTATTCTTGATTGAGAAAAATTTGCATATTATTGATAAGAAATAGAAGGGTGCAAAAGAGAGACTTGAGTGGAATAAGGCATAATTAAATTAATTACTAAAATAGCTTAATGCGAACCATCCTCAATCTTTTAATCCGAGTGCGCCATCACATACTTTAGGTGATGATGTAGATAATGATGATGATAGGCTCGATACAAATGACTAGTGTGGCTTGTCACTTCATGTCCGATCCTCCCCATTGATTAGAACAATTTTATATATTTTATTGTGTATTACTTTTGGATTTAAATATTGGTTGCTATGGATTAATAGAATGTTTGTATATTTTTTTGTATTTTAAAATGATACAAATTTGGTGCTCAATAATAATTATATTTGTAATCATACAAGGAAATATAAATAATGTTAAATAATGCTGAATTTTCTCAACAACTGAAAAAATTGTTCCAAATTCATACCAAAATTGTGCCAATTTCATGTCAAAAATGTCTTAAATCTCTTCCATATGCAAATGTTAGGCCAAATCCATTCCACAAAAAGCCTTACCAAATCCGTTCTAAATAAGTCGTGCCAAAATCATCTCAAAAAAATTCGTTCCAAGAAAGACGCGTTAAAACCACTCTAGAAAAACCATTACAAATCCGTTTCAACATAAGCTGCACCAATTCCTCCCCATGGAAACTATACCAATCTTTTCCAAGAGAAGTCATGCCAACTCCGTTTTAAAATAATTATGCCAAATCTATTTCAAAATAATTATGCCAACTTTATTTCAAAGAAACTATACCAAATGCATTTCAAAAACTTTGTGCCAATTCCATTTAAAAAAATCGATTCTAAATCTATTTCAGACTTACCTATATCAAAACCATCCTAATCTTTTCATCTCAAAACCGTTGTTGAACTATTTCACAAAAAGGCATACCAAATTTTTGTTCTAAAACCAATTCTTAACCATTCCAATCATTGTATTTCACTTTTTAATTTGGAATGATTTTTCGGCGACCGTTCCAAAATTTAAAATAATTTTAAAAAGTCATTTCAAAACTAGAACGGCACCACAATAGGCATTCTAAAGACCAAAACGGCTTTTTTAAGCAGTTTAGATCTATGTCCATCCTAATGACTTGGAACAGCTTTCCCATTCTAAAAGGCCGTTTCAATACCCATTTTTACTTGGAGTGTGGGTTTAATAGTATGGCATAGTTAATTGAAAATATTATCATAACTGGCAACACATTAAAAGACCAGAGGATAATTAATATGATTGAGAGAGTAATAATATAATATAGATTAGATTACTTTAGAAGAATATTTTAAGAAAATCGTTAAAAACCAAATAAGGCATTAAAAATAATATAATAATATAGATTGGAGATAGTAATTATATAACAAATTTATTCCGTACTTCGTATGAAAGCAGCCAACTCTTAGGCAATCTCTGTTGTTTATTTTGATAGAGACGAAAATAATAGAAATTTTATTTTGTTTAAAAATTATATTTAGTCATAAAATTTTGATAAGGATAAAAATTTAAATTTGTTTGATTTTGAGTATATATACTAGTATTCTAGCTTACAACGATAAAAAAATATTTTACAAATAAATCATTGATAAATTTTTTTTAGAAAAAGTGAAAAATATAAACGGACTTAAGCTATTAAATAATTTCAGAAAATTAATTTTTTAGTAAAGAAGAGGGTGTCTTTTTACTAGTAAACACTCTATTTTATTTTATTTTATTTTTTCTTTATAATAGAAAAAAGTGGTTATGATTGAATTTATTAGAATATTTTAGAAAATATATTTAAAAAATCAAACAAAGGTCTCATACATTCCAAATAATATAGATATAAATTATATAGGAATAATTGCACTAACCTTCTCTATGTTAGCATAATTTCAAATTATTATTTAGCATAATTACAAATCATACCTCTTTTCTCTTTTGTATTACAAAAATTTCCTCTCTATACTTGATATGTTTATTTTTTTCTTTTTCCTACTAGGATTTTCGATAAAAATTAATGATGCAATCAAAAAATTAATTATTGTTCTATTTTACACTTGACATTCGTTTCTGAAAATTTTATACTTTGTATGGAAAATTGTGCCCTTAATAATGTCAAATTTAAAAATATTTTCTATGTTAATGACTTAAAATTTTAAACCAATACATTGTAATTATTAGTATTTGAACTTACCTTTCTGACCAAAAACTACAATTTAAAATCATAAAAAAAAATTATCTAAACTTTTGTATGATGGCATCAATTTCCTTTCGAAACTTTCGTAGACAAAGAAAGATGTAAATATTTGAAACATGGAAGGGAGGTTTGTTAACATAAAAAAAAAAAAAAAGAAAGAAAAAGTGGGATATAGCATGCTTATGATACTAACTTCTAATTGATGTAAGTTTAATTAACCTAACAAATTAAAGTATACTGAAGACATTATAAGATATTGTAAATTATATATATATATATATAATGGAATATATTAAAAGTTCAAATGGGGTCTCAACATAAGTAGATAGAGCTTTTGATTTTTTATATATATTATGCTAATTACTAAGGCCTAGTCTCCGAAGTAACTACCAGGGTCAATTTAATTATAAATAAATCCTTTGCTCCTTTCCATGGATCCCAAATAAAGCGAATTAGGAAACATAAAAGAAAAAATTTTTCAGAATGAATAGTTAAAGTTTAAATGTAATTGACTCAGTTTTGTAAAAAATATGATGATGATTTTTTCATATTAAAATAATAATTATTGTTTAATGTAAAATGTTATTATATATTTTTTAATATTGACGTGATATATTTTAAAAATAAAATAATGATAATAAATGTATAAATAGTCTTATAAATAGATAGTTTTTTGTAATTTTTTAAAAAATAAAATGAATGCAATTAAATCAAGTAGGGCTTCGCTTGCATAGAACAACTCGACTTAATTCATTCGAGTAACTTAGCTTGTTGACATGAGTCCCAAGTTTACTAGTATATGGGTGGTTTAAGTGGATGCAGGGAGGTCACAGTTCAATCATTTGTAGCACAAATTTGTTTTTTAAATCTTTGTTCCTTCATTTGTTCTTGAAATTAAAAGTTGATAAAAAAAAATTATCTAAAACATTGTTTGGCTTGATGATAAATGCTTCTTGGTTTTACTAAGAGGTTGCAAGTTTGGATTTGGTGTGATGCAAAGGTCAGTTTCTTTTCTTTTTTCTTTTTATTTGGGAGATTGGGATTTGCCTTTTTAGAAATTGGATGCAGTTAGGAAAATCTTATTAATTCTAACTTTCACCAGACCTCCTCCGAAAAAAGCATGGCAGAGGACTTCGATACACTGTAATGGTGTGTCCAAAATCTCAGAAAACCATTTAGATTGAAAGGACTTGAGAACTCCTTATAAAAACAAGTTGAAAAAAAAAAATCTAAATCATTGTTTGATTTGATGGTAAATGCTTATTGGTATTGGTTAGAAGTTAGGAGTTTGAATTAAGTGCGATATAAAATTTAGGTTTTTTATTTGTTGGATAAAGCACTATGAAGCTCGAGATTGAGAAATAGGGTATTTGGACAAGTTTATATGCTTCTTGAAATGTATCATAATATGTTCGAAAATTTATAATTTTTTTATAAATATTTGATAATTTTTTTAATAAAAGAATTTATGACTTTAAAAAATGATATGTTTAAAACTCATAAATTTTTTAAAAATAAGTTAATTATTCTTAACTTATCTAACTTAATTTTAAATGTCTTATAAGTTATTTCACTTTATATACTAAAAATAATATAAATATCTTTAAATTATATTTTATTAATAATATTTAATTTATTTTTATTATTATTCATATAAATAATTATAATTATAAATTTTAATAAAATTTTATAAAATAATTTTACTAAATACTTGTTAAATTATTTTTAAAATAAAATTTATAAACTTATAAACTCTAAATAAACTATGTGACCTTGTAAACTGTTGCAAGTAAGACTAGCCAAACACCTTCAAAATCTCACTCCTAGGGTCAAATACATAAAATGAAAGGCCATGTTTGTTTCTAAACTTTAGAGTTCAAAAATATATATTTGTTTATTACTTTTAAAAATTTTATCTCTTTTTTTTATTTTTATATAATTTTTAAAATAGAAATATTTAAAAATATATATTAAAATTTAAGAATAAGTATATTTACGCCAAAATTAAAATTGAAATATTCTTTTGGACAAAAATTAGAAAAATAATTTTTTAAAAGAGACTATTGTACGGATAAACCCTTTTTCTCTTGTCAAATCACAATCCTCATTCTCCTATGTCACTTAAATACTTTGTACGCTCCGATCTTTTATGTCACATAAATACTTTGTCCACTTTCATGTCACTTAAATACTTTGTCCAGTAAGATCCAATCACAATCCACGGGATTTATCATTTCTGAGCAATGGGTTGCATCCATTACTTAATGGGGTGTGCTGCTATTTTTCCCAGAACCATCCCCTCTACATGACTGTATTATTATTTTCTAAAAATAATATTATTGATGAAAAAAGAATAGATAGGTTATGCAAATTATGTTAGTAGAAAATTTGATATAAATATTTAAAAATAATTTATTAGTAAGAGGAGAAGAAAGATAAAAATATATTTATTTTATTAATTAATACGATTGAAGATTTTGAAGGGTGAAAATTTAATTCCATACATAGACATGAGACTTATGTTAGGATAAGAGTTGCATTTGGTTGTTAAATTCTGAGAGATAAAAATGTTGACTTATTGATTTGTTTAAATTTGAGATTTAAGCATAATAATTAATTTTTAAAGTATATATATAAATGCATTTTTGTATGTGTGTGCATGTGTATATATACGTGTATATATATATATACATATAAGTTTTGATTTGACAGTAAAAATGAGTAATAATTGAATTTAAAATAGTTTTATACTTGTATTAATAGATGTGTGAAAATTTTGAATTTAAATTGAATAAATATTGTATTGAGAAATATATTTGATTGTATAAATTTTAATAGAATGGAATGCTGATAAAGATAGTATAACAAATATAGCATCTGCTTAAGAGAAGGTAGATGGTACGCATCCATAGTTACGTGGTTTTAGTAAATGGATTGTGTTTATTTAGCTATATATGTTTAATAATATATGAATATAACAATATCACAGCCACGCGATGCTAATATTACGTCTAATGGAATCCAACACAGTCAAGTGATAATTTTTCAAAGCATCACGAGAAAGCATTTTAATTGCATATAATATTATCAGTTCTAAAATATCATTATTTTATAAACTTGACAGCTTATAAATTAACGTCTACCCACGACATATACTAATAATCTTGCATACTTTGTGTCAAAAAAAAAAATGAAAATTAATTTCTAGATATAATGGAATTTTTATAATAATTTAAAATAGATAATATTGAAATTTTGGACTTATTTACCTGACATTCAATATAAATACAAAAGGTTTAAATCACGATTTTTTTATTAGAATTCAAATACAAAATTACATTAGAAATAATATTTTAGGTTTTGGTCATATGATATGTGTGATTGCGTGTGAAAAAGATAAATAATTTTTGTGTTTGATAATTAAAATTAAACTAACAAAAGATTGAAACTTGAAAGTCATTAATTCTAAATTTAAATTAAAAATATGATGAATTAGTTAATTAACCAAAAACAGGGGTATATTTGGTAAATTTTTAAGAGACAAAAGGTAATTATTATGGTGGGGCGGGTTTAATAATCTGGCATAGATTAATTGAAAATATTTTCATAACTGGCAACACATTAAAAGATTAAAGAACAATTAATTAATAAGGTTGAGGGATTAATAATATAATATAGATTACTTGTGAAGAATATTTTAAGAAATTCAGTAAAACAAATAAGACATTAACAATAATATAATAGTATAGATAGGAGATAGTATAGGTTAATTTTAAAAACAAATTTATTCCGTACTCGGTTTGGAAGTTGGCAACTCTGAGGCAACGTCTGTTATTTAGTATATAGTTTAAAAATTATATTTAGTTGTAAAATTTAGATAAGGATAAAAATTTAGATTTGTTTGATTTTGTGCATACATATTAGTATTTTAGCACACAATAATAAAAAAAAAATTAAAATAAATCATTGATAGAAATTTTTCAGAAAATATAAAAGATAAAAACAGACCTAAGCTATGAAATAATTTTAAAATAATAATTTTTTTAATAAATAAAAGTGTCTTTTTAGTAGTAAACACTCTATTTTATTTTATTTTTTACTTTATAATAGAAAAAAGTTGTTATAATTGAATTTATCAAAATATTTTAGAAAATATATTAAAAAAATCAAGCAATGGTCTCATATATTCTAAATAATATAGATATAAATTATATTGGAATAATTACACTAATCTTCTCCGTGTTAAACATAATTACAAATTATTTATCATAATTAAAAGTTATACGTCCTTTCTTTTTTATATTACAAAAATCTGGTCCCTATGCTTGATATGTTTATATTTCTCATTTTTCTATTAGATTTTTGGATAAAAATTGACAATGTAATCAAAAAAATTAATTAATGTTTTTAACACTTTAACTTCATTTCTGAAATATTTGTACTTTTTCTGAAAAATAATGCCCTTCATAATATGTCAAATTTAAAAATATTTTGTTTGTAATAACTTAAGATTTTAAACCAATATACTGTAATTATTAATATTTGTATTTACTTTTTTAACCAAAAACTACTATTCAATAATCATCAAAGAAAAATTAGCTAAACTTTTGTATGATGGCGTCAATTTCCTTTCGAAACTTTTGTAGAAAAAAATGATTTACATATTTCAAACATGGAAGAGATATTTCTCAATGTAAAAAAACGTGGGACATAGCTTGTTATTATACTAACTTCTAATCGATGTAAGTTTAATTAACCCAACAAATTAAAGTATGGTGAAGAAATTATAAGATATTGTAAATGTTATATATATATATATATATATAATGGAATGTATTAAAAGTTCAAATCGGGTCTCAACATATGTAGACATAGCTTTTGATTTTTTATAAATATTACGCTAATTATTAAGCCCTAGTCTCCGAAGTAATAGTACCTTTGGGAATAGCCTCTTTTTAATTAATTTAATTATATCTACTTACTTTCATTCTCCAATGTTTAAAAAATAAAAGAACGAAAAAGAGGGGTTTTATCTATCTATTCATACTATATATTAGGACGGAGAGATTTACACTAATCACCTTTTAATTTCAATTTTTAATTGACTAAAATACCCCTCTTCTTTGTGTTTGTTTTAATTTTTCTCAATTCAAAATTTCAAATTTCTCTCTCACTTTATAGAAATTTTTTTAATATAAATTTACTTTATTATCAAAAAATTCAACTATTATATTTTGACTATGTTATTAACATTATATAATTTTTTAACAATGCACTTACATAATATGTACCATGTTTACTAATATATAGTAATGATTCCGTAACGTGAAAGTATTAAAGAATTTTAAGATGTGAAAAAATAAATGTAAGTGTGTGCATTTAGTGATTCGATTAAAATTTTTATAAGCATGTAAGAGAAAGCAAATTTAAATAAAAAATTTGGGTTCTTGCACAATTATTTTTCTTGGTCACGTAAAATTGTTCCAAACCAAGCCTTATGATGTCAATGTGAAAGATAAAGCTACAAAGTCCAATTTATGGACCCTAGTGCAAAAAAATTCAATGTCTTTAAGAGTAGAATAGACAGGCAAAAAAGAGGTCATATCCCCATCCTATGTCCTCACTTAATTTTATTAGTTAACCTAATCGGAATAATATACACAGTTGTCTCATCAGAAATAATATCGCCAGATCTATACTACGTCGACTGCAGCATCCTTCCCAACAAAAGAATTAAAAACACACACACACACACACACAAATCAAAAAAGCATTTCAAATTCTCTACTCCCTATTTTCCCCGTGTCACTATGCCCCATACATTTAATCATACCACATGTGATAACGAAATCGATCAACTTACGAAACCAACTTAAAAGCAATAAGTGAACACATGCGGGTTGGTTATATACAATTCAGACAAACACATGTGGGGTGATCGTACGTATATAACAGAGAAAAAGGGGAAAAATTAGGAAGACAGCATATACATGCGAACTTCACTAAATACAACCATGTACGCATGTCGTTAAGTCCTATATATATATATACACATATCTCTCTCAACATATCCCACATGGAAACCAGGGCTGTTGCTCCCACTTGTAGAGTAGGGACAAAAGGGTATTAATTTCGAGCTAGATAGGTTGCCGGCGCTTGTACGTACCAGGCCAGAAAAGTCAGAAATTGCTGCCCACCAAAGCTGGGTACATCCATTAAATAATTAAGAAAAATCGGATACATGAGACAACCGAGATTGAATCGAGCATGCAGTCGCCACATGGCATAGGCAGATGGCTGTCGTATTCATATTAAATAATTACATGAAATATGTTGACCCCGTCAAGCGCTTTCTCACCTCCCAAATATGAGTAGAGACTCGAGTGTTTCGAAGTCTCAAACAATTTTTTATAAAACGGATTGGTGATCGGATTAAAAAATTTATCGAATAATTGAATCACTGATTCCATCATAAGTTGAATTGTTGAAAAAATTAATTATTTTAATTATATAATATTATATATATTATTATAAAAAAAATTTATAAAATAAATATAATCTAATATAATAATAAATTATAAAATAAATTTTAAATGTAATGTTAAAAATTAAATAATTCAATTAAAATAAAAATTTATTACACAAATTAAAAAATATGTTAAATTGAAAATGATTAAAAGTATAAAATTAGAAAAATAGTTTTGAAAAATAAACAGATTAATTAATATGACTCATTTTAATTTTAAGATACAATAATTCAATTTTCAAAATATTAATTAGAAAAATAAAAGGATAAAAATTACTAAAAACAAAAGTCAAAATAAAAATTATATATTTAACTAATATTAAGGAGTTGTAAATGTAAGAAAATTTTGAAAAAAGTCTGAAAATTTATTTTATAATTTTTTCAAAAAAATTTGTTAATTTTTTTTTAATTTTTTAAATAAAACCAGTTTTTAACCGGTTTTAACTAGTTCAAACCAGTTTTGACTGGTTTTGGACCAGTTTTTGATTGGTTCTATACATATTTTATTTTTATATCTTAATTGAACCGAAAAACCAATCGGTTCCTGGTCGAACCGGTTGAACCGACCGTTTAGTCTGATTTTTAAAACACTGGTCTCAAATGTTGCTTCGTCGACATACAACAATCTCTCACTACGTGTCGACGGAGTTATTTTAGACATTTGGATAATCTGATAATTTATATTCAGAAAATGGTCCCTTCCAAAATTTAGGAAAAATTGCAATTTATGCCCGCTAATCATGCCATGTTTTTGGTTCCGAAGGCACAAGTTGTGCCCATGGCAAAAGAGGACAACTCGTGTTGAGAGCGAGGTTTTTATATACTTCCTTTACCCACAAATGCTTATTCCCTATGATTGGAACATACAAACATGTCATGTGTTGTGTGATTTGTCCTACTCCAAGATTTCATATATGCTTAACAACCCCCCTCCAGTAGCTTCTTTAAATCATATGACTAAGTAATTTATGCTTGGATTTTAGTTCTATCTTAATATTTAATAATTTAAATGAATTCGAATTTAAATTACATTTACGGTCGTAAACTTCAAAAAAAAATAAAATTAATGGAGTAGCTCCATTATCACAACTCTCGTATTGGATCCATTAAATTCATTTTGGATGCTTGGACTCATTTTCTGCAACGCCACTCTCTCCTATTTCTGATGTGGGCTTGTCTGGATATCATTAAGCAACTTACGGGCTGTGGTTGCTCTTAACTGGGACAATAAAATGAAGCATTGTCCCATAATTAGTCCAGAAGTTCAAACTTTTAAGCAAACTCAATACCCTACATTTCTCTCAGTCTGTATATAAATGTATTTTTTACACCCACCAATACCACCCTCTCGAGAGATTTAAACGATGATCTTCTAATTCAGGAAATGGGATTCAAGCTGTTGTAGTGAGTTTCTAATTACATGGAAACTGCGGATGATTTTTGATAAGCCTCATGTTGAGAATTACATTCCATCTTCATGGAATGGAAGTTGAATTTTAGGCTTCGTGGATAGATTTTAGGAAAAATTGCACTTTAACATGCTTCTGGTTGAAAAAAAGACATTAACTTTTGAAGAATCGTTTCACGTTTCTTTTTGATATTATAATATAGTTTCCAAGTATTTTAATTATAAATATAATTTTCAAATTAAATATATAGATTAAAATATTTAAAATATATATGATCAAACATTTTTTAATTTTTGATATATTTTAAAACTTTGGTTATTTTCAAAGAATATTTTTTTAATATTTTTAAAAATATATTATTTTTATTTTATTATACTGTCTTTTACATGATTTTTAGAATAATGATTAAAGCTTTGGTAAAGAGGAAATAAATTCAATCATTATTGAATCATTTAACACGTAAACAAAATTAGTTTAAATATATTTTTATTTTCTAATATATATATATATTTTCAAAATAATTTACAAATTATTTTTATTTTTGCCATTATGTATTTGTATTAGTTATTGCAATTTTATTTTTTGAATTTTGAATTTTTTGATAATGAAATGTCAAAAATCACGTTTAATATTTTCCACCAATAATGTTCTGCCACGTGGCTTTAAATGGGGGGTTGGTGGGTTTAGTAAGCCTTTTTCTCTTATTCTTTCTCCACATCACCCCTATGCCACTATCCTTACTATATGCAGGAAACACGTATGCTCCACGTCCGCAGTCGCCATTAATTATCTAATGTCAAGTCATTCTCAATGTATTGTACGATATCCATTTTGAACAATAATTCTTCAACCACAACGTCCGGAAGAATACGTAAAACAGTGTGTCCACAGTTCTGTTCTCTCGTTCCTCTGCATCAAGCTAGGACCTTGGATTCTTTGGTTAAGGTGCATGGAAGTAAAGAACAAATTTAACAGATAGATTTACGACCATTTAGAGAACAGAACACACCAAATACTGAGCCAAGGGAGAAAAGACTTGGGTACAAGAGTTTCTGAGAACAGCTAGGTAAAATGAAATTTGAATGATAATTACCAACCATATATTCAACAGCCTGTTTCAGCTAACAGCTTACAATTCTACGCGTGGGACTCAAGTCCATCTGATAATTAAGCTTGATAATAGGTTATTATAATGTGCAAAATGGCTCAACATAAATTGAAATAATACAAAAAGGAAGGTGTACGTCCTGCGAATCTATGTGTAAGCATGAACCTGGCATAGGTGAGGTTCAACATTTTCTAATCCACAACATTGCCATTGCTGGGTTACAGTCCACAACATTTGCTACTAAGAAACGTAGAGGAGCTTTATACCTCTGCTTTCCAACATTTTCAAAGTGTGAGGATAATTCTAAGCTTTCAATTCAACATTCTCCAGCAGAAACTTGTACAGTTCTTCAGCAACAACCTTAGGATACTCTTCTTGTGGAAGGAGAGCTCCGGGCACTTCCACAAATTTGGTTACACCTTTTGTTCCTTTGAGAGCTTCCATTTCAGCTTTTGACCTCTTCGGTGATCCTGAAGTTGATATAACCAGGACAGGCATCTTTCCTTCTAATCCTGCAAATAGTGCTGCAAACTCCTCCCTGGAATTTACTGGATCAAGCAATCCGGTCAAGAAAGCAGCAGGCACATAGCGGGCACCTTGTCGTTTGGTAAGTGCATATCTGCTGTCAACAATACTACGAGTCACGTTCTCAGGATTAGCATAAACATGGGATCTATATTGGGATTCAATAGCCTTCTCATTGCTGACAAGCACATTGTACATCATCCAACCCACCGCAGGAGCCCTCAAGGTCCCCCTTAGAAGGCCATACCTGTAAATTTACAAGATAAATGGAATTACACGGTTGATCAGTTGCAGTTATATATTAAATGTTGAAAGTCATTATTTCCATTCAGGTACAGAAGAAATCATTTTAAGTTATTCTCAGCATTGAGCAAATGTGGTAACAAAATGCTTTATGGGAAATGATTTATTAAAGTTACAGGTTGTAATGCTATGGATTAATATTTCGAGTATGTTACGAGTCCACAGAGTACTAGTTATTAACCATAGGCTGTTACGAGGATCTCATAAAATTGTTGAAGGCAAACGACAGAGATGAACACAGCCCAACAAATGACGATGTCCCAAATAAATTAACTTTCATCAGCTGTGAATGAGGTATCAAGTGCGCAGAAGGCACACAGTTCAATCTGTACCTCGTCTCCATATTAGAATCTCTACCAAACACAATTGGAAGCGGACCAGCCCAGGTGGGGGCAACAGCAGCAATAGCCTTTGGCTTCAAGAGACCATTTTTGGTGGCCCGAACTGCTATGGTTGCAGCATGACCTCCTCCAAAGACCACATACTCATTATCTGTGCAATCAGGAGCTAGAATTAGGGTGAATGTGAACAAATACACAACATAGCAAGAGATGATTTTAGCATCCAGACTCCACACGTATCTGAAATATATCACCATATTGCTTGAGACTCATTAAAAATGGGACAAAACAATTGTGCACATAAAGATATTGGAAAGGTGATATAGAACAATAATAAAATAAAACGAAAATGGAATTATTAAGTGGTAAAAGGTGTGAAGCCTACTTGTTTGAGCTTTAAATTCAAGTTAAGCCTAGTTTGATTTGAGCAAGGCAAATTTTTTGTCATTCATTTAGGCTTGAATCCTGATCAATTTGTGTTCCAGATGAATCAACTTATACTCAACCTACAATAGGCTCGCCTTTTTAAAGATTTAAAGTATTAGGCAGTACAATTAGTTTAAGAAATTATAGCCATTGTCTGCTTATTCAATTAATATAAAACATTGTATTATTAGAAAGTTTCTTATGTACACATTCATGATCATCAAGCCCGATATTATTTCACCTTGATCCAATCTAAACAAGTTGACCTGATTAGCATCTCTAACATTATCGCTGTAACAAAGTTAACAAGGCAAACTAGAATTTGAATGTAAGTAAGGAGTACTGGCAAACACTCGACTAGAAGGGTACCAGGAACGTGAAATAGTAGTCCAGTATAGCACATTAACAGAAGCGAAACATGTGTCTCAGTTTTAATATAGTTGGCCAAAACCACAACTAAGAAATCTTTATGGGCAAAGAATGACTAGTGGAGTACCGTAAAATTCTGCTGATATACCCCAAAGAAGATTGTGAAATATAAACAAATCCCTGTACAGCATTTTATTTTAAATGGTAATCGAAGGTAATAACTACACTAGTCTTTCATGGAAACTGTTAAGACTTATCAACTATACAAAATCAATAGACAGTTAAATTTATTCTCATATTCCCAACAAATTACATTAAACAATTAATAATAAGCATATAACACAATCGTATACAATGGGTCCCATCACAACTTCCAGTATACATAACTGGTGTTCATTTAGATAATGCAATTTAAAACTTTCAAATATTTGTATAATGAGATCTAACACAATTATGTTCCCCTCAAGTGACGTCTTGGTCCAAATTTTCAGTATAACACTTTCATATACGAATCTGAACCTTAAAAACATTTTTATGATTCCGGATAATCATCATAATGTCTTGACCAAAACGCGACTTCATTTCATGATGTATCTCTTGGGACATAATTTTTTCTCTATATTCTTTATCAAACCGACGCCAATATATGACCTGGAGATAACTAATAAGTAATCCATATTCAAAAATCAATAACTGATAACTAGGGAAGGTAGGTGGCCCATAACTATTTGCACAATACCAGAACCTAACACACGGAAAAAGGCCATCAAGATTCAAAATTTAAAGATAAAATGACTCCATCACACACACCTGCAACAAAGTTGGAAATAGGACTATCAGGGGCACTGACAAAATCTACCAGAAAACTTTCCATAACATCAGCATTATAGTCGAGCTTGGGACGGTCCGAGTACCCCAGACCAGGCCAATCCACAATCGTCGCGCTCCAATTGGTCCCGCCACTCCTTTGAACGATTTCTTCAGCCACAAGCCTCCACTCCTCGACAGTGCTGACGTCGGAGATTGTGGGCACCATCAGAATGTTCTTGCGCGGTTGATCAGAAGCGCCATCTTTTTCCACCCTCTCGAAGTGGATGTTCACAGAATTCCCCTCAAATTTCCATTGCCAGCTGCTGGGCTTACTCTTGGAAATGGACGGTGATTTGGAAGGGGCGGAATAGTCCAGGGATGTTGAGGCCTTAACACTAAAGATCAGTTTTTTCGGTGCGGAAATGAGTTGAGGCGAAAAGGGTCGACCTGATTTGAAGGGAAGTGCAAAAGTGGATGGCAGCAGGTGAAGAAACGCAGCCGACGCCATTGGTAGAGTGTAGAATTCAACGGGATTTGTGGATTCTGGGTTTAATTGAAATAGTAGCCAGTCGAGGGTCGCGTGCGTTGATTTTTTTGGTGTAACAAATTCGAAAACAATAGTGGAAATTTTGTGTTAAGGTCCTTAATTATTAAAAATAAAAAAATAAAAGAGATTTCTTTTCATACGAGTCCTGGCGGAAAAAAAAAAAAAACTCTAAAAAATATCTGTTTTTTTAGTTCTTTGACAACTAAACCACCATTATCAGAAAAGAAGAGATACGGACAAAGAGGAAAACTATAGGTAAGTTGTCAAGAGTGGGATTCGAACCCACGCCCTTTCGGACCAGTACCTGAAACTGGCGCCTTAGACCGCTCGGCCATCTTGACCTGCGGGAGTGGATGTACAATGAAACTTTATTAAACCCAATTACATTTTTCTTAATTGGATCTTCTTTCCACATTAAATGAAATAAATCAATACAAAAAGTACACAAGCTATATTGAGCAATGCAATTTAAAATATTGAAATATTCTTCGCCTCTCTATTTTTAACATTTTTTAAAAAAAACTCTAACAGATATTTGCTAAATCCAAAAGATAAATAATTAGTTGGCACAATAGAATTTGAAACGTGCGCAACAAAAAAATATAAAAATTTCAAAATGAAAATTAGTTGCGTTGTGGCGATCGAATTTGTTGTCTGAATAAAACATTAATTTTAGCCAAACAAAAATTCTTCATGAAGGCTTGTCAAACTCTAAAAAGACGACAATTACTTCTCCGATGACATAAATTTGGTTGGGGAAAAAGTAACAAAAATGAAAGAAAAATGAAAATGAGGGATGGTTTGCACGGTTAATAAGGCCCTGCCCTTCTAAATTTTAGAGTAAATAAATACACATTTAGTCTTTTTTTCTCTAAAATTTTATTTTTTCCTTATTTTTATATATTTTAAAAATAAAAGTATCTTTAAAAATTATTAAAATTTAAAAACAAACAAAAAATTATCCATAATGAAATTACTTTACACAATTTTGACATGAAGCTTCTCGGACGTGGATTAGAATTTTCAGACATTCTCCCTCCAAAACACAAAATGTCTGAACCCAAAGGGCAAAGGACGCGCGACGACACGCCCAGATAGTTGAAAAGAACAGACCAGATTATTACAAGAACTCTGCGGATAAAGCAAAGATTTCGCTTTGCCAAAATATATGCCATCCTGGAGTAGTATGAATTGTTTGTGATGAACAGCGCAGAGCAATTCTGCGTCTCGCTGTTGAACAACTGCAGAACCCTGAGATCCCTCCAACAGTTCCATGCCCGCGCCACCAAAACTGGCCTCGATACTGACCCCTTTGTCGCAGGAAAGCTACTCCTCTGGCGCCCTTGACTATGCTCGCCGCCTCCTTTATCACGCCCCGAACCCGGACACCTCCATGTACAACACCCTTATTCGCGGCTTATCAGATTCGGATTCTCCCGAGAACTCAATCTCAACGTTCTCTCTCATGCTTAGGAATTTGGATTCCCCTGTTGATAGTTTCTCCTTGGCCTTTACGCTTAAGGCCGCGGCCAATATGCGGCGTTTAAAAACAGGCATTCAGCTACATTGCCAGGCCTTGACGCGTGGGCTTGACACCCACATCTTTGTTGGCACAACATTGATCAGCATGTATGCGGAATGTGGCCGTGTTGAATTTGCGGAAAAAATGTTTGATGAACTTCCTGAGCCAAATGTTGTGACGTAGAACGCGATGTTGACTGCTTTCTTTAGGACTGGTGATGTCAAAGCTGCGGAGAAAGTGTTTAACTTGATACCTGAGAAGAGCTTGGCTTCTTACAATTTGATGTTTGCAGGGTATGTGAAACTCGGAGAGTTTGAGTTGGCAAGGAGGTTGTTTGGCGACTTGCCGATGAGCGATGAGGTATCTTGGAGTAATATGATTGTGGGGTTTGCACAACATGGTTGTTTTGATGATGCATTTGGATATTTTAGCGAGTTTCTGAGGGTGGGGATGAGGCCTAATGAAGTGAGCTTGACCGGGGTTTTATCTGCATGTGCACAGACCGGGCATTAGAGTTTGCAAAGATATTACATGGTTTTACTGGATTACTCCGGTAAATAATGCGCTTACTGATACTTATTCCAAGTGTGGAAGCGTAGATATGGCTCATTTGGTATTTCAGAGGATGACCGGGAAGAAGAATATTATTTCTTGGACATCAATGATTGTGGGTTTGGCTATTCGAGGGCATGGAGAAGAGGCATTAAGTCTTTTTCATGAGATGGAAGAATCTGGGATCAATCCGGATGGGATTTCATTCATTGCAATCCTTTATGCATGTATTCATGCTGGTTTGGTTAAACAAGGATGTGAAGTTTTTGACAAAATGACCAAAGCTTATGGGATTAAGCCTGAAATCGAACATTATGGATGTATGGTTGATTTGTACGGTCGGGCTGGTCAGCTAGTGAAGGCGTATGATTTTGTAACTCAGTTGCCAATTCCACCCAATGCTGTTGTTTGGCGGACACTTCTTGGCGCATGTGGCTTTCATGGCAATGTGAAATTGGCAGAGCAGGTGAAGAAAAGGCTCTCAGAGTTGGATCCTAACAATTCTGGCGGCCATGTTTTATTGTCCAACATTTATGCCGTTGCTGGGAAGTGGAAGGATGTTGCCACAGTGAGGAGATCCATGGCTGAGCTCAAGTTGACTAAAACTCCTGGTTGGAGTGTGATTGAAGTGGATAAGGTCATGTATACTTTTATAGCAGGTGCAAAAAAAGATGACGTGACCAAAGAGGCTTATAAGAATCTGAGGGAAATAATGTTGAAGCTTAGAGTTGAAGGAGGTCATGTTCCAGAAGCTGTCAATGTTTTGCATGATATTGAAGAGGAGGAAAAGGAAGGTGCAAACATTACACACAGTGAGAAGTTGGCTGTAGCTTTTGGGATGACAAGATTGGGCGAGGGTGGCATCATAAGAATTGTGAAGAACTTGAGAGTTTGCAAAGATTGTCACACTGTAATGAAATTGATTTCTAAGGTTTGTAAATTGGAGATCATGCTGAGAGACAGAAGCAGATTCCACTCTTTCAAGGACGGAATTTGCTCCTGTAGAGATTACTGGTAAAGGGATCTGCGTCTCGGTCAAATTGATTTTCTTGGGTGACCTTGTTGACCACCTATGCAAAAGAGAACAGCTTGTAAGCGGGAGATCGCGTTGCATGGACAGTCATTTGTCATTGCTGTTGAGGACTTTGAAGGGCTGGTGTTAGAAGGGAATTTCTTCGAATTTTCTCTGCACAGTGGGCAACGAATGAGTAGCCAGAAAATGCTTGGCGGAGCAAAATTTGTACAAATATCTGGAGGCTAGGCTGGGTACAGGATAATTAGAGCAGGCATGGATGCACAGATACCCAGAAGCATCCAATGACAACATTCTGGGACTAAGCACAAGGAGTATCAGAACAGATTTTGGACAGGTGATAATGCCAGAGAATTTAGAGGGTATTCCTTGTGTCCAGTAATGAAGAGTGGCCGTGCCTTTTCCATATAACAAGTATAACAATTCTTAAAGTGGCCTTTGGCTCGTGGAGGTTAGTGTCTGATACACGACAGCAAATGCTGAATGTAACAGGCAGTGTAGCGAATGAACTTATTGTTGATGTATTTTGCTGCACATATCAGCTGCAGTGATCTTTATTCTGCAAGCCAATCCCTAGTCTGGGATTACTAAGTCTTTTGTAATAATGTTGACGGAAGCTGTACGGAACAATAGCATATTTTCAAACAATCAGATAAAGAGTGCACTTTGAAATCAAGAGAAGTTTTAAATTGATCCCATGTTAAAAATATGAATTCTCCCTTCCGAACCAACTATTCATGTCTGATACAAATTTATTGAATCAGTAGAATTTTTAATTTTTCCTCTTTAACAGCAGAAGCCAGCTTTGTAATCGGAACAAGTTTTGTTTAATATATAATCTAAAAGTGGAGAACTGGGGAAACTGAGAAACATTGACAAAACTTCAACGAACATTTTCCCCATACTCTCTCTCTGCTCTCTGGGCAAGTAGTTTCATGTCTCCTCCCCCCCCCCCCTTCCCTACCAGGAATAATATTTTCTCACTTTATCAGTCTTTCGTAGGCAGTGTATGATTTCAGTGACAAAGCTGTTCGAACCCCTCTTGTATCTACATTTCAAGAATCACTAATATGATCCTGCACACCTTTAATATTTGGCTTTATTTCATCTGGCCATCTCACACGAGGTCCACATCTGGGCATTGCTGCAGCGACAAGCACAGCTTGTGAATTCATTCAGTCACAAACCTCCACAGCACTTCCAAGCTGCGTGATCAACCCAGAAGAAATGGAGCTTCTGCTGCTGCCTTCCGAGCTTTCTGAGATACCCTTAAGCTTCTGTAGACAATAGCAGGAACTATCTCTGGGTACTCTCAAACATGAGGAGCCAACTCACTAGACTCGTAAGTTGTATCATTGCGTCAGATAAGAGACAGAACTTTTTCCTGCTTCTTTTGAAGCTTTCTGCACAACCGTGAAGCTTCTATGAGAAATAACATCGCCCCATCTCCCAGCTTCAGCATACATATTGGAGGAAAGTACAAAACTTTCAGAGTCATGGAATGTGTTTAATTCTGTTAAACCAGTAACTAAGTTCAATCCACGATTGAAGTGGCCATGTACCCTACATGCATTTATCAACATTCTCCAAACAAGTGCATTTGGTTCCATTGGCATGTTTTGGATAAATATGTGAGCATCTTCTATTTTTCCAGCTCTTGCAAGCATGTCAACAACACAACCACAATGCTCAATCTGTGGCTTGATACAGTACACTTTTGACATTGTATCATACAATTCTCTCCCTTCCTCAACCAGGCCAGCATGATCGCATGCTGACAGAACTCCAATGAAGGTAACGGAATTAGGAAGTAATTTCTTGGCACACATTTGTTTGAAAGTGGCAAGAGACTTATCCCCTTCACCATTTACGGCATAACCCCCTATCATTGACGTCCACGAAATGACATCTTTCTGGGGCATCCTATCAAAAACAGCTCTAGCTTTTGTCGTGTTCCCACATTTTGCATACATGTCAATAAGAGCATTTCCCAAGACAGTGCTGTCTTTGAAGAGATCATTCCTCTCCACAACAGAATGCACAAGAATACCCTGATGTATTTGTCCTGTATCACGACAAGCCATTACTAATCCCAGAATGGTTACTTCATCTAGTTCTAACTCTCTGGACTTCATTTGATCAAATAGTATTAAGGCCTCCTCAGCAAGTCCACCTTCTATATACACATGTATCATAGCATTCCAATATTCAATATTTTTCTTTGGCAGTTCATCAAAAACCTTCCTCGCAGAATACACTTCTCCGCATTTTGCATACATTTTGATCAGTGCCGTTCCCACAGAAGCATCAGACTCCAGACCAATAGCTTTTACGTGAGCATGCATCGTCCTCCCCACAGAAAGATCTTTGCCAGCAGCACAAGCAGACAACAGGCAACTGAATGTTGCTCTATCAACTCCGATGTCCTCACGCCTCATTTCCCTCAACAACGAGAATGCATTTGCGCAATCACCACTATTAGCATAACCCCAAATCATACTATTCCATGAAATTAAATCTTTTTCCGGCATGTCTCCGAATACACTTGCAGCATCAACAGTGCTTCCAAATTTAGCATAAAAATCTATAAGCACATTGCATATTTCAGTATTGCAGTCCAATCCAACTTTACGACAACAACAATGAAGTGCAATTCCAGTTCTTCCTTCTCCAAATTCGACACAACCAGATATCAAAATCACATAAGTGATATAATTCGGCTTCACATGTGCACCAAAACAACCCCTCAACATCTTCACAAACAAGCCCATGCCCAGATCAAGATTTCCTCTTTTAGCATGCGCAGATATCATAGAATTAACACTGACAACGCTTCTTTCCGAAACCTTATCAAACAGCATGACTGCATAGCTCATCAAATTCGTAGGGCCCATATAAAAACTGACAAGACTGTTCACTATGTTCACATTATAATCCAATCCAATCCTAATAACATGACAGTGTATCGATTTACCTTCAAGGAAGGCCCAAGCCTTAGTACAAGCTTTAACCAAAGAAGCATATATGAAAGGGTCACTCCGAAAGGGAGTGCTTGAATTACCATCACCCACAGAAGCCCGCATTTCTTGGAACAAAGACAGTGCCTTTAGAGGACTGCTGGCCGATGCATGCCTGATCATGAGGTTCCATTTGCTGGGTTCTTGGATTTGGTGGAAAAGAGTGGTTGCCTGGGAAAGAGTTGACGGGTTGGAGAGGTAGAGCTTAAGCAGAGAGAGGCGAGCAGACGGGTGGCGAGATTGGAGGCCAGTTGTGATGACTAGGGAGTGGAGCTGCAGGAGCCGAAGAGGGGAGAGGAGATTTGAGGGCGCATCTTGAAGCAGGAATTGGCAGACTCGAATCGGAAGCGGAGAATTCATGAAAATTTTTGATTGCCCCTTCGCCCCAAAGCACCGGAGGGGTTTTGCGGCTGCGATCGTCAGAACTTGTCTACAATTTTGTGGTCTATGACTATGATTTGTGGCTAGTGGTCGGTGTCCAAACCCAGACCAAGCTCGATTGTGTCTCCTGCTATTTTTTCTGGATGATGAGTTGGTTTTAATTCCAAATGTCGTATGAGAGTCACATATACAATGTGTACACTTTTATCTATAAATTATAAAATTATTATAGTAAAAATAATAAAAATAAAAATATTTAAAATAGAAAATAAAAAATTGTCAAAAAAAGTTAGAAAGATAGAAAAATTGAGACTAAATTGAAATAAATATAACAAGAGGATAATAAGAATGAAAGAAGTTAAAATAAAAGTAATAGTGTAATTTTATATTGTGCAATTAGCAAGTTTTATTTTCTTAAATAATACAAGTAAAAGCAATATGTTTTATGTGTGCGTAAATTTATTTACAAATTATAAAATTATTATATTTCAAATAATAAAAATTATCAAAATTAAAAAGTAAAAAATATTTAAAATAAGAAAAAGATAAAAAAAATATGTTAAAAAAAGAGAAAATTTGAGAGATTAAACACAATAGGAAAATTGGGAGAAAATAAATAAAAACAATAAGTGAAAAGAAAAGACGAAAAATGATAGAAAAATATATTTAAGGATTGTTGTGAAGTTTTACAAGTTGAAAATAAAAGGCCTTGCTTTCATGATAATATGTTATAGATATAGTTAAAAGTTTAAAAGATGTTCAAAATAAAAAATTAAAAAGTATAAAAAATAGAAGAGAGAGAATGTGAGAGGAAAATTCAACACAATAATAACTTAAAAGAAATGAGAAAAAACATAAAGAAAATTTAAAATATAATTAAAAAATATTTTTTAATTTGGCAATGTGCAATTGAAAATCCTTACTTCCACAACAATATTAGTGTGTGTGTGTTTGGTCTTTTTAATTAAATATAATAGTGTAAATTTACTAATTAAATATAATATTGTAAATCCACAACGTACAACTAAATTATCCTCAAATTGTTAATAATATAGCGTGTGTGTGTTTGTTTAAAATTTATTAATTGTAGGTTTCGTGAGTATTATTTAGAAGTAAAACATTTAGTAACCATATTAGATATATATATATATATATATTATAAAAATTATATTCAGCTTTAACAAATAGTTCATAATTTTCATTTTAAACCTTGAAGTACATTAAAATAACCACGTGTATTAAATGAATTCCATATAATTTTTTTTTTAAAAAAATAGAGGAAATCAATGTTCATTTTAAATATATGCACACACACACACACACACACACATATAAGTATATATATATATACACGCACAAGTATACGCATATATATATATATATATTTTAATTCAAAAATACTTATAAACGCAATGTATTTGAAAATATTGTCGAAAGAATTTTTTGTTCACCTACATTTGTACAATATTTGCATATCGGTATATCCAAAAATTTGAATATTATTAATTTGTGCTCACTTTAGATTTTTTTTTCATCCCTTAATTAAATAATAACTAGGTGCCTGATAACTTATATGCTCTTGAATCTAATTTTTCTAGTTGATAATTACAGTGGTAATGATTCTTAATAAAAATAGTAATGACATAAAATCACCTTTATTTGTATAACAATGATTTTTCCTAGGTTAAATTCGTTAACACTATATTTGGTTCATAGAATTTAGATAGGAAAAGAAAAGAAAATGTTAAGCAAAATAATTTGATTGTTTGGTTAATAAGTAAAATCTTATGGAAAATTATAGTTTAGAGAGAAAAATTTTATTTTTCTCACAAAATTGTGAAAAAATAGAAGGAAAACTATTTTGACTCTTAATCTTCCTCCAAAATTTTACCAATTCTTTTTTTATTTATTTCTTCATTATTTATTTCTCAAATTATAAAAAAATTAATTTTAAATTTTTGTTGGATTTGATTTCCTTTTTCTTAATTTTTTTCTTCTCTTATTGAAATTCTTTCAACCACATACTGTCACTATGTTTGGTTTTTGAAATTTGCTGAGGAAAAGAAAAGAAAATGTTAAGGAAAATAAATTTAGTCTTGGTTAAGAAAGAAAATCCTATGAAAAAGAAAACTGAAGAAAATTATAGTTTAATGAAAGAAAATTCATTTTCTTCACAAAATAATGAGTAAAATAGAAGGAAAATTATTTTAACTCTTATTCTTCTTCCAAAATTTCATAACTTCTATTTCTTTTTTTATTTCTTATTATTTTTTCTCAAATTATAAAAATTTTCATTTTTAAGTTTTTTGTTTTATTTTTTTATTTTTTTAATTTTTTCTTTCCTTATTGAAATCCTTTCAACAAAACAAGATATATAATTTTAAATTTCTTTCATTTTCTTTTCCTTTCTCTAAAATTTTCCATTCCACTCTAAATTCATAAAACCAAACATACTCTATATAAAATTATGAATTTCTTTAATTTTTTTTTCTTGCTCTGTCATTTCCATTTCAACTCTAAATTCTTAAAATCAAATACACTCTAAATGCCATAGGATATTAAGTTGACACAAGACACTCCTTTTTTATTGATCTTCAAATACTCACAGGTAAGTAATACTAATAGACAATATGTATCATTGAGTTCATCAAAGAAAAATATTTTTAACTCAAAACTTCCCAGAACAGATTTTAATACACATACAATCAGAATTTCACTGTTAATCTTTTCAATGGAGCTATAAACGTGTGGGATTTCTCCATTCACCGTTGGACATATGACTTGATCCATGCCAATGGAGTTCTCAGCTTGCTCGTGAGAAAGTTGGGCCCTGA
This sequence comes from Avicennia marina, assembly GCA_019155195.1. Classification (NCBI taxonomy): domain Eukaryota; kingdom Viridiplantae; phylum Streptophyta; class Magnoliopsida; order Lamiales; family Acanthaceae; genus Avicennia; species Avicennia marina. The sequence goes on along the minus strand of CM032759.1, from coordinate 15,162,309 downwards.
ATTTAGAGATCATCCTGCTCCACGTCCTTAAAATTCAGTAAAACACAACATCTGGCATGTGATGAAATTCGTTGTGTATGAGTTGATATGGCCAGGGATTCGACAAGGATTAGCAGTTCTATATGTGACAACATTTGACAGCATTGCCATGCTCGGGAAAAAAGGCAATCTGAGAGTTCTATATCTGTAGGTGCACTAAAGAAGGCAAGTCCTCACAAGAAATTTTGACCAGCAAGTGCAGTTGTGCTCCAAGGTCATGACCATGGCGATGCTCTTTGATCAGAGTTAGGGAACTTGTGTATGGGGCCGAAAATGAAAAGGTTCGATCACGACGATGTTTCTCCGGTCCCTGAAAGGTTAGCATTTTCCCGTGACAGCAACCATTTGGTAACTGAACCAGCCGTCACAGTTTGTCATTTGCTAATTAGGTTCTCATGTTTCAATCCAGTCTGAAATTTAGGTTGACTCAGAAAATCATGAAATTAGGCCCGAAGTGAGTATCTTATTGGACTTCAGTCAGTTCCCCGAACATGTCAGTCTCTTGTGTGCATCAGTCAGTCTAAGAGGACACAACATATACCACATAAGTGCAACTTATGATTAGAACCAGCTCTCCTTGATTTGGCTTCTGTGGGACATGTTTTTGTTTGCATATATCTACTTAGGTGATCTGTAAATTGTCAGCCACCATACACTGAAAGTCAGAGCAAGCAAAAGGCAAAGAGCTATAAATTACAATTAAGACTAGAAACAGGTTTCCAGGCATAAAAATTGCATTCTTGATCTATACTTTAAACATCCTTGTCCACACCCACCAATTAAACATGCAAAGCGTTGATTTTTCTTGATTTTTGAGAGGAGAAGCTCACATCAATGTTGGAGTCTTAATGAAGAGGGAGTTTTGGTTTATGGACAGGCAAAGAGGTCTTGTTACTTAAATGAGTTAAGCCAGGTAGATGAGTCAAAAGTAAAAGAGATTTTGATCTATGCAAGTTTAATTTGTAATTAAGAAGTCTAGCATTGCAATCACTTGATTTAATGGATGAATTTTCTAAGCACGAATACTTAGACGTAGGAAGTTTATCTTTGAACTGGCTAGATATTTTTGGGGTTTCACTCTTTACTTTTTTGCTACGCGTGTCTTTATGTGTTAAAACATTTTTCACAACATAAACCCACAATTGACCCAACAACAACGGCTTCCATTTTTAATCTTATGTAACACAAACATGCAACATAATGTGTCCTCCATTTTCAATCTTATGTAACACAAACATGCAACATAAGTTCAAATAGCAGTATTAAAAATTCGAGGATCTCGTTCGTGAAATTCTAGAGAACTTCATTGACCAATAATTTGCCATACAAGCGATGCCGAAATATATGGTTTTAATGTATATAGAAACAGACCCCTCTTAGCTACAATAAAGCTTGGAGAGATTTGATTTTGTTGCAGAGGTGAACTTAAGTTTTTCTTCTAACTAAATGAGATGGTCTTAATATGGAACCCAACTGGAAATTTGAATCAGTCAAAGCAGGTAACAAAAAATTGCAGGAAACCCATTTTCTTTGACAAGACCGTCAGATCATCATAATTAATTAACAAGTGATACAAGTCAAGGACCAATTCTGATACTGCATCCGTTGGAAAATTGCAGCAGGCTTCTTAAATGCACCACATGAAGAGGGGCTTGACTTTCGTCCTCCATCAACTCTAAGGCAGGCCTTCCGGGGTAATTAACCTCGTATAAGCTATTTTCTTTTTATGAAGTATTCATTGTTACATAAAAAATCTCATAAATTAAATATTTTATTATTAAATTTTTTTAATTTTTAATTTTTAATAATTAATTAATAATTTTTTAATTATTATACATATTTTTAATTAAATCAACACTTCTTCTTATAACCTTCCTTACTCCACATTTATTTTTTATTACTTTATAAACTTATTTACAATCACACTATTAAATTATTATTACATATTAAATATATATATAAATAATTTTGCATATATAGTGTATTCGTATATTTGCACGAGTTTGTGAGAAAAAAAATCCAGCCTTGGATTGAAATAGAAAAGGCTTGGAAGGGATTCTACACCAGCCTTGTCCTTGCACTAATCGGTCCGATTCTATGAAAGAACACGGCGAGGCCAGGAAAGAGTGAATACTGGTTTCTCATCTTCGTTTTGTTTCACCTAAGCAACCAAATTTGAAGGTGAGCTTTGATTTTATTATATTTCATCCTACAAAGAATATCCAAATATTATTAGGAAATTTGCCTCTAATCGTTTGGTTAAAGAATCTAAGCGGAATTATTGCACGTAAAAATTTTCAGGGTTGTTGGTAAAATTACCTTCTCATGTCAGCAATGTGGTTTGGTGGAGCCCGGACACTGACTTGACTCAGTTGTTTGGCTTCTGAAAAAGTCTCATGATATTGTCAGTGATTGTTCTACTTGATAGGTTTTAATTTGAACCAGATGGAATGCGTATTTTTTGTCATTATCACAGACATGAGAAACTGATCTGCTGATGATGGAGAATTGGAGATTAAGGAGGTTTGTTGGTAAAAATTACCTTTTCAGGGTTTGAGTAATCCATGCCTGAGAATAATCATCAGTTATCCGTAATAATAGTTTTCTGTTTTAGTCCACCCTGTCTCGAGTGTTCCCACAGTGATTGAGTGTTACCCATCAGAGCCTGGGCTACTCAACTCTCATGTGGTTTCTGATCACAATAGCATGTGCATTGAAGGCCATCTTGTTTACTATTTTTTCTGCTGTTTGATAGATTGATTGCTAGTATAAGCATTGATTTACCACACTTCTTCTTAATTCAAAATAGACAAGGAAATATAATTTTTAAAAAACGATTAATAAATCATATTATCACATGCATCTAGAAGCTGGTCGTCTACACATTGTGAACAATCATATTGTTGAATGACTTAGAACTACAATAGTCCTTTATCGATCGACTCATGGGGGATCCTCAGCAAGATGGGATGCTTTTCTATGTGTTAAGTTCATTAAGTCATGTGAGGAAAAATCGGGAAAGGCAATAAACTAAATAGTCATTTCAATACGAATGGTTGGAAAAACTTGATTAAGAAGTTCAATGAAAGAATTGGGAAAAATTATGTCTACAAGCAACTTTGAAATCATTAGGATAACATGAAGAAAGAGTGGATTTTGATTAAGAAATTAATGCACAATGAGATTGGACTTAGTTGGAATCCTACAAAGAACTCAATTGATGCTACTAATGAGTGTAGGAGGGAAAAATAAAGGTAATCTCCTTAATACTAAACTTATGTATTTGCTACTTAATTTTGTATGTGGGATTTTCGTTTGATTTGGCGTATGTGAATATTTCAGGAAAATGCAAACTATGTCAAATTTAGGAATAAAGATTTATCATTGATTTGGTCTCACTATTGCAAGTTATTCTCCAACGTGGCCGCTATGGGAGAGAGGGTATGAGCACCAAGTCAAATATCTGGAAATGAGATTTGTGATGAAGAAACAGTAGACGATAATGGTGAGTTAAACTTTAGCAAATAATATGTGGAGATTGGTTATAATGACGACACTGAGGATATTGGAATAACTCATTACTATACAAATTTTGAAATGAAGGAAGTAAATAATAGTGGCAATGAAATTACATTCCCATCATTGGTGTCACTTAAAGGAAAATTTAATAGAGAGAATAGTAAGGGTAAGAAGAAAGTTTCTAGAACAGTTTTATTAAAGGAAGACATTCAATCCATTCTGCAAGTAATGACTAACAAGAACACTACTAGCTCAACATCATCAACAAAGATAACTATTGGGGTTGCAATCGAAGTGTTAAGCAATGCTCTTAGAGTAGCACCTATGAGTGCATTTTGGAATTATGCTTGTAATCTTTTGAGCAAAAAAGAAATATGAGAAGTGTTTGCTAGTCAGCCAAGTCATAAGTCTCGTTTGTCTTGGTTAAAGTTTAACTATAATCAATTTAAGAAAAATAGATGGTTCTATAGTAGTAACGATATCTTCTTTTCAAATGATTTGTAGTATGGATACATTGCAAAGTATGGTTTATTGTGATGGCATTTGAACTTAATATTTAGTTATGTTAGGTTATTTTGCTAGTTATGGTTTATTGCGCCACATGTTTATATATTTTGCACTTTTTGTGGTGGATTGTTTTTAGGCCATGTTTATTTAGTTTTCAATGTAATGTATATTTTTGTCTAATTGATAAAATTCTTGTAATGTATAATTTGGACAATAAAATATGCTCAAATTCTTTTACTTTTCAACAGCTTATTAAAGTCATGGAATATCAGTGATTATTTTTTCAATTGAACCTTTGAATGTTTCCAATATTTTTCATGGTGAGAAAACCATAGAAGATGATCATGTTCAACAAAATTTAGATTGGTGGATTTTATGCTTAGTAACAACTCGCAACATTTTGACATATTATCAGAATTATATTTATAGATTTCCAAGTCGAAATTCCGTTCGAATGGGTCATAAATTTGTGGAGGAGATATTAAATGGGTATAGGACAAGGTGTTATCATGCTTTTCGCCTTTAGAAACATGTTTTCCTAGATTTATGCCAAAAATTGAACTAGAAGTATGGTTTTCACCCAACAAAAGGGATGCCCATCTATGAGTAAGTGGGAATTTTCTTAATGACTTGTGCCCACGGTGTGGATAATAGGTTGCTACGTGAGATATTCAATCATTTAGGAGAGATTATTTCAAGACATTTTTGTAGAGTTCTATATATTATTGGTAAGTTAGCTAATGATAAAATTAGGCCATATCCAGAGTATGACATGGCCAAAGGATATATCATAAGCCGCAACATTTTCGATACAAGCCGTTTTTTGATGTAAATAATTTTTTATAATAATATACATACAATATATGAATATGTTAGACACATATGTTGTTGTTGTTGTTCTTACTACTGCTTCAATTGATACTATAGATGATTGTAAAATACTAAGATATATTTATTTCTCTTTATATTTTACAGAATTGTATTGGAGCAATTGATGGCGTGCATGTTAAGGCTCAACTAACACAAGGAAAAACAATTCTGTATATGGGTCGCAAGGGATATGACACTCAAATTATTCTTACAGTTGTGGATTCTAATACATGCTTTACGTTTGCCTAGGTGGGATGGGAAGGAGTTGCTTATGATAACAAAATATTTGGAGAAGCTATTCGTAGTTCAGATCTTAATTTTCCTCTTCCAAAGAGGAAAAAGTATTATTTGGTTAATGCTGCCTATTCACATATACCAGGATATATGGGTCTTTATAAAGATGAAAATTTACGATACTATCTTGAAGATTTTTGTCGAGCTAGAAATGGCCAACCATGTGTTCTAAAAATTGTGAATGGACTTTTGGAGTTTGAAAAGTAAGATAAAATATCTTAGTTTACATGTTTTTATTTCAAATTGACATGCAAAAAGAGATTGTCTTGACAACCATGGACATTCACGATTGTATAAGAAAGAAAAATGTTCTTGACAAAGCATTTCAAGTAGCAAAGGATGAAATTTATAAGTCATGAGTTGAACATATTAATGAATTATCCAGTCGGCCAGCTATGAATGAAAATGAAAATAATGTTACTAATGCCGATTAGATGGCTGTGCGGGACTCAATTACGATGAACATTGCTCGCATGAGATGATGGTTAGTAATACTACTTCAATTATTTTTGTTAAACGTATGAGCAATGTTTGAAATTTTAATAAAACTTTCATTTTAACCTTTTTATTTGTGTATTTTATTTTATTTTATATACTATAATAATTGTTGGGAATTTTTTTGCTGATTTCACAGTGAAAGGTAGAATAATAGTAATATTTTAACATGCATAGAAAAATTATTTGCAACAATCATGATAATTTTAAATGAGATTTTATTAATGAACTTTTTCTGAGATTTTATTAATAAACTTTTTCTGTGTTCAGTATTACATTAGAATAAGAGCAGAAGCTTCTTGGACGTGGATTAGAATTTTCAGACATTAGACATTTTCCCTCCAAAGCACAAATGTCTGAACCCAAGGGGCAAAGGACGCGCGACGACACGCCAAGATAGTTGAAAAGAACACACCAGATTATTCCAAGAACTCCAATATATCCGCGGATAAATCAAAGATTTCGCTTTGCCAAGATATATGCCATCCAGGAGTAGTATGAATTGTTTGTGATGAACAGCGCAGAGCAATTCTGCATCTCGCTATTGAACAACTGCAGAACCCTGAGATCCCTCCAACAGTTCCACGCCTGCGCCACCAAAACTGGCCTCGATACTGACCCCCTTGTCGCCGGAAAGCTACTCCTTCACTGCGCTGTTAACCTCTCTGGCGCCCTTGACTATGCTCGCCGCCTCCTTTATCACACCCCGAACCCGGACTCCTTCATGTACAACACCCTTATTCGCGGCTTATCAGATTCCGATTCTTCCGAGAGCTCAATTTCAACATTCTCTCTCATGCTCAAGAATTTGGATTCCCCTGTTGATAGTTTCTCCCTGGCCTTTGCGCTTAAGGCTGCGGCCAATATGCGGCGTTTAAAAACTGGCATTCAGCTACATTGCCAGGCTTTGGCGCGTGGGCTTGACACCCACATCTTTGTTGGCACAACATTGATCAGCATGTATGCGGAATGTGGCCGTGTTGAATTTGCAGAAAAAATGTTTGATGAAATTCCCGAGCCAAATGTTGTGACGTGGAACGCGATGGTGACTGCTTTCTTTAGGAGTGGTGATGTCAAAGCTGCGGAGAAAGTGTTTAACTTGATACCTGAGAAGAGCTTGGCTTCTTATAATTTGATGCTTGCAGGGTATATGAAACTCGGAGAGTTTGAGTTGGCAAGGAGGTCGTTTGGGGACATGCCGATGAGCGATGAGGTATCTTGGAGTACTATGATTGTGGGGTTTGCACAACATGGTTGTTTTGATGATGCATTTGGATGTTTTAGGGAGTTGCTGAGGGTGGGGATGAGGCCTAATGAAGTGAGCTTAACCGGGGTTTTATCTGCATGTGCACAGACCGGGGCATTAGAGTTTGCAAAGATATTACATGGTTTTATAGAGAAAATTGGCTTGGTTTGGATTACTCCAGTAAATAATGCGCTTACTGATACTTATTCCAAGTGTGGAAGCGTAGATATGGCTCATTTGGTATTTCAGAGGATGACCGGGAAGAAGAATATTATTTCTTGGACATCAATGATTGTGGGTTTGGCTATTCAAGGGCATGGAGAAGAGGCATTAAGTCTTTTTCATGAGATGGAAGAATCTGGGATAAATCCAGATGGGATTTCATTCATTGCAATCCTTTATGCATGTAGTCACGCTGGTTTGGTTAAACAAGGATGTGAAGTTTTTGACAAAATGACCAAAGTTTATGGGCTTAACCCTGAAATCGAACATTATGGATGTATGGTTGATTTGTACGGTCGGGCTGGTCAGCTAGTGAAGGCGTATGATTTTGTAACTCAGATGCCAATTCCACCCAATGCTGTTATTTGGCGGACACTTCTTGGCGCATGCAGCTTTCATGGCAATGTGAAATTGGCAGAGCAGGTGAAGAAAAGGCTCTCGGAGTTGGATCCTAACAATTCTGGCGACCATGTTTTATTGTCCAACATTTATGCCGTTGCTGGGAAGTGGAAGGATGTTGCCACAGTGAGGAGATCCATGGCTGAGCTCAAGTTGACTAAAACTCCTGGTTGGAGTATGATTGAAGTGGATAAGGTCATGTATACTTTTATAGCAGGTGCAAAAGAAGATGACGTGACCAAAGAGGCTTATAAGAATCTGAGGGAAATAATGTTGAAGCTTAGAGTTGAAGGAGGTTATGTTCCAGAAGTTGTCAATGTTTTGCATGATATTGAAGAGGAGGAAAAGGAAGGTGCAATCATTACACACAGTGAGAAGTTGGCTGTAGCTTTTGGGATGACAAGATTGGGCGAGGGTGGCATCATAAGAATTGTGAAGAACTTGAGAGTTTGCAAAGATTGTCACACTGTAATGAAATTGATTTCTAAGGTTTATAAATTGGACATTATGCTGAGAGACAGAAGCAGATTCCACTCTTTCAAGGACGGAATTTGCTCCTGTAGAGATTACTGGTAAAGGGATCTGCGTCTCGGTCAAATTGATTTTTCTTGGGTGACCTTGTCGACCACCTATGCAAAAGAGAACAGCTTGTAAGCGGGAGATCTCATTGCATGGACAGTCATTTGTCATTGCTGTTGAGGACCTTGAAGGGCTGGTGTTTGAAGGGAATTTCTTCGAATTTTCTCTGCACAGTGGGCAACGAATGAGTAGCCAGAAAATGTTTGGCGTAGCAAAATTTGTACAACTTTCTGGAGACGAGGCTGGTTACCAGATAATTAGAACAAGCATGGATGCAAAGATACCTGAAAGAGCCAAGTGGATAAATAAGCATCCAGTGACAACATTCTGGGACTAAGCATGAGGAGTAAGTATCAGTATCAGAACAGATTATGGACCGATGATAATGCCAAAGAATTTAGAGGTGCAGTGATGAAGACTGGCGATGCCTTTTCCGTCATACAAGGATTTCAATTCTTAAATTGGCCTTTCGCTTGTGGAGGTTAGTGTCTGATACACGACAGCAAATGCTGGAAGTGATAAGCAGCATAGCAAATGAACTCTCTGTTGAAGTATTTTGCTGCACGTCTGCTGCAGTGATCTTTATTCTTGAGCCAATCCCTAGTCTGGGATTAGTAAGTCTTTTGTAATAACGTTGACTGAAGCTGTACCAATAGCATATTTTCAAACAATCAGATAAAGAGTGCACTTTGAAATCAAGAGAAGTTTTGAATTGATCCCATGTTAAAAATATGCAATCTCCCTCCTACCTTTAATATTTTGCTTTATTTCATCTGGCCATGTCACACAAGATCCACATCTGGGCATTGCTGCAGCGACAAGCTCAGCTTGTGAATTCATTCAGTCACATACCTCCACAATACTTCCAAGCTGCGTGCTCAACCCAGGAGAAATGGAGCTTCTGCTGCTGCCTTCCGAGCTTTCTGAGATACCCTTAAGCTTCTGTAGACAATAGCAGGAAATATCCCTCGTGAATTGTATCATTGGATCAGATAAAAGAGAACTTTTTCCTGCTTCTTTTGAAGCTTCCTGCACAACCATGAAGCTTCTATGAGAAATAACATCGCCCTATCTCCCAGCTTCAGCATACATATTGGAGGAAAGTACAAAGCTTTCAGAGTCATAGGAGGTGTTCAATTCTGTTAAACCAGTAACAAAGTTCAATCCACGACTGAAGTGGCCATGAACCCTACATGCATTTATCAACATTCTCCAAACAAGCACATTTGGTTCCATTGGCATGTTTTGGATAAATATTTGAGCATCTTCTATTTTTCCAGCTCTTGCAAGCATGTCAACAACACAACCACGATGCTCAATCTGCGGTCTGATATGGTACACTTTTGACATTGTATCATACAATTCTCTCCCTTCATCAACCAGACCAGCATGATCACATTCCAACAGAACTCCAATGGAGGTAACAGAATTAGGAAGTAATTTCTTGGCACATATTTGTTTAAAAGTGGCAAGAGACTTATCCCCTTCACCATTTACGGCATAACCCACTATCATTGAGGTCCATGAAATGACATCTTTCTGGGGCATCCTGTCAAGAACAGCTCTAGCTTTCGCTGTGTTCCCGCATTTCGCATTTCCCAAGACCATGCTCTCTTTAAAGAGCTCATTCCTCTCCACAATAGAATGCACAAGAATACCCTGATATATTTGTCCTGTATCACGACAAGCCATAATTAATCCCTGAACAGTTACTTCATCTAGTTCTAACTCTCTGGACTTGATTTGATCGAATAGCATTAAGGCCTCCTCAGCAAGTCCACCTTCTATATACACATGTATCATAACATTCCAATATTCAATATTTTTCTTTGGCAGTTCATCAAAAACCTTCTCAGCAGAGTACACTTCTCCGCATTTTGCATACATTTCGATCAGTGCCGTTCCTACAGGAACATCAGACTCCAGACCAATAGCTTTTACGTGAGCATGGATCGTCCTCCCCAAAGAAAGATCTTTGCCAGCAGCGCAAGCAGACAACAGGCAACTCAATGTTGCTCTATCAACTCCGATGTCCTCACTTTTCATTTCCCTCAACAACGAGAATGCATGTGCGCAATCACCACAATTAGCATACCCCCAAATCATACTATTCCATGAAATTAAATCTTTTTCCGGCATGTCTCTGAATACACTTGCAGCATCAACAGTGCTTCCAAATTTGGCATAAAAATCTATAAGCACATTGCATATTTCAGTATTGCAGTCCAATCCAATTGTACGACAACAATGAAATGCAATTCCAGTTCTTCCGTCTCCAAATTCGACACAACCAGATATCAAGATCACAAAAGTGATATAAATTGGCTTCACATATGAACCAAAACAACCCCTCAACATCTTCACAAACAAGCCCATACCCAGATCAAGATTTCCTCTTTTAGCATGCTCAGATATCATAGAATTAACAATAGCAACGCTTCTCTCCGAAACCTTATCAAACAGCACGGCTGCATAGCTCGTCGAATTCGTAGAACCCATATAAAAACTAACAAGACCGTTCACTATGTTCACATTATAATCCAATCCAATGCTAATAATATGACAGTGTATCGATTTACCTTCAAGGAAGGTCCGAGCCTTAGTACAAGCTTTAATCAAAGCATATATGAAAGGGTCACTCTGAAAGGGAGTGCTAGAATTACCATCACCCACAGAAGCCCGCATTTCTTGGAACAAAGACAGTGCCTTTAGAGGACCGTTGGCCGATGCATGCCTGATCATGAGGTTCCATTAGCTGGGTTCTTGGATTTGGTGGAAAAGAGTGGTTGCCTGGGAGAGAGTTGACGGGTTGGAGAGGAAGAGCTTAAGCAGAGAGAGGCGAGCAGACGGGTGGCGAGATTGGAGGCTAGTTGTGATGACTAGGGAGTGGAGCTGCACGAGCCGAAGGGGGAGAGGAGATCTGAGGGAGTATCCTGGAGCAGGAATTGGCCTACTCGAATCGGAAGCGGATAATTCATGAAAAATTTTGATTGTCCGTTCGCCCCAAAGCTCTTGAGAGGTTGTGCGGCTGCGATCGGCAGAACTTGTCTACAATTTTATAATCCGTTGTCCCCCATTATTTTTTATTGATGGTGAGTTGGTTTTAATTCCAAAACTCGTACTAGACTCACACATATAATGTGCACTATATTTATAAATTATAAAACTATTATAGTTAAACTAATAAAAATAAAAATATTTAAAATAGAAAATAAACGATTTGTCAAAAAATTTAAAAGAAAACCAGAAGTTCATTTCTTCTTTTTCTATGAGAAACAAATATTTTTAACTCAACCTTCCAGAACAGATTTTAACGCGCATACTATCCGAATTTCAATGTTAATCTTTTCAATTGAGCTGTAAACGTGTAAGATTTTCTCCATTCACCTTTGGACATATCACTTGATCCATGCCAATGGAGTTCTCAGCTCCCTCTTGAGGAACTTGCGCCCTGAATTTAGGGATCATCCTGCTCCACGCCCTTGAAATTCTATAAAACGCAACTGGCATGTGATGAAATTCTTTGTTGAGGAGTTGATATGGCCAGGGAATTGACAAGGATTAGCAGTTCTGTGTGTAACAACATTTGACAGCATTGCCACGCTCGGGAAAATATGTAACCTGAGAGTTTTATATCTGTAGGTGCCTAAAGAAGGCAAGTCCTCACAAGAAATCTTGACCTGAAGGTGCAATTATGCTCCAAGGTCATGACTATGGCTATGCTTTTCGATCAGAGTTAGGGAAATTGTAGTTTGATCACGAAGATGTTTCTCCGGTCCCTGAAAGGTTAGTATTTGCCCGTGACAGCTACCATTTGCTAACTGAACCAACCATCACAGTTTGCCATTTGAGAATTAGGCTCTCATGTTTCAATCCAGTCTTAAATTTAGGTTGACTCAGAAAATCATGAAATTCGTCCCTAAGAAAGTATCTCATTAGACTTCAGTCAGTTCCCCAAGCATATCAGTCTCTTGTGTGCATCAGTCAGTCTAAGAGGACACAACATATACCACCTAAGTGCAACTTATGATTGGAACCAGCTCTCCTTGATTTGGCTTCTCTGGGACATGTTTTTGTTTGCATATATCTACTTGGGTGATCTGTAAATTATCAGCCACCATACACTAAAAGGCAGAGCAAGCAAAAAGCAAAGGGCTATGAATTACCATTAAGACAAGAAACAGGTTTCCAGGCATAAAAATTGTATGGATTAAGAACCAGTGAGTGATGACCACAACTTTTGCTTTATGTCGAGAATTGGTTTAAAAAGGCAAAACTTTCGATAGAGGTAGAAACCCCAGTTTCAGTAAATATATTATCTGCTAGATCTATTTATCATAAAGTACACAGAGCGTAAGGTATTGGGAGATTTAAAATCATCAAATTTATTATGATTTGGACTCTGCTGGCCCTACTTTGAGGACACACTTGGTTGAATGAATGGAGGCCTTTAAACCTTGTTTTCCAGCCATCACTTCATCTTGTTAGAATTACATATCTCCCATTAAATGTGCATGCCTAAACAGAATAGCATGCAATAAATGTAGTGACGGTGATAACGACTAATTTACTAACTGATTTTTTCTTGAATGCAAAACCACAAAAGCTTAAAAAATCAAGATCACTGATCTGTCTTCTTCTTAGGCCTCAAACCATTAGAAACATATTTTTACAGGAATGGAAATGAGAATTGTATAGATAAGAACTGTCATGTACAGGGCCATGAGCATGTAGAACCCACAGTCTTGCTGTTGTGTGCCCCTTGCCTGACCACTTAAGTGATAGCTTTCTATGAAGACAAGTGGAAATGAAGCCTTTCCACAACCAAATCTCGATTTTATATGTCTTCAGTTTTCCTTAAGTCTGTACAAGTTTATCTGATAAAAATCACATCTTATAATATTTTTCTTTCCATTGTCCCTCTTCCAAGAGTACCCTTCCTCCCCTTAGATTTTTCATTGCATCATGGAGCCTGATGACAACACGAGTACTCTTCGTGTTGCTTCGTTTTCTTGCTACCTGGACACTGCTAAAGACAACTTGGTGCGCAGCGTTTCAGCTCAAGACAATCCTATTGCTTTGAGCTCAGGAAGAACTAACTCCCCTACTGTGAAGCTACCATTTAGCATTAAGTTACCAAAACTGAAGGACGGCAGCCAAGACAGCCTTGCAAATCTTCGCACCAACTCATTTTCTCAACCGGACTACACTGCAGGAGACAACTTTGCCTTTGAGATTCCAGGCCCCATTCAAGATCCCACTTCTGCATTCAGCTTCCCCCAAGAAATCACAAAAGATGGTGAGATCAGTGTTTTTGGTGCTGACAAGTACTTCAACATGAGGTTGGAGAGTCAGACTGAGGTAAAACAACACAAGCACAGGAATGAAGGGCCTGTAAGTCAGCCTCAAGGAGCATCAAATATCAAGCCAAGTAGTCCAAGTTTGCATTCTGAAGTAAGCAGCTGGAATAGCCAAGCTGCCTTGTTAACTGATCCCCAGAGAAATGGATCTCAAATGAAACAGAAAAAGACGATTGGGAGGATAATCTTCACAGGATTTGGTTGCACGCGACCTTGCTTTGGCAAGAAAGCTGTTCATATCAATGAAATTGTTGCACAAGAAGTATGCCATGGCCCGAAGCCTGCTAGAACCGGATCAGAAAGAATCAGTCATCTTGCACCGATGCCAGCTCCAAATCCCCGAACAGATAAAAATTTAACAGTCAAGAAGCAGCTGAAGGTTCAACTTTTAGATGAATCAAGACCCTCCATAGAAGTGTTTGGCTCTGGCACCACATCAAAGAGATCAGATATAGCTACAAACATGGAGAGGAAACTTTCCATGCTGACTTGGGATGCCATCCCTAAAGGCCAAACTCTGCCAACTTCTACACTTGGGAGCAGCACAGTTTGTGATGACATGGCCAGTGAAGCCAGTTCTGATTTATTCGAGATCGAGAACATCTCGGGATCAATACATCCTCTGTTAACTTCTGAGCCAGGAGGTGGTATGTCCAGCTGCATGATGAGTCCCACACCTCATTATGCCCCAAGTGAGGCCAGCATTCAGTGGAGCGTTGTCACAGCCAGTGCTGCGGACTACTCAGTTCTATCAGACTACAATGGCGAGGCCAGGGCATGCATTGCGGCTGATCTGATACAAAGGAATAATGCTGCCAACAGAAGCTCTAAGACCAGGAGTGGGGAAGGCAAAGAGGCGGAAAAGAGCCGGGCAGCTGGACTTTTGGGGTGCAATGGCCAGAAATCAGTGGATGTCGCCGAGAATGTGTGCCGCAAGACTAATGAGAAAGCATGGAATCAGGCCCTGGATTTGTCTGTATCAGTTGGGAAATCACCAGCCAGCAGGGGCAGAGTGAAAATAGATCACATTGATACCCTACAGTTGCCCATGAGATCATTTACCAACGGTGGGCTCTTATCCTAGCTGCACTCAGTATCTGTTGGAGGTTTGATAATGTGAACGTTATGGTAATTTAAGTTTGCTATTCGTATGGTTTGGTACAAATAATTAATCCATGCTTTTTGTCAGTTGCTAATTTAATATTATATTGTTCTACTTATGGATGTGATGCTTATCCTTCTATACAGTGCAGCAAGGCTTTGTGCATGTGTATCTATGTCATCCAAAGGCAGAACAAGCTCAATGCTACAAGAGTTTACATGTGTGACACAGGGCAGTCATAACCCTAATAAGATTATGTTATCCCCCTGGAGGTGACCATCCCTGTCTGGGGATTCTTTCTTAAGCTTGATTTAGAATTTAATAATACTTTGAATTTGTCTAGGTTGTGGAGTTTAGGGGCCTAAGGTGACCACCCTTACAGTAGTTTCATTATGCAAATTCCTATAGTTGGGGTCAGAAGAGCTTCTGTTTTGCAAAGGCAATATTTTTTGTTTAGTTAAGAACCTACAATTCAGGCTTTTCCATGTTGCCATGCATGTTTTTTTGTCTGAAAAGCCGCAGGTCTACTAGTACAGATACTAAGTCTTGTTTAAGAATAGTATCATTTGAATCAATGAAGCTAACATCAATTAATTATCTCTGTATTGTGTCTTCCCCGTCTTCCCTTTTAATTCTTCTTTTTTTATTTTTTTCTCCTTGGTTTAAGATTAAATTTAGCAGATCTGAAGATGGCTCAGCATGTGTTTTTTTATTACTTACATACAAGAGTTTATATTTTATTCTTTTTTTATTATTTAATTATTAGCTATAAATATATGGTGTTATTACTTTCCATTTTAATAAAATAATATAATTACTACTTTAACATAATAATGTAATTATTTAAAAAAAATACTTGGCTTGTGAAATTTGAATTCTTCAAAGCTATGTTTGGGAGCGGGGTTCTTGTTGGAGATGGTGTTTGATAGATGTTATGTTAGGATGATTAGTATATTTAGAAGGAAGTTTTGATGGGTTGAATAGTATGATTTAGTTAAATATATGTATAACATACATAATAATAATTGAATAATGTGATAGTATATAGGGACAATACTTAGGTTTTAGAGTATAAATAAAAATAAATTTGAATATATATGTATTACTTTAATTGCTAATAGATGTAATAATTGAAAAATAATTAATTAGCCATATATATATATATAAGAGAAAAATTGAATTTGAATTTGAATGAAAGTTTTGTTGAGTAGTATGTTTAGTAGTATGATGTTCGAGATTATATTTTAGAATTGAAATTTAGCTTCCAAACGTAATCCAACTGTCTTGACAAGGGATGTGGGAACCATGATATAATTCCATATCAGATTAGATACTAAAATGAGATGGGACATTTGCTGTGTACCTAATAATGCTCACGTTCCCTGTAAATGTAAATGAACTAAGTTGTCAAATGGCATTTAATTGAAAATGAAGGCTAAACATGCTATATGTCCAAATGAGACAAACTTATCATATGGAAGTATATGCAATTATCTTAAAGAGAGATATTGTCAGAATTATTACAAATTAAATATAGTGGCGAAAATTCAAAATTCAAACTTTTAAAATTTTTATTTTCGTTTATCATTATCATCATATAAGTATGTGGACTAACCTAAACTTCGGGAATATCGCATATTATTATTGCCATGTATTCTCATATCATGATGAATATTTTATGCATTTTTGCAAATCCTTTTACAATGATTATCCTACTTAATTTATGCAAGAGAATCCAATGATTAAATATCTCGTAAGGTCACACACTCTTTATCATGGCTTTACATCCGCTTAGAAATTACGACGACTTCTCTTGAAATTTGTATTTTGTATAAATTAGACTATTAAGTATGAAAAATTCTTCTTAATCCTTTCAAGTACTTCTCCAACTAACGTTTAAGTTAGTAAACTTTGTGCAAATTAACTTCTAAAAAAATGAAATATACTTATCTGAAAAGAAGTATACGTGATTTCTCATATTTGATGGATTAATTTTTGGGAAGTCTAAATTTTACAGAATGACATTGTAATTTCTGCTGTTATGAATGTAGTGCGCCATATGACCATAACTATCATCCATATTTTCTGTTATATGTCTACCATAACTACTAGCCCTTCAAAGAGAAGAACCATTCCCTTGTGTTCTTTCTAGATCCGAGCCGTCATGCACAGAACTTAATTTGAAATTATATATGGCTTCATAGTTTAGCATCAAAACCCTTTGATTTTAGAGTAAGGCATACATCATGGCAAAGGTCCAAGAATAGAATAATAATTTGGGGAGTTAATAGGTTTGTTGAACATTAATATTATTCTTGTTTAGTTTCAGAGTAAAGGATCCAATCCATTATCAAAATACTAGCATCTTAAAGAGATAATTAGCCCGTATATAGTATATATAGGACTGTCTCCAAAATTAGTATTAGTAGGGGTTTATATTCCCCCGCTCAAACTCATACACATCTTTATGCGTTCGCAGTAATCCTCTAGACTTTTGCCCTTTTCAAATATAAGCATATGCACTTACTCCTTTTCTGAGTCACTATGTATGAGATTATACTTACACTTGACTCATCTGTCAAGTCGATCACAAGAGATTCCCGTCTGAGCATTAACAAATTGGGTAAGTTTTAACATCAAAAATGTTATGAAATTCGATCTGTCATCAAGATACCGATATTTTAAAGATGTGGTTAGTTTATACATAATACACACAAAATTATCCCCAATATTGATGTTAATAGAAATTCACGTTGAAAGCCTTATAGTTGGCTAAATAAATAAAGAAGATGAGGCGATGATGGGGGCATTAATTGAGGAATGAGAATGTCTCTAGAAGGGGCCAATTTTTTGGTGGATATCAACATCACAGTGAAATGTGCATGGTTTATCACAACTTGCGCTAAAAGGTTTCAAGGACCACTTTGATTAGTCAATCAAAGGGACGCAACGACTACGTGTCTTGATAATGTGTTGGTAATTTTGGGGTTTCATATATTTATTAAAGAATTAATAGATTGAATGAATTTTGATTGCCCAATTTATAATATCTTTGGGCTGTATTTGGGAGGGGTTTTTGTTGGTGAAGATGTTCAGTATGATTTATGTTTGGATAATTAATATGTTTGAAAAGAAAATTTTGATGGAATGAATAATATGATTTATTTGAATATATGTATAAAAAATATAATAATGATTGAATAATATGATAGCGTATAAGGATAATGATGAGACTTTAGTATATAAATAAAAATAAACGTGAGTTAATGTGTGATATATTTAATTACTGATTTGATTGTTAATAAGTATAATGGTTGAAAAATAATTAGTTAGTTATATATATAAGAGAGAGAAATTAAATTAGAATTTAAGTAAAAGTTTTGTTAAATAGTATGGTTGATAGTATAATATTTGAAATGATGTTTTAGAATTGAAAGTTAGCTTCCAAACATAATCTTGGAATTTTAATGTTTTTGATTAAATTAAATTCGAATTATGGGTTCCGAATTCGATTAAGCACTTGAAATGGATTCAATTAAAATTCCTGTCAAATAAAATTCACGCACTTCAAAAATTTTCATGATGAGTTTATGAATTAATTGGTTAAAAATACTTTTTTATGGGGGCGAGCTCTAATCTACGGGGGCAAGAAAATAGTGAGATGAACTGTATATTGAAAGCAAATAAGCTTACATTTTATCATTGAAATATCTAACAAGAAAAAAAATTAAAAAGAGAAAGGGGAGATATAAGGTGGAGATGCATAAAGAAGAAAAGAAAGAGGAGTAGAGATAAGCAACATATTGAGACGACAAGGTGATGGTGGAAGAGAGAGAGAGAGAGAGAGAGAGAGAGGGTTATATTAATTGTCCATGAATTTATTTTGATTTCATTTTATCTATGAAGTATTTTTGTTCGTAACAAATCTTTTTTTCTTTTCTCTTTTGGTTTATCTTAAAATCTTTAGAAGTATATATATAGATATACTTAAATAACTATAACTATAACTATATATATATAGATATATATATAGATATATATATATATATATATATATATATTGTTTAAACATGACGATTCAAAACCGTTGAACCAATGGTCCAAATGGTTTAGATTTGAAAGACATCATGTTGTAGTCCTAGAAATTTATATATATATATATATATATATATATATATATTGTTTAAACATGATGATTTAAAATGGTTGAACCATTGGTCCAAATGGCTTAGATTTGAAAGACATCATGTTGTAGTCCTAGAAATTCACGTCGATTGTCGACTAAACAAAAGCATCACAAGTTTAATTATTGACAAGAGATAAGTAAATAGTGAGCATGTAGGCTCAAAAATTTATCTACTGGTCTTCTTCCGTTAAATATTTAAACATGAAAACACTCGAGCCATTTTATTCCCACCCCTTTATCGTTCTTATTACAATTTTATTTTTATTCCATGGTCCCATTTACTTTGGCATATCAAATATGAAACAATCGATAAATAATCATGTGATACATGAAAAGAAGGTGAAATAGTTAATTAACAATTATGCTTTAAGTGATTGTTGAGACGATACATGTATACAGATACATACACACACGCACACGCACGCACACGTATATTCTCTGTACTTTATGTGATAATATTAAACACCCCAAATTATATATTAATATGATAAATAGTGAACATTTAACAGAAATAAATCCAAAAGTTTCTAGTAGTCACATATGATTGTCAATCTAATAACTTGGGGTTTATGTTGATACAATCTTTTGAACTTATTTCAAATTCAAATCCTATGAGATAAACAATATATTAAATTATATAAAATAGCATATTCGACCTAACAAACCATAAAATAAACAAAGTCCACGGAATGGACAGACATGTCGATTGGCCCAAAACCTATTTGGGTCATGACACTGTCCTGTGCCCGTTGAAAAGCCCCTTTGGATTTGAACGTCAAAGACAAACACGGTACTAAATGCAAGAGCAGACGTGGCACATTTTCATCTCTCCACACATCGATTTTTTTTTTTTTTGGTTATTATTTATTATTTATTTTTACTATCATGTTTTTTAAAGCTAATACCCTCATTTCTAATAGACATATAAAACATAAAATTTATCATTTGAGATTACTAATGAAAGTACATTTCAATGTATTTTTGTGCTGAGAATTAGTCTATTGTCAACTTCCATTCCTGTAACTAATTATTGTTTTTTTTTTTTGGTTGGGAACATGTAATGGGACTTTTTGGCAGCAATTATTTTAAATGAAAAATAAATTAATTGAAGGCTTAATTTACACGTGACATTATAATTAAGATTAAATGGAGAAATTAAGTCTATATCTAATTTTACAACTATATAAATAATTTCTTCTAAACATACTATATATTAATATATTATTTTTATCTTTTTCTCTTTTATTTTCATATTATTCATTCTATACTAAATATTTGTTCTCCTCAAATAGAATCCCAACATATTATGTTTGTTTTTAAATTTTGAAGTATACTTTTAGATGCTTTGTCTCGATAATTATATAAAATTAAAAAAGTATATATAAAATTTAAAAAATATAATAATTAAATGTATATTTTTAGATTGTAAAATTTAAAAAGAAATATAGGCTAAATTTAAGTAGGAAAACATTATCACCATTTCCATCCTATTCTCTTTTTTTGTTTAAATTTGTAAATTTATGCACTTCATGTATGAACTAATTCATGCATAAATTATAAATTTATTATATTTTAAAAAATAAAATAATCATATATAAAATAAGAAAATAAGTAATGATAAAAAATTGAAAAAAGTGAAAATTTGAAAGATAACACAAAAATGAGAGTAAAAAAAAAAGAAAAAAAGGAAAGAAAAATAAATGAATTTAAAATAAAGATAATTATTTAATTTCACATTACATAACAAAAAAATTATTATTTTAATATTGATATAACATAGATATAATATAGGAAAAAAGTAAGTGTTTATTAGTAATTTCTTTTTGTATAGTAATAATTATATATGAGTATGTTTGATCATTTTAATTAAAGATAATGATATAAATTAACTAAAGATAATACTATAAATTTATGATATATAACCAAATTAACTTCAAATTCCCCGTAACATAGCATAGATAACGATGATATAATATAAAAAAGTAACAAGTTATTGTAATTGAGTGTGCTTGATTTCTTTAATGAATAATGATGATATAAATTAGCTAAGTAAAGGTAGTATGTAAACTTATAATACAACCAAATTAACCCCAAATATAAACAACAAAACGAACATCATATATTTTTTTTCGAAAATTAGCCGTTTATTTTTTTATTTTTGCTATTTTAAGGCTTTTTTTTTTTTTCACTTTTGTTTATTTTTGGGCTCGCTATTGTTATTTCTACTGCCTTCACAACCCTAGTCACTTTTATCGTTCTCTACGAGGGTTTATTTAAGGTTTAAGCAAAGCTGTCGGGAATCGGTCGTCACGCACCAACAATTGTTTTCCTGGGAGTTCCAGCGATGGGAGCGGCGGACAAAGGGAAGAAGCAGAAAGTGGGAGAGGTGGAGGAAGAGAGCAACGGGACTGAGCTCATTGATAAGGAGCTCGTTCTCTCAATCGAAAAGCTTCAGGAGATTCAAGACGAGCTCGAAAAGGTAAATCCACTCTCTTTTGTTGATTCTGTTTAGATAATTTAGGAAAATTTGGGTAATAACTCCTTGGTTTCTTTCGTCTTGTTAATTTTTCGGTTTTCCGGCTTTCTGAACGAAACCTAGAAATTGTCTTTCATATCTCTTAATCCTTATGTCCATTTTTATTCTTTTATTCTATGAAAAAAAAAAAAGACACTGGCTTTGATTTAAAGTTCGTGATTGAGAGAGAGACTTACTTTTTGCGTGTACTTTAAGTGGGATATGAATGTGTGTGGGATGAAAGACAGAAATGAATTTGTTTTGTATGCGTATTTTTCTGTCGAGAAATTTGTGGGTTATGGGTACGTGTTCAAATTCTCGCATCTTAGTGATGAAGTATGATTCTTTGCATGGTTTAATAACAAAATAAATTTGCAGAGCGTTGTCCTTTTAGATCTAGAAGGTATCGTGCAGTAGGTTCGCAAGTTTTTTTCCCTGGTTATTAATTGTAGCTTTACATTCTTTCTTTGAAATTTATGACTTTGACTATCAGTGAGGGCAGCTTCACAATTTTGGCAAATTAAGGATCTGAGTAGATTCTAAAGCAAATAATTTCTGTAATCTTCTGTTGAAAAAAATTGCTTGCCCACAAATCAACATTTACTTCTTAATGACCTTCTGATTGCAAGTAATTTAGAATCCCAATCTGTCAAGCACCAATTTTGCAACCCAGATCAAATGGGCAGTTGATCATGGGCCTGAACAAGGAAAAACATGTACTTTCATTGACTTCTGTTTGTGGGATTTAAAAATGAAATGTAGATTTTAATTTTCAATTCAAAATTAAATCATGCAAGTATAAATTGTCAAGGCCTCAATGGAAAGAGAACATAGATGAGGGTTTTCCTGCAATCACTTTGTTTTGTACTGAAAATGAGACCCAACAAAGTCCAAGTGAATCTTCATATTTTAAGGCTGTTTTTTCTTTCTTTTATTTTAAAAAACTATGAAATGCTGCCTTTAATGAAGCCTGAGAAGGAGGGTCATTTGCACCATGCGACATAGCACCATATTTAAAGTGGTTGACCATTGACATTTATCACGAAAGGCGCAAAGGCTGATCCATTTGTGCCTGGTGCATGCCATTTGTCACCATTAACAACTAATAAAAAATGATAGACAAACTCAACATTTTGTAGGGCTGCACTTTGTAGGCATGCCATAGGTACAATACTTATTTGCTTCTTGATTATTTGGTTTTATATACTGTATAGAACAATTCATTGTAACTTTCTGATCTCTTGAGCCACTTTTTGTGGATTATGGTGTTTAGAATTTATTTAATAGATTATTTTGTTTATAAAAAATCTAGGGTTTTGAATCTTGCGTTTGCAAGCCAGAAACCTGTATGGGGTGTGGTTTAGAGGGTTTTTTTGTGTATCCATTCTTCTGCTCATTCTTGCAAGGAGCGGCTCAGTGTTTGCTCTATAAAGATGTTAATTCTTGTCATAATTGTATCTCTTCACTATTTGACATGATTTCCTGGATTGAAGTTAAATTACATCATTTTCCTTGATTGAGAGATTGACTTGATGTCATTATTACTCTCCTCTGTATTGTCTGTTGATTTGCTCTAATGTGATCAATAATCAACTTTGTGGTTGCTTGAGTAACAATTTGTTTCTGTTTTCTCTGTGCTTTAAGATCAATGAAGAAGCAAGTGAAAAAGTCTTGGAAGTGGAGCAAAAGTACAATGAGATACGCAAGCCTGTTTATGACAGGAGAAACGACATCATCAAATCCATTCCTGATTTCTGGTTGACGGCGGTGAGCTTTTTTACTTTTCTTAAGAATAACATATACCCTATGGTTGCAAGCCGTCTTACTGTTTGACAATTTCCCTCTTCCTCTGATTGACATTCCCCTGTTTTGCAGTTCATGAGTCATCCTGCCCTCAGTGAACTTTTGACTGAAGAAGACCAAAAGGTTTCCTCCTCCTCCATTCAGTTTCCCAAAGAAAAAATGGAAATAGTTATAATATATTGTATTTACTTTCTTCACTGTAATTAAGCCACTATCCTTATAAATAGTTGTTGCATGGAGCAAGAGTCTCTGGAGGACTCTTTGTCACATGATTTTCAACGCTCTATCTGATTTTTCTCTTTGTTAAGTAGTTTCCTTTCTCTTGTAGATTTTCAAGTACTTAAGTAACCTTGAAGTGGAAGATTGCAAAGACGTTAAATCTGGTTACTCCATTACGTTTGTGAGTCTTCCTTTTCTTCTGTTCTGGAGTACTTCCATTTGGGAAAAAATGCTGATTTTAAGACCTGTCCATGTAAAACCCTAAAATGTTTGAGATTATTGTATTTGCTTCAGCACTTCAAGCCCAACCCTTTCTTTGAAGATACTAAGCTCACAAAGACTTTTAGCTTCCTTGAGGAGGGAACAACAAAAATCACGGCAACTTCTATAAAGTGGAAAGAAGGCATGGTAAGGTTCCATGAATAGTTTGAATATTTCATGTCTATGTTTCCTGTGTTTTGAATCTATTGTGCATGTTTGGCATTTGAAGGGCATTCCTAATGGCAATGCTGAAGATAAAAAGGGGAGCAAACGATCTCATTCTGAGGAAAGGTTAGCCCTTACCTTTTCTGTGTTCTTTTGTTTTCCTGCTGGGATGTGAAAATTCTCTTGCTATATGCTTCCCTGAACGCTTTGCCAACAGAATTGGTTAACTAGGGTAATCTGGCATATGCAATATGTAGTCATCATAAAGCTTAAGCTTTATCATGTCAATTACTTGACTGGACATGGGTATCGGTGTGCAGTGTTGAGATGCAAGTCATTGAAATTTTGAACCTTAGAATTCATTTTCAATAAGATGTTGACCAGATAACTAGTAAACTAAAGCCTGAAGAAGAGGATCTGTACATAATCTTGAGAACTCTAGACAAAGTGGAATGACTGGGTTACAAGTAGTGAATGTCTTAGTTTATAATTTTAATATCGGGGTGGCATCATAAAATATGCAGTGGAACGTTGTTGTGGCTACTGTGGTATTACGATCAGATGCAGCTGTTAATCATGAGCATGGGACTGTATCTAAGCTCTGCAGTTAACCTGTGGATGTGATAATTATCTGTCCAAGTGTACACATTCAGAACGCCCCTTCGAATTTTATGATGGCAGACTGATGAAATGGAAATTTGTTGTTGATTGTATGCTGTACATTGTTTACTTAGGTTTTGTTAGTTCAACGCTTTTTTTTTGTTTTATTACTTGCCTACCTAATATGCTTCAATTGTGTTGAATTTTAGTTAAAAGTTTCAGGGAAACATTGTGAATATATGGAAACTCCTTGCTGGAAGTTAAAAAGAATTTGGTTTCATATGGTATTCCTCTGTCAGCCCAATGGCTATGGTGTCTATATGTGCCTCATCCATTTCCTGCTCTGTTAGATTGGGTGCATATATGTACAGCTATGTTTGCTATTTACTATTTTATCCATATATAGGAAGCATTTCATGGGTAAATCTTCTAGTCACTGCCTTATTTTGATCCAGAGATGGTTTGCTGTCGCAGTTTGGCCAATGATACATGCTATCTCAATCATGCATGTATTCCTTAAGGGGACAAGCTCAACCACATTAAAAATTGTGAGGTTTGAGCATCCCTGATTTTCTCCATATGTTGATTTCTTACATCAGTTACTCTGTGAACTGCAGCTTCTTTTCCTGGTTTAGTGATGCCCAGCATAATGGTGATATGGATGAGATACAGGACGAGGTAAATTATTCCCCCAGCTGAATATTGATGAGCTTGAGCTTTATTTTGAGATCATTGCCACAGCATGCCTCTTCTCTTGCATTTAATATAATATATATATATTCTTTTAACAGGTTGCTGAAATCATCAAAGATGATTTGTGGCCAAATCCACTGACTTATTTTAACAATGTGAGTGTTACTCCTTGACCTCTCTTCACTCGATACTGGACAATGGAAATGTGATTGTTTCTCAATTAAAATGTTTCCTGATTATTGAAGAAAGATAAAAAGGCTTCTTGACTGTGCTTTATTTTTATAATATTTCATTATTTCGAATCACCTTGATGTAGGATGCTGATGAGGAATTAGACATGGATGATGATGAGGTAAGCACCACTTACTTTTGCTGTTGTTGGTTGATTATGATCCACAAGTATTTTGGTGGACAGCTGCTTTAAATATTTATTCATTTATTGCTTAGCATTTTTGTAAGTCAAGACTTTAATAGGGGAATTTGTGACTTTTAGGTTCCCATTGTTCATTTCAGTCATTATAGGTGATACAGTGTGTTGCTTTTTGGTTTTTTTTTTTTTCTTGAGTTCTCTGCCCATTGTATTTGTTGTTGCTAAATGCTGATATATGTTTAAGTTTCATTGCTTGTAAGACTTGCAAATAGGTCAAGCTCATGTCAAGAATTCTTATTTATAATTTTAAAATATTTATTAAATTTAGCTTACATATTTATAAATAAAAATTATATACACTAATATATTACTAAAAATGCACAATTAATTTTTAATATCCAAATTTCATTTAGAAATTATAATTATTTTTATATACTTTCAGGAGATTTTTTTCTTAAAATAAAACTAAAATTTTGGGTATTCTAAAAATTTTCAAGAAAGTTTATAATTTAAAATTTCAAAAAATATATATTAAGATCAATCTTTATTGCCTTGTATATACATGTAGATAAATAATATATAGTAATTACTATAAATTAACATACTATTACTAATAGTTGGAATATTAATATATTATTAACTATATAAAATATTTAAAAGATATGGCAAGCTTTTGAACAACGAAAAATGAACTTTAGTTCAGAAGTTAATGTGATGTTTATAGATTGAAATCATCCTGTCATTGGTTAATTGTGCCAAGTGCTAGACGGCTCTCTGTTGTGGCGAATCCATGGCCAGCAAGCTCCCAAAAATTTTGGGATTAACGATTACCGATGGTCTCCTTGTGATCATCTGGTATTTCTTGATATTCCGATTATAGGACTTCTAATCTCTTGTCAGTTTAGCTGAATTTAAGATTTATGAAAATCATTCAAGCCAGTAATGGTTCTAGAAATTATATTTGGCAACCGTTTCTGGTTAAAGTTCGCCTGTTTTTATCCCCAGAAGTCATGTTAAGTTGATTCATTGATTTGTTTTGACATCCCTACAGGACAAGGACAGTGATGGCTCTGAAGATGATGACGATGAAGATGAAGAATAAACAAGAGAGGCTTTTAAAGTTTACCATCATGGTTCTTCTCACCTAAGAACTGTCTGTAAACAGGTTTAGAGATGCTCCTACAAGAACAAGTTTGAAACTTATCAACATGTTTAAACCCCTTTCAGACTGTTGCCCGCAAAATCCAATGTTTTTCTCTTGTTTTTCATGTTGTTGATGACATGAGGCACTGGAAATATATATAGCTAATTTATTATCTAGTGAAGAGGTGGCTTGGTGTCCAATTCTTTTAAGTCCAAACCTGTCTTGTTCTTAGAGACAGTGAAGATGTTTTACTTACAGTACCACAATGTGGTGTCAATCACAGACAACGTACTACTGTCTTCTTAAAAATATTTTTCATAAATATTGGAATTTCCAGTGCTTTTAACTCCAAACAGTTTTAAATACATAGGAACATTGAACCCATCAGACATGGCTTACGGGCTAGCACTTGAGTTTGCTAACGTAAATATTGGACAATCATATGAATTACTGGAAGAACTTACTGAGATGCCACCAACCGAATTTGTGAGCCTAAGCCACATGAAAAACTACAACGTGATGAGTCCAGTTCGGTATTCCCCTGTCGTTGGCTGCAAGAGTTTGGTTATTGGTTTGAGGACGCAATGGTAGAATAGTGAAGGACCAAAATAATTGATTGGCTGTTACGCGAGGTACGAACAAATATATGTTTTATTTATTTATTTTTTTTTTGGAGATAAGTGATTAATTAAATATAAATTAGGACGGTTTAATACAATGGTCATTAGCCATTTAATTATTATATGTAATGAAAAAGAGTGTGACAAGACATGCCAACAAGACGCAAAATTATATTACTGTAAAAATATTGATAATGGACTAATTTTTTGGAATTAGAAATGTTTCCTTGAAAGTTGGGAATGCCCATGTGGTCAGAAAAATCTGCAAATCGAATGTGCTTATTTTTCTCTCTCTTCCAAGCATGAATTTCGAAGCTTATTTGGTGGGTTTTGATTGGACTTCCTTAAATCTGTTTGGATAAGATGGAGCAACATTGGTTTGTTTGGTAGCTTCATAGGGACACTAATAGGTTAGAGGCCTAAGGAAATTGACTTTAGCCGCTTGCTTATACTGAAGATTTGGATGTGCGCATATACATACATGCGTGCATGTATATTAGCTATCAATACACACTTAATGCGTGTACAAATAACAAAAATAATATACATACATATATAAAAATATATATATATATATATTTTTATATATGTATGTATATTATTTTTGTTATTTGTACACGCATTAAGTATATATATATTTTTTTTAAAGTACTAAAATTAATTGATATTTATATTAGTTGTAAATTTGTAAGATAAATTAATTACATTAAATTTATTTATGTCAATCCATTGATTTCATTTATGATTAATTTACGTTACAAAAAAATTGTAATATAAAAATTAAAAGATAAATTTATTATATAAAATTTATCACAATAAGTTCTTTAATGAATTCAGTGATTTTGAATTTCATCTAATCCGGTCATAAAAATAGAATACACACACACACACACACACACACATATATATATTTTAAATGTTAGAAAATGACATTTTTACTTAAATAACTCTCTTGTCTAATTTTTATATTAACATATTAAGTCAATTTTGTAATTTTACTTTTAAATTTCTCTAAGGTCATTTCCATTCTATATTATTTAGATATCATCAATCTTGAAACTGTATTGACACTATTCATTTTAATTAAAAATATTATAAATCTAACATTTTACCATAGTTAAATTCAAATTAAAAAATTTTACTTACCTTTTATAACTAATTAATAAATTTTCAATAATTATACTTATTTACAATCAAATTAACTATAATTTTCTACTCATATTAATATTTTCTCATACTTTATAAACTTGTATATTTCCACGTGATCTAGTCATTATTACGTATTAAATATATATATATATATAAATAATTTTACTACCTAAATAATTCTTTCTCACTCAAATTGTCAAAATTTTTTGACTCACCCTAATGAAGAGCCGAACATACCCATTTATTTTGGATTTTTTCATACTAATTCACTCTCATAAAATTACACACTCATCTAATGATCCAAGTCAAAACTTCTTAAACGAGATTTTGTACTCAAAGTCACTAAGGTGTCCTTTTGAGGAAATTTGAAATGGTATTTAATTTGTCGCGTTTTAAATTATCTGTACTTCTATATAAAGAAGTCCACCCTTAAAATTTGAATTTGGTTGGCATAATGTGATTTTACAAATTTAGCCCTAATTTTATAATTATTAAAGTTTAAATCAGTATTTTCAAATATAATTAATAATAACTAACTTCCCTTAACTACTATATATTATGCCTATGAGTATTATATAATTAAAAATAAATAAATTTTCTTAAATATATAGTTTATATATAATTTTATACATAAAATAATTTTTGATTGCATGCACAACGAGTGTGCAAAAATGCTTGTTAATAATAGTGAGTGAGATGTGGGTATTGTGGGTTTGGATGATATTAAAGTCAATGATTTGGTATATTTGTTTCCTAATTAGAATTGAAAAGAAAATTTGGATAATTCGAGTGAAAAAAAAAATTATATGTTTTGTAAGATTTAGATTGGTAGAAAATTTATATATATATATATAATATAATAATGATTGAATGATGTGATAGTGTATATTTTTATAAAATAATAAAAGTATGAATGTGAATAGGAAAATCATAGAGATAGTGTTGATTTGATTGGAAGCGTTTGGAATCTACTTTTCAGTCTTCTAATATTTTATTCAACTATACTTCCAAATATATAATTTAACAAAATTTTCTTTCAAATTCAAATCTCAAAATTTTCCTCTCTTACATTTATAATTAACTAATTATTCTTCAATCATTATTCCTATTTACAATTAAATTAATATTCATATCTATACATACACACATTCATATTTATATATATTTATACTTTAAAAACTAATAATTATCCTTATATATTATCACATCATCTAATCACTATAATATATTTTATATACATATATATATAAATATATTTAAATAAATTAAATTTTTTAAATATCAAAATTTTATAATCAAACATATTAGTTGTTTCAATACAATCCCACCAAACATCATCTCACACCAAAATCTCCTTCTACACTAAGATAGAAAATATTTAAAATTTAAATTTAAATAAAATTTAAAAGATAAATGGTTTGATTTATAAAATTTAGTGTGAGCGGGAGTCCAAATTATCCAGTGCGCTGAAGCCTAGGGGTGCAGAAATTAACGTGTGGCAGAAACGGCGTCGTCACCACCATTCAGTTCCGCTCAAGCCCCCATAAGATTCCAACTGTCTCATCTTTTAGCTCCAACCAACATCATCCATCTAATCATGTCACATCCCCACTGTTATGCACCTTTCACTATTATCTATGCGATATATGATTTGAGGTGCATTTTATAAGTGCAGGCAATAAAATAGTAAATATAATCTAGACAATAAATTAATATATATATATATATATATAACAAATTGATGAAAAATGATTCAAAAATAACCAAAATATTGTTATAATGAAGAAAGGGTAGATAAGAGTTGGGATAGAGGATAGAGGAAAGAAATCGGAAAATTTTAAAAAAAAGAATGAAAAAAATAAATTGTCGCATTAATTTAAAAGAGTAAATTTACATGTATTTGTTTCTCTTTGATGATAAATAAATAGTAGAGATATATTAAAACTAACACTTTATGTATAAGTCCAAATAAGGAAAAATAAAAGAAAATAAAACCTTAGTAGAAAAAAAAGTCCCGTGGCACTATTCGAAAGTTTATCTTAAGTTATTGTAATAAAATATATTTGTGTGAGTTATAATACAACAAAATACAATTTTTACCTCATAAATAACATTGAGCAGAAAATAATAAATTATAATTAAGTGATTGGAAATAAAAGGATGTATTTATATGTCAAATGACAATTTAAGACATTAAAAAAAAAATATTAGGAACAAAAAGATCTTTCGTTTTTTGGGTGTATTTGTACCCCATCTATCTATTTACTTTGAAGTAGCGTGGGCCCAACCCTCATTATTATTCTCAGCAGAGAAACCTGCAATGAAAAGAATCAATGATTTTAAGTAATAAATAGAAATGATTATATATATATATGTGTGTTTATATATATATATATATATGTATATATCATGAGTAATTAATAGAGACGAACGTGTAAATTTATAAATCCAAGCGAAAATAGATCAAAATAATTAAAACAAATATTGTTTTTAAATTTTTTAAGCTCGAGGTGGTTGTGACATTGTGACACAAAAAAAATTTATTGTGACTTTTGTTGCAATACACATGTCACAAATATGCAAATCAAGTGTTCCAATATAGTATACGTAATGCTACAACACACATTCATCACATGTAAACTCCTTACAGTAACATCATCTTAAGTCAATTTTACCTAATGATCTTCAACTATTCTACTGCCCCATAATAAGCCCTCTTATTTATGTATTGAGACTTCTAGCCATATTGATGTGTGTTTCCTTTACCAAGGAATATGGCAAGCTCTTTTTGTTCTCAATACATCAAGGCTATGTTCGTTACGAATGATTATGTTAAATAAATTATTTTATCAAATTTAATCCCTTGTTCATCATGATGGATAATATTCCTCGATTAATATTAAATCCGATATAAAATAATTAAAATGAAAGATAATCAATCTCATATATCAAATATGATTAAATAATTTTTCAAAACAATTCTAATGTGCTTAAATCCCATTCTTGAAATTGAATATGCCTAAAGTGGACACTTCAACATGGAGAGATTCCCGTGGAGCTTTACAATACTTTTTCTTTTCTTAAGTGCATTAAGTGAACTTATACTATTACAAGTGTGTTAGCCCAATTCTCACACTTAGAGAGGTTCACAAAACTACATAAAACTCCGCCAAACTTTTCTCTTAATTGTCTTGTGCTTTTCTCTATCTTGACAATTGCCCTTTAAACACAAATTGAAGAATAATCGAATTCCTCAATTGTAAAAATCAAATCAATCACTTGGTTTCATCTAACAATTTTTATAACTGTTTGTCATTTTTTCTATTAATTTATTTTTTTGGTAAAGATCTTCTTACCTTATATTGCACATTCTATATTGCATATCATCTTAACATATTTACACCAATCCCAAGAATCAAATTAAAGTTGTTAAGTCAAATTTTGTCAAATTCAAACTTTTTAAATTTTGTCGCAACAAGAGAACCGTCGGTTATTATGTAGGTGTGTGGCACCATTGTTGTCCTTTACTATGCAGCCAACATAATCCAGCAAGTCACAAGGATTACATTTTTGCTTTTGTATTTGTGTCCCATTTATTCATTCACTTTTATTTCCATTGCTCATTTCTAGTCTTAATTCTATTTTGATTTTTTTTTTATATCATTTCAGGAGCTCGTGCATGACAAGAGGAAAAATATGTTTTGGTTCATATGGACTAAGGATATAGATATATTTTCTCAAAAAAAAAAAATTAAATTTTTTTTGTTTCCTTCAAAAACAAAATTGTCGTAATTATGATAGATTTCTTATTCTGAGTACTCCCATATTGAGTTGAAGTACCTCTATATTTTTTGAAGAATTAAAATTTTTACTTCTAATTACTATCATAAAAGATTATCAACAATGAAATATGTAGTTTTCCTCTATTGTTGAACATAGAGATGATGGGGAAAAATATAAAAATTGCAAAAATCTACATGCCAACTCTCTCCCTCTCTCTCTCTCTATTTGTGTGTGATCTATATATATCTATACTACATATTAAGGATAAAGGCTTTACTTCGGTTGCATAAAGTTCAGATATTTAATTAACCTTCATTATATTAGTATGTGGACTTCATAATAACTACTTATAAATGTCAAAATGTTTACTTCCTAAATTACTTATATCCTTTTATTATTTTCCTTGTCCCTTTTTTCATTTTCATCTTTTATTTTTTTAATAATTATTAGAATTATGTGCATGAAAAGAGTGTGCAATTTTACTAGTATATATATAAATTGGAGGTGGTTTGCCCGAAAGAACATTATGGTAGGTTTTGTGTATTTTATTTTGTATTGGAGTGTTCACACTTGGGTAAGCTGATCAAATCAAAGCGAAAGAAAAATTTTTGTATACACTGAAATTTAATTTCATATTCAACTGTAGCATTTCTTAATATTTTGGTATTCATTTAGTTTCAATATTATTATTTGATATATCATAACAAATCGAGTATTGCGTTGTTTATTTTTAATTTTTAAATTATGTTTTATTTCATAAAAAATATCCCTTTTATTTTATTTTATTATCTATTACGTTAACATTTCTTCTTCATTTCACTTTTTGGAAGAAACAAAGACACAAAACAAATAATAACTCTAGAATGGAAAGCTAAAAAATGTGAAAGACTTTTTAAAAAAATCTTTTTCTAATATACTGAGTCGAATTTATCAAAATTATGGAATTGAACCAAAATTCTTGACAATATGCAATTTTGACGTAGTGAAATTTTAAAATTCAATTTGATATGATGTTATCAAATGAAAACCCTATTTGTGTTGGATAAAAGTTTGGTGCACTTCTTTTATAAAGACAAGAAAAACACACGATATCTTCTCATCAGTGAGAATCATTAATTAGCCGATCAAACACACCATTCTTCTTCCTCCACACTACTTATTAATGACACCAAAAATTTTCTGGAGCGCCATATGTAATTCCTTCCGTTGCATTTGGTATATTGATGCAAAAAAAATACTCTCTCGAAATTGGCATATGTCTCAGTCAACAAAAATAATTGCAAAAGTATTTAAATTTTGATGTCAATTTAAAAGGAGACATATGTAGGGATTAATATTAAATGTAAAACAAAATTGGATGTGTGAGCTGTCATCGTGAGCAGCAGAGGAGCAAAGGCTGTGGTGATCTCAAAGTAAGCAGCATTATTGCCATGCCAACAGGTCCACATAAGCCATCACATGGGAACATGAGGGAAGCTGCAACTTTGATGCCCTAACTGCAGAAATTGCTAATCCTTTGGGTAGCTTGGTTGGTCCTTGATTAGACACACAACTTATTACATTTCTTTTTTTTTACTTCTTTACCCTAGCAAAAAATTGAATGTTGCAATTCTCACTCCCCCTATAGTGTTTACATGTGCAGGGTTTCTAATTTCAATATCCACCATTTGGTTGTCTATTCTATTAATTTGGTTTCCAAAACTTTGTTGAAACTCTTTGTATGGATTTTGATGATTTTGGAGTTAGCTGTATGTGGAGGTGTAAGTGTTGATGCGTTGTTATTCTTGATTGGTAGCAACTGATGCAGGCAATGCATTTATGAAGGAATTAATGGCGCTTACATGTGGGTGTGGCTAAAACCTAAAAATTGCTGTTTCATCAATACTAAGATACTGTATTCAGTCCTTGAGATGTATTCAGTGTTGCGTTAAAATATGGTGAAAAAGAATCATAGAAAATTATTTACAATGAAAATGATGTGATGCATTGGGTTTTTTGACTTTTTTTTTTCATTTTTCTCATTAAATTCTAGATTCATGCAGCATGTGCATAGTAATTTAAAATCCAACAAAAAAAAAAAATACTAAAATTGTTTTCTTTCCCCCGTTTTTTAAATTTGAAAGCATGAGATGAAACATTTCGCAGTGTCATAGTTTTTGAAACGATGCATGCTTTTGCCTGCTTCCAAATGTTTGGTGCATTACATAAAATTATTATTTTATATAAAATGATTTTGATATTAATTAAAAAAGAAAAATGTATTTAAAAATCATTTTTAAACTGAGGAAAATATTAAAAATGGGTTTGATCGGTCTTTCATCCAAAACAGTATCAAAGATGACGTTATATGTTGTATAATTTCATCATCAAATTAGTAAAATCAATAATTGAACTAGGCCTTTGTAAATTATAATATATGTATTTTTTAATTTGTCCCATATCATACCACACAACTCGTGTATGAGAATTACCAAAAAATATTTATTTGTCTTTGCATTTTACATATATTATTATATTTAATAACTGATATAGGAGCATATATAGCTAATAATTAGTTTTAATATATGTATATACACACACACATGAGTATTTATACATATATAGATAATGATTTAATTTTAAATATATATATATATATATATATCAAATAAATTTTGAATATTTGTGCCTGTGTGTGTGTGTGTGTAATTCAATTAATTCAATTTCTTTTGCATTAATGAGGGCTTTCTAATTTAAGCTTGTCTCCTCACTTCCATCTAATAAAAAGTTGCTTTGGGGCCCAATAAGCCACACTTATACAATTAACCTTCACATGACACAATTATAATTAGATTTAATTGCAACTACAATTGTAATTAAATTATACATTGGTAGAATTTAATTTTCCAAGAATAAAAAATCCCAAAGTAACAAAAGCTAATATTGTGTCGGCGCTTGCTTGCGTCTGCAAAGCAAGGAAAGAAAGTTGGCTTCAATATTTGTTCAGTGAATGAAAACCCTTAAACTGTCGTATTCGTGGTGTGGACTTAACACAGATCGTTTTCATTGTAGCCATCACCTTCCCCTGTTCCAATCCTATACTCACTTGTCTCAATTAATTAATTATACTTTTTGTTAAATGATTTTATTCATCATTATTATATCGTGCTTCACTTAACCATGGCTATGTTATGTTTGTGAGAAGGGTTTTGTTGGGGATGATGTTTGGTAGGAGTTGGGTTGGAATGAGTAGTATATTTGAAGGATAAGTTTTGAAAGGATGAATGACATTATTTATTCAAATTTGTGTATTTATAGAGGTATAAAATATATAATAATAATTAGATTATATACAAATAATGATTAATTCTTAGGATCTTAATATATGTAAATGTGAATGTATGTTTGTATATATATTGATTTGATTGTAAATATTTGTAATGATTAAAAAAATAATTAGTTAGTTATATATGTAAGAAAGGAAAATTTTAAATTTAAATTTGAACAACAATTTTGTTGAGTAATATAATTAGTAATGTAAACTTTGATGAATTGTGTAAAGTTGAAAAGTAAATTCCTAACATAGCCCATATCTACATGGATTCATAGCAATCAATAAATAGTTTTAAATGACTTTAGATCAAACTTATAATTTAATATTAAATTATTATCAAACTAAATGACTATTCACTTATGTATGTTCAACTCGAAGACTTCTTATCAGATAATAAAGGATTTTGTTCGGTTCCTTGTTTAGAATTTACTTTTATTACACAACGCACGTAAAAAAACCAATCCTCAAACATACAATACTTTAAACATAATGACAACATATAGATATTTAATTTAAATATGAATTTTATTTAAAATCAAATCATTATATATATGCATATACGAACGCACACACTTATATTTATGTATATACACAATAAAATTATCTTCACCTATACTATAAAATTATTCAATTATTAATTATGTGTACATGTACGCACACAAAAACAAGCCCAAGATACATATATATTATTTTTATACTGTTCATAAAATATTCACACAAAAATATTTAATCTGAAAAATGGTTCCAAACGAAGTGAGAGAGTTTTTGGGCACCAAAGTCCAATCTTGCGAACATGCCGACAGGGCTTCTTTGACACAATTAAATGAATGGAGTAGAGACTTACAGATTGTGCGAAATCGAATTATTCATCAAATAAGCAATTTAATGTTTTAATTTGACCAATTGTGGAAGCTTCTCTATTCGAAGCCCTTATAACTTGGGCATAGAAGAAAATCACGCTCGCGCGCGCAGAAAGAGAGAGAGAGAGAGAGAGAGAGAGATATATATATATATATATATATAATATTATATTATATTTAAACCCGTGGTTATTAATTTTGAACAGGTGTCAGTATTGCAGCCATACCCATTTTTTATTTTCTAGGAGGGTTTTCAGGTGAGATATTTTAAAGAACTTACAAGTTATTTAAAATTGTTTCGTTAGTTTTTAAGAAAACAACTTATAAGCTCTGTACAAATAAGTTAGCTATTTTAAACTTATTTTTATACATGGTACTTCATTTTATATTTTAAAATTAATATAAATATCTTTAAATTATATTTTTATTAATAGTATTTAATTTACTTTTATTATTATTACATCAAAAATATTATGATAAATTATAATTATAAATTTTAATAAAATCTTATAAGTTAATTTTACCAAACATTTTATTAATTTATTTCAAAATAAGAACTATAAATCTATGAATTTTGAAAACATGTTATAAGTTATAAGCTTGGCCGAACGCCTTCTTAGTCGTCCCAAAAGATGTGCCCCGACCAAAATATGTAGTATGATCCAATCCAAAACTGCCACCTAAGATTTCCCACAGTTGTTCATCATGCTATGATTCCTCATTTTTATAAAGATTTTTCCATGTTATGTCTCTGCACAGAAGACAGATTCTGAAATGCATAGTCAGGCTGCACGCATGAAGACACAAAATCGGGCCTCTGCTGGATATTTTGCCCCACGTTTACCTCTCTTTATATCAAAATGATCGATTATCAATAAATATTCCACAATTAATTCATTTATCTACTTAACAATCACAAGCAACACTAAGTAATCAACTTCCATAAAAAAAAATAAACTTTCATGCCTTAATTAATAATAGAAGCTGAGGGAGCTCTGGTTTATAGCTTCCTGTCAATAAATCCAAGGTCAACCCAAGATTATATTTTAAATTTGCAGTTCTAAATTTATAATTTTTTGAGTAAAAAAAAAAAAGAATTTGGAAATTTTCTAATTCATGTTTTTTTCTTTAATTATTTGAAAAGAAGACAGTGCTCACTTTATTAAAAGTGAATCAAATCTGACATTAGAATTGGGACTGCAAAGTGAGGAATATTGTTAGTTCATCAGTGGAGATCTAGCTCAACATTCATACACCAAATTTGTTTTGACTTGTTTGGATAGTTTTGACTGGTTATCAATTTTGAATCCTTAAACTATTATTTTGATGAGTTATTTTTAATAATTTTTGTATATTTATTCAACCACCTAATTAACATAACTGAGATTTATTAAATTTCACAACTCATGCACTTTTTTCGATATTCTTCTTTCACTCACCTTCAGCTTAAACAATTTAAACACTAAGAGTTTCTTACATGCCTAACAACGGGAATGATGATGTCTCATCAATTATATATGTTATCTATTCCTGAAAAACAAACTGATCTGGCAGCAAGATAATTTAAAGGTTTATTTGGTTAGGTGTTATTATTAGTAATTAATTAAAGAATGTTTAGTTTAGGGGAGAAAAGCTTGATCATGGGCAATGAACAAGTGCCCATAAAGCAAAGGGCAAAATGGAGCAGGAATCCCAAAGTAGGCTCAAAGTCGCAGAACAAAGGCAAAATGCCAAAGGGAAAAGGAAATGATTGCATGAATGGAGGGAGTGCCCCTACCTTTCTTTCATTAATTTTTTTTCCCTTTTTCTAGGTGTCTCTCAATTTTTTTGACTTGGGACTGGGTCCCATCTTCCCCACCATTGTCTTCATGGATTGAATGATAAAAAGAGCACCTCACGTGGAGTCTGAACCAAAGCCTCTGTCCAACCACAATAAAAGGGAAACACAAGCATACAAAGAAAAACCAATATTAATCCCTCCCATAAATATACATGGATAGAAATAAAGAAAAAAAGAAAAAAAATTACAATTTCATACATTCTTCTTTTGGTGCATTCCAACAAAGGGGTTTTTGTCAAAAAGATATAAGAAAAGAGCCCAACAAAAGCACATATTTCCCTTGTCCTCCCTTTGCATAATTTTTTTCATTTTTTTATTTGCGTTTTAAAGCTCACCCCATATAATTCCCACTCGTTATCTTTGTTGCTTAAAGCTTGTTCGCCTCTCTCTCTCTCTCTCTCTCTTCCATTGTTGAAGTAAAAAACACATAGAATGTAAAAGGATTATAGGGCACTATTCCAAAAGAGAGAAAAAGGAGAGAGGAATTATGGGGTTTTTTTTTTTTATTATTTTCCAATTATACACGCACACCACGCACTCAAACATAAATTATAGTCTCCTTCAATTTTTTCCCATAAAGAAAAAAATGGAAAGCTAGGTTTTTTAAGAAAGTGAGGTTATATATATAATATTTTCCATTTCCTTGTATATCTCTAATGTGATCATGGAAGGAGGTGATGATCATCTCCACCTCCACCACCACCATCACCATGGCCGCCCCAACTTCCCTTTCCAACTGCTGGAGAAGAAAGAAGACGAGTCCACCAGCTCCGCCTACCCGTCCCTCGCCATCTCCGCCGACGTCGCATCAAACCCTAGTGGCTCCACCCCTCGATCAACAACCTCTGCCTCCTCCACTCTCCAAATCGCTGCCGCAGAGCCCTCCAAGAAGCCACCACCAAAGCGTACATCGACTAAAGATCGCCACACAAAAGTCGACGGCCGCGGGCGGCGCATCCGCATGCCAGCACTCTGCGCTGCTAGGGTTTTCCAACTCACCCGGGAGCTCGGCCACAAGTCCGACGGCGAAACCATTGAGTGGCTGCTCCAACAAGCGGAGCCCGCAGTTATTGCCGCCACCGGAACCGGTACGATGCCCGCAAACTTCTCTTCTCTCAACATTTCTCTACGGAGCTCCGGTTCCAGCATGTCGGTTCCTTCCCAGCTAAGATCTACAAATTTCAATCCGAATTACACGATGCCGCAGCGCCGGGGGCTTTTCCCCGGGATCGGGTTATCCTCGGAGGGTTCTTCTGCCACGTTGTTGAATTTTCAGGCGGGGAGTTTGAACCCTAGCTTGATGCAAGCGAAGCAGGAAATGCGGGAAAATTCCTTGGACTTAACTCATGAGGCGGAGGAGAGTTTAGGGCGGAAGCGTAGGGCGGAGCAGGAGCTTCAGCAGCCGCAGCACCAACAGATTGGAAACTACTTACTGCAATCGAGCACTGGAGCGATGCCGGCAAGCCACGCTTCGATTCCGGCTAATTTCTGGATGGTGGCAAATTCGAATAGCAATCAAGTAATGGGTGGCGATCCAATATGGACATTCCCTTCCGTTAGTATCAATAACAGCACGGCTGCTGCTGCTTTGTATAGAGGAAATATGTCCAGTGGACTCCATTTCATGAATTTCCCGGCCCCCGTCGCTCTGTTACCCAGTCAGCAACTAGGTGGCAGCGGCGGCGGGGGTGGTGGTAACGGATTGGGAGAAGGTCAATTGGGGATGCTTGCAGCTGGATTAAATCCGTATCGGACTGGAGGCTCTGGAGTGACGGAGTCTCCGGCGAGTGGGTCTCACGGCGGCGGAGGCTGCGAAGACCGGCACGACGCCGCCAGCCGGAATTCCTGAATCCTATGAATGAAGCAACCGTAGCGCTTGGTGTTTGTGTAGTTTGATGTGTAATACACACGCGAGGTTTGATTAATTTGTCCTAAAATTGAGGTTTTCTTCTTTCCTTTTTTTCTATAATTTGCTTGTTTCCATGTGGTTGGTCCTAATTAATTTTTTTTGGTGTGTGATATATATGGAGGATTTAGGGCTTGGGGGATGGCCATATTTTAACAGTTGGGATGATTCGGCTGGTTTTTGTGAAAAGTCACCTTTGAATTTTCTCTCTTTTCTTTTTGGTCACACTATATGATCTTATCACTATTGTTTTTGTGCATTCTTAATTTTCTTTACTTTTTTTATCACAAAGAGTTACATGTAATTCTATGATTTGATTCTGCTTGAGATCATATATATGATAACTATAAGAATTCTTCTTGACCTGCAAATCAGTATTCACTTTCCAGTTTTGATGAGAGTTTGAGTACAATTCAAACTTGTGAATTGAACTTTCATTCCCTTATTAAAGATAAACTTAACAGTAAAAATGTACATACTTTGGATTACTTACTGGAGATATGCCCTAGAACACAAGTATCTGGAAGTGTACCTCAAGGAATCCCAAGATACATAGAAGCCAAAAAAAATCGTACTTTCCATCATGAAGAAGTAAACCCAGGGACTCTCCGACGCGTAGGTAATTAACTTTTGACCAATTAGTCATCTTTCACGGAAAAGAAAAAGAACCCTTCGCTGGTGACATCCCCTTCGTTGTAGAACGTTTTCTGCTGCAGCAATAGTTATGGAAATAGAACAGTGACGTCGCAGTGTACGTTCATCAGCATGGGATAACTTGTTTCCGCGTCGTGAAGCCTGAGGTGGTTTTTCTTGAATTTTTTACCGCATCCTACGATTTATGGGGCAAGGTAACTAGGCCACGTGGGGCCCCATGCCTTATCAATTTGCAGGTTTTGGCTCAGGTGGTGAGGCCCACACGCTGGAAATTGCCTTCGAACCACTTTATATAATTGCAAGAAGGCATAGCTGGCGCCATGAAGATCGGTGGTGGGTTTTGTTGGACCCACAATGATATTTGATCTGGACCGTTGGAGTTTTGTGGGCCCATCTGTCAATGGGCTCACTGAATGATTAGTACTCAGCCATCAGATTCTTTCTGGGTTGTGAGTCCTTTTATCTTTATGTATATGTGCATATAAATATAAATACATATTTATTTCAATGTCTCCCACCAAAACAATTGTCAGTTGGCTAAGGACGTCATATTTAGTTGGGACTATTGAATAATTATTGGCACTAGGGAGATAGAATAACTTTATGTGTTTTTACACGAATGGAAGGTAAAAATTTGATAACTAGATATGCTTTGTTTTTGGCTCTTCAGAATTTAAACAAGTTCAACAATGAGTCTCCCTCCAACAATTCATTTTTTGCTCTCCTCTCTGTTCGCTTTCTTCAACACTCTCCTGCAAAATTATCACTGTCCATTTCAAGAGTGGGGCACTAGAATGAGAAAAGACACTAAGAGGAATAGTATATGTATGGACCACAAAGATTTAATTCAAAATTTCTCCAATTCTTTAGTACTTCTCACAATATGACTATTCCGACTCATTTACGATGAAAGTAGGATTTCAATCTGATAGTAAACTTGACGCAGTGTGACAAACTTACCATTTAAATATTAGTTATATAACTCAATTTGAAAATTTCATGGCTCGCCATGCACTATGAAAGCTGTACTAATCGTCCCTCTTTTGCTTTTCTTTAGGTTCTTCGTAAAACAAAATGTTGAATAAATATAAAACTGAAGCTCCAAGTGGTGCAACATGGAACAAAAGCAGTTGGGCATTTTCATGCAAGTGGCTTTGGCATCCATTGAACACATTGTCAATGTTCATATTACCAGCCCTTTATCGTGGTTAGAGCTGTTATTCAATCGAGTTGCTCGACTCGACTCGACTTGATTGAGCAATTCGGTCAAAACTCGACTCGATTGAGCAATTCGGTCAAAACTCGACTCGATATAGTCACTAAGTTGAGTTCGATTATTTTATGGGGATACTCGAGTTTGATCGAGTAGCTCAAGCTCGATTTTCTTTTTTTTTTTTCGATTTTTGCCAAACATATTCTACACTCTGCAGTGCACTCAGTTTAAGCTTGAATTCGCGAACTCGGGCTCGACTCAATAAGCTCGAACTTCCAGTCTAGCGAGTTCGAGTTCAAGTTGTAAAATTTTG
The DNA here is from genome assembly GCA_019155195.1 of Avicennia marina. Taxonomy (NCBI): domain Eukaryota; kingdom Viridiplantae; phylum Streptophyta; class Magnoliopsida; order Lamiales; family Acanthaceae; genus Avicennia; species Avicennia marina. Next base: position 15,120,070 of record CM032759.1, on the reverse strand, counting down.
CTCGAGTTCGAACTTGAACTCGAGATCAACAAATCGACTCCATTTTGAGCTCGAGTCGAACTCGTCAAAAATTAACTCGAGTCGAACTCGTCAAAAATTAACTCGAGTCGAACTCGAGTAAATTATTACTCAATCTTGACTCGACTTGATTTTAATCTTAATTGTGGCTCTTAATTGGAGTTGGGGTTAGGTGTCATGCCATCGTAACATTGACATGGAATTTGTCATATGGTCGTACAAAAATGTCACATGGGCTGGAAACCAAGAAGGGTACAACGAATTGGTCCCATTCCCTGAGGCCTTGTAAGCCATAAAATAAAATTGGCTTTTTTTTTGTCCTCTCATGGAACTAACTAGCTGGCATCCAGTCTTGGGGCAAAATGCTCCCTCTAACTAGTTTGCAAGTACAAATATTTGCCGAATTTGGCTTTCCAAATGACCCATTATTCCAATTCCTTGTTGCTAATGATTTTGATTATCGGCTTTTATGAGTGTTTCCGTATGACGTGCTGCACTGAATGTGACGTTGACTCTTCTTTCTATATATATCAAAGTGATTGATTACGAGAATTGATGTCGTCCTTTAACAGATGTGCTCATTACATATATAGGTATTATTGCGAGTACTTAGCAAGCCAACTACAACATCATAGAATTCAAAATCGAAGGGGGCCACTTATGCAGTCACGTTACCTTCATTCAGCAGTTTCCTAAAGTTCCCTTATCCTCAAATTGTCGTCTTGGTTTGGACAACCCACCAAATTAGATTCGAGATCCCCAGCTTGACCCATTGACCCAATGACTCTGCTTGATCACTAACATTCCCAACTCACATCGTAAGCTCAACCCATCTCAACAACTCGGTGTACCAAACTATGAACTCAACTTGACTCAAATGCATCATCCAAACAGTTACATATAGTAGCATGCATGATTTATGAATCTATTTGTAAAACACAGTAATGTGCTCACCTGGTAAAATGTCGCCCAGATGGGAAGGGCCCTGTGAGATATGTGTTTTGCATGGCCTGGCGTAGGGTCGTATATATGTGGAGCTCAGCCCCCACGACTGTTAATCGTATATCGTCGAGCAGGACCACTTACCGACAGTGACGTGTCCGTAAATATCTATATTTATATGCCCTGGCACTGTGTTTGGGAGAGGGATATTTTATTGAGAGGTGATTTTTGGTGGGAATTATGTTAAGATGAACAGTAAGATTTTTATATTTTAAAATTTTAAATTTATTTGAATATATGTATAAAATATAGGATAATAATTAGATTATAAGAAATATGTATATATATATATATATGTAGATATGTGTGTAGGTGGATATATATTGATATTGATATAATTGAAAATAAGTGTAATAATTAAACAATAATTAGTTAATTATATATGTAAGAGAAAAAAAATTTGAATTTGAATTTAAATGAAAATGTTATCCTATAATATGCTTGATAGTATAAGGTTATATAGGTTTTGTAACCATGTAATGATATAAAGTAAGATTCCAAACACAGCCTGAGGATTGTGATAATGGACAGTTTATAAAAGCATGAAATCGGCTTAAAAACTAACTTTAATCACATAATTCAAAATACAATAATGTCCCCGTTTGTTAATACAAAACGACTTATAAAAGGATTATACCATTATAGAATGCATGAGAGACCCACATAAAAATTAACTTTAGTCGTATATACAATAATGCCCCTATTTATAAATATAAAATAACTTATAAAAAGGATTAAAATAACCAACTTACACTGATACTCTCGGCCCATACCCATGCTACTTTAACACCAACCATATAAATAAAAATTGAAAGATTAAAAAAAATATTTTTGTAAAAACAGAAATTAGATTATTTTGTATAAATTTAAGCACACATTATGTGCCATAATTGCTAGTTCTTGCAAGTGACATGGGCTATGTTTGGAGGTAAAATTTTGGTGGAATGAAAATTTAAAAATAATGTAAAAACTAAGAGATATAAAGAGATAAAAAGTGACATTTTGATGTGATATGTATGAAGTGAGTATTTAGATAGGTGAAAATTTGATGTAGTTGTGCATCCAAACATAGCCATGGTGGTATGTAGGGATCAATGGTCCAAATTTCTGTTAAAAAATGTAGAAAAGCCAGGCTATTTCAACCCAAATTTTAGAAGCAGCTCAAAAGTGTTGCAAAAGTGTTGTCAAAACTTTATGCAATACTTTCAATAGAATATGTAATACTTTGAAGACATTGCCTATCAGCATAAATGTTGCAGTGTCGTTTCAAATTAAGTCGTTGAAATTTGCCTGAAACGTCTCTAGTAGTACATTCATCTAATACTTTGAAGACATTGCCTATCAGCATAAGATTTTTTTTAAAATTGGTATTTATAATTAATTATAATTTTTTTGTGTAATAATGATAAAAAATTAATTAAATGTTATCAATATAATGTAATAGAAGATATTTATATCATTTTAAAGATATATATATATATATATATATATATATAAACACACATATATATAATAAAATAGCTTATAAGATATTTGAAAATAAATTGAGAAAAACTAACTTATTTTTGAGAAGCTTATAAGATTTAAATATTTTATTTTGAGAAATTATAAAATTTTTTATTAAAAAATTTACTAAATACTTTTAAAAAACTTATAAGCTTCTAAATATCTTGTAAAATATTTTAAAAAGCTTATAAATTTAGCTAAACACCTTCTTAGTGCACGTATTGCCTCGAGTGTCTATTATTAGGACATTATTCTTTCTTTCCTTTCAATTATTTGCGTGGGGATTCCAAGCAAAAAGTGAACGTCTCCCTTTCCCTTTTCTATACATGAAATATTAAAAAAAATAAAAAATAATATAAAGTTAAAAAGTAGTTTTTGATAATTTTGTTTTTTATTTTTTATTTTTATATAGAAATGCTACATAAATTAAGCATATATACGAACCAAAAGATATTTAATGTCATTTTTTTTCTTGTGGTTAAAAATATAAGCATGTGTGAATTTATTTATTTTAAACATTTTAAAGATCTTTATATTTTATTTTGTTTCTAATTATTTATAAATTTTAATTTTTTTATGTCTTATTTTATTTTTCATTTGATGCATTTTTTATATTTTTTTAAAAAATAATTGATTAATAAGTTAAGATTTTGCCATATGTAATGATGTTACACATGGCAAAATCTCTTGCACGTGGTGTATCTCACCAAGTGTAGGATCGAGAAGACCCTTTTCTATACATGAGCAATTTAGTGTTCTCTCTCTTTCTCTTGCTCGCTCCCCCTCTCGCGCGAACACGCGCGGCTTTTAACCATGGGCTATTATGTTTATGTCTTGTAAGAAAGTTGGAATATGTGTATATTTATTTAAAGTAGACATATACAATGCATTTTCTTTTATTTTTGTTTTCACTTACACATTATATATTTTATTTTTATCTTTTTTGACACACACACCCATATTAATAAGACAAGTTGTTTGATTCGAAATTAATTAGACTTGATGATATTTTGAAGTCGAATCGAGTTGGAATTTGAGCATAAATAATTTTTTAAATTTAATCTCATTATTCAATTCAAATTTTACAAAATTGAGGTGAGTAATATTTGAGTAATTATTGAATTTAAGTTATTATTTGAGTTCGACTCATTACTAGTGCTAGAGTTTGAACTGTAAATATTGCGAATGAAATCTTAAAGCTCCAAACCATTAAAGTGTCCTCTTGGAGATGCTTTAAGTTATATGGCTAAAAAGATTTCGCTTTAAAAAAGTTAAATTTTGTTTTGGAATATAAAAAGTGAAAATAAAAGAGCTGATAAATTCGAGATTTATAATTGAATAGGTATGTATTAAGATGTTCAGATCAAATGATAGGAATTTAGCTAACCTTTTCTTGAAAGGTTTATAAACTCTTGTAAATTATAAAATTTTTTGACTTTTATAAATTTATAGATCTTATTTTTAATATAAGCTGGCAAGGTGTTTGGAAGGAATAATAAGATCATTTTATAAGATATTGATGAAATTTACAATTATGAATGATTGTAATTTTTATTTTTGTGTTATAATTAATAATAAAAATAAGTTAAATGTCATTAATATAATGTAATAAATAAAGTATATATAAATTATTTTTAATATATAAAATTAGGTAACTTATAATATATTTGAAAATAAGTTTAAAATAGGTTTTAAATATCTTATTTTGTAGATTGTAAACTCACCACTGATTATCATTGAATTTTGGCCATGGTTAAAATTCGTGGTTAAATTCCCTTGTAGGTTTGTTGTGGATTATAAAAATATGTATTTGACGAATTTGTGATCTTAATCCCGTAAGACGAGAGAGTAAGCGAAGTTAGGCAAATCTCTAATGAGATTTTGTTTTTCCAAAAATATGATCAAATTCAAATGACTTTTTAGCTTAAGTCCCAAAACCCTAATTGTGACCACAATGGTGAAAAAAAAAATAAAAAATAGAGGAGCCCAAAAATATTTCAAAATCTAGAACGTTTGACTAACACTATATTTGGTTTAGAGAGTAAAAGAAAAGAAAATGTTAAAGAAAGTAATTTTCATTATTTGGTTAAGATTGAAAATCTTATAGAAAAGAAAGTTAGAGGGAAATTATAGTTTAGTGAAGAAAATGGATGAAAAACTACTTTAACTCTTATTATTCTTCCAAAAAATTTTAACAATTTTATTTCTTTTATTTATTTCTTCATTATTTTTTTCTCAAATTATAACAAGTTTCATTTTAAAGTTTTTGTTTAATTTTATTCCTTTTTTCTTAATTTTTCCTTTCCTTATTGAAATCTTTTCAACCAAACATAATGTAGAATTTTAAGAGTATATTTGGTTTTCAGAATTTAGATTGGAAAGGAAAATAATAGAGAAAAGAAAAGAAAATAAAAGAAATTCAAAATTGTATATAGTGTTTGGTTGAAAGCATTTCAATAATAAGGAAAGGAAAAATTAAAAAAATAAATAAAACCAAACGAAAACTTAAAACTGAATTTTTTTATAATTTCAAAAAATAAAAGAAATAAAATTGGTGAAATTTTTGGAGAAAGAATAAGAGTTAAAGTAATTTTCCTTCTGTTTTCTTCACTTTTTGTGAGAAAAACAAAATTTTCTTCACTAAATTATAATTTCTTTTTAGTTTTCTTTTTCATAGGGTTTTCTTTCTTAAACAAGTAACTAAAATTATTTTCCTTAACATTTTCTTTTCCTTTCCTCTCTAAATTTCAAAAACCAAACATAGTGTAAATTTCTTTCATTTCCTTTTTCTTTTTCTATTATTTTTCTTTCCACTCAAAATTTTTAAAACGAACATACTCTAAGGACTTTTCTTCGAGAGCTTTAAAGCTCAGAAACTCTTCTCTAAAATATTATTGCACATCATTCGTAGTTTTATCAACTCAATGTGTATTTTATTACTCATGTTCTCGCTAAAAACTCAATTAATTCATACGTCAATTTTGGCATTTGATAGATCAAATTCATGCTCAAATAAATCAAATTCTTGATCAATCCGTTTAATTTGGGCTTTATAGATCGATCACTTATTACAAAAATAAATCTTAAAATTCAAACAACAAAGACAGATTTGGCATCAATAATGGAATTTAGTTTCTAGTAACCAAATAAAACAATTATACAAAACATTAAAACTTGAAAGAAAGAAACTAATACACTAATTAAAAACATAACACTAAACATAAAAAAAAAACACAAAATTACATAAATTATTATTTAAATACCTTTCAATAAACATTATTTAATTGAAAATTAAACTTCCAGTCTATAAGACATCAGCAAATAAGAATTATATACTGCTTCACCTAAACAAGGTGGCCATATAAAGAGCATTTTCGGCCTTTTTTCAGTTCTGGGCCAGTACGCTATAATGCTGTGGCAGATGAATTAAGCAAACCCCCAATCCTAAGAGGGGCTTCCAGATGCATTTTATTTTATTTTTCATTTTTTGATAGTTGTAAAGAAAGCACCTGCGCATCTTTCAGATAAAATATTTTTAGTTGTCAAAAAATAAAAAATATTTTTTTTTACTTTATTTCATTTTTCCAAAAGTTTGACTTGTCTGCTAAATATTTGTACCACTATTTTAGCTGTTGTAACATAATAATTAACATTTCCCTATTTCAAGGAGGATAACGTTAATTTTATCAAAAACGAACGCAAAATAGGCGCCGGAGCATCGGTTCGTTCAGCTGGACATCATTCTATTCAAGCAAGAAACCAAAAAGCACCTGTTTTTAGCAAAGAAATCAATAGGCCCTGATGATTAAATCCCTTTGCAAACTGAAGGTTAAGGGGAAGATAATTGAAAACAGCAGGACGCTCTCGGAGAAGATTCTTGCAATCAGGTTATTCCGCGCTTTTACTTTTCCAGACGGGTCTACGGAGTACTTCATCCCATGAGCATATCGGCAGGCAATCAATTTTTCTTGATTTTCCTATTATTTGGCTGTTATGGTCGTTCACTAATTGGTGCCTAAACGACTTTGCTGTAGATTGCGTTTGAATCTTCTATGAAGTGTGGTATCTATCTTGAGGTCGTGTTTCTTTTGAATGTATAGGGCTGCGCTGGGAAGTTGTAATTCTATATCTCTTTATCCTTACTTGTTTTGCCTGTTTTTTATTTCATTTCTCTTCATACTGACTTTCATATTTTGATGCCTTATTTATGCATGCAGTGACTTCTTGATCAAGCAGAAAATGAATCAGCCATACAGTTTGCTGGGTATGCTGAATCAGCCAGCAAGCTACACTGACCACTGCGAACTGTGGTAGAAAGTATATGTAAGAGAACTGCAGCAGTCTTATCAGTTTGAGATTGGAAAAGGCCTTCCATAATTTGTCCTCCGATTTCGTTAAATAGTGTTTGAAGTCATGCTTATTGTGGTGGGGGTGATCTCAGGTGCAGGTCCAGTAACTATTCGTGCTAAATTAAGAGCTGCTCTTCCTTGTGCTCCACAAAAGCAGTTTGTAAAGTTGTATTCTATTTCTATGTATAGCAGTTGTGCCAAATTACACTATATATAGGATCTGATGATGATAAGCAATGTGAAGCCAGAAAATGAGAATTGGGAATGCAAGATAGTAATCCACAATTTATTTCAATATGGTTTCTGGGATATATTTTATCTTCTCTCTCTCTCTCTCCGTGACTGATGATGCTTTCAACTTCTGACTAGGAAGTCTAATGGGAGATTTAGGGATTTTGTATCTGTAAATAATCTTGCTTTAGATTTAAGCAGACTCCTTAATTTGACTGATTTGTGATCCTTTGTCAAGTTCTTTCCCTCTTCTCACCATAAGAAATGCAGCTTTGACTCCTGCCAAGCATAATGTTCCTCTTTTGCATTTAATTGCAAGCACCACAGTGCCTCTTGATAAAGTTCATGACTGGTATGGTCCAGTTCATATGGCTGCATTTGCTACTTGGTGCCTTGTTTCTCTGTGATAAACATTTTTATTTTTTTCAAATACCCAGCATCAAAAAACTGAGTCATTATGAAAAATTTACTTTAGGAATATAGTGTGGCTAAGCAAGATTTGCCCTTGCTTCCCCTTTTTCAATTGACTTGTGGATTGCTCCGAAATATTTTCTTACTCATTTTCCCTTGTTTATTTTCTGATTCCTGTTTATCCTTTGCTTCAGTATAGTGAGGCAATGCTTCATGCTTCATCTACAGGGTTTTTGGATTTTCCCTAAGAAGTTGCCTGAGGCACTGCAAGTGATTACAGTTAAATATACTATAGAGCAAATTTGGATTAAATACAATTTATGTTCTCTAACTTTGTCCATTTGGCGATTTTATCCTTTATTTTTTAGAAATGGCAAAAATGTCTTAATTTTTTTAAAAATTGGCAATTTTAGACAAAAAAAAAAAAATCTTAAATCTGTAGGAATTGCGCACTTAGTTTGCACGTGTTGACAGAAATTGGGATTTTTCTGCCAACGTGACATGTTGGATCTGCCCAAATGACATGAAATGCTGACTTCTATTAAAAAAAGTCATGGAATTGAATCGTGGGGCTTGCCATGTAGCCTGACATGGAAAAATTGGCCAGAAAATAGAAAAAAAAAAACAAAAAAAGCCAGAAAATATCTCAATTTAGAAATGATATTTTTAGTCCACCAAAAATATAAAAATAGATTTATATTGTCCAAAAATATAGATTATTGAAAATTTTATTATATTCTCTATATATTTTCCCTAGAAAATATTAAAAATATATGTTTGTTCTGATTTTTTGTTATATGTTTTTAAATGTATTTTTTTTTGAAAAGTTCGTAAAAGTAAAAAAGAGGTAAAGATAAAATTTAAATAATGTAATGATTTTAGTGTATGTTTTTGAGGTGAAAATATGAAAAAAAAACATCGCATATCTTTCTAAAATATAATATAAAAATAGAACTATTATCATTTTTTAATAAAAATTAAAAATAATAAAATACAAAATTTAAGTTCACTATCAATAATATTTTCTAAATATAATTGCTAAAATTTTAAAATCAGTATTTACTAAATTGTCAAAAATTAATGATTAAACTAAGTTTGGGAAATATATTTTTTGAAAAATATAGAATAATAAAATCTTATATTTTTATATATTTTGAAAATAAGAAGCCTCTGGAATTCAAATTTCTGAATTTCTATTTCATGTGCATAATCTTTTTGGTTAGGGCTATTTCACATTTTTCGGGTTTATATACTATAAAATATAAATATTTATTTTTATATTTTTATAAAAACTTTTTAAAAATATTGTACATATTTTAGAAAATCTGTTACAATATTCTTCTTGGACGATATTTTGAATTAATTTTTAAAATTTTATTAAAATTTCATTTTATTTTAATATACATGTAATACACAAAATATATTTTTTTATATTTTTCAGATGATATATTTGGAATAAATAATTGATATTGAAATTTATATTTTTATATAAATTTAATATTATTTTATAAATATTTTCCTATTTTTTTAAAAATACTGTGCATATTTTAGAAAATATTTTACACTATTAAAATATTGTTCTAGGGTGATATTTTGAATTAATATTGTTAAATTTTATTAAATTTTAATATACATATAATACATAAAAATATATTTTTTGTATTTTTCTGATGATATATATGGAAAAAATAATTGATATTGAAATTTATATTTTAATAAAATAGGAATCTTTATTTTTATTTTTTAAATAATTTTAAAATTATATAATTTGAATTTTATTTTATTTTTGTGTTAGAGAGTAATTTTCGCATGCTTTTTAGATAATAAATTTCCAAAATTCTATTTATTTTAAAATTATAAATTAGTAATTATTTTATTATATTTTAAAAATTTTTTAATCTATTTTCCAATTATTAGAAAAAATATAATTTTAACTTTTTCGTGTAATTTTGATAAAATATTTTGATATATTTTGATATTTTATTTTATATGTATGCAAATAAAAATATTTACTTATATTTTTGTTTTAAAATTAAATTTTTTTTTTCTAAAGTATATTATAACATGGCACGCCATATGATTGGATTAGGTGGCTTTTTTAATACAAGTAAGCATTCCGTCTCATTTGGACAAAGTCAGAGGATATAACTTCTGCATTTAGAGGTTGTGTGTGTGTCTTGCTGGATCTGGCATTTGTCTACTCGCGATCAAGTGATCAACAAAGCCTGGTATCATATTTCAACTCAAAACTTGGCATTGAATTTGTGGACTATTGCCACTCATACAATGCTCACTTTTTCCATAATTTATCGATATGGGACAAATCATATTTTTACTTTTCGAACAAATTTTCTTTCAAGTACGAATCCTTTATGACTATTTCCTCACCTACCCTGTCTTGGATGACAACAAACCACCATCTATTCCAATCTGATGTTTCATTTTGTAATATTTCGTAAGACTGTCGAGTTAAAAATGTCAATTTGTACAAATTGTCTAATTATGGTTTCCCATCTATATCATGTGGCTAGTGCTTAATTTATTCCTAAATGCGTTTAGCTTTTCGGGAGAATTATTCTTCAACGATGAATGCCAATTCAGACAAACGCATCTAATTATAGAGAATTATATATATGCATAAGATGATGAGAGGGGCTTCATTGTTATTGACTTTGACACGGTCATGGAATAATCGAACAAGAGAAGGGAATCTTATGGGGGAGAATTTGTGCACGATGATCGAGGCCACGCATGTGCCTACTGCCCACTTGTGGCGGCCATGCGCCATGCCTCTAAATACATTCGACGTGGGCCACGACGGTGGGGCTCTGAACGACGTCGTATTAAGAATGATCATTGTCCACCATCTCCATTTTTAGAGTTTGGGCAGTCGAGCTGAATAGGTTTTTTTCATTTAATTTCTTGATGAAACTCCATATGGGAATTGGGAATATGTGATCTAAAATTCCTAAAGCTTAGTTAAGATCCTCTGACAATCTTGCAGAAGATTAATTTGAGGATTCGTTGGATGTTATTCCCTGAAATTAAAAATAAAACTGGAAATCACAAACAGTGAATAAGATTCAATTGTCACTTGCTTGACCTATATTGCACGATGTTAATCACACACGTATTTCTATTTCTATTTCTATTTTATTTTTACCATTTTCTACCTCTTTTTTTTTTTATTTTAACTTATTATTTTTAGTGTTTGTTTCTCTCGATTTTTTCTCTTTTCAAATTCTTCTTATTTTAAATTTATATTTTTAATTTTAAATAAGTTTACTTTTATTATTTAAAACACAATAATTTTAATAACAAATAATTGATACACACACACGCACACGCATGTACATTTTTATAAAATACTAAAATTAAATTACTTGATATTCATATTAGCTGTAAATTTGGTTTAAATTTTGTAAGATAAATTAATTACATTGAATTTACTTATTTCAATTCATTATTTCATTTATAATTAATTTGCGTTATGAATGAAAAAAAATCATAATATAAAAATCAAAAGATAAATTTATTGCAATAAATTTCTTTAATGCTTCATTTGAATTGAATGATATGAATTTAGAAAATAGGATTTAAAGAAAGGAATTTTAAATTATTTCAATTTGAAAGGATTCAAATTTACTATAATTGTAAAAAATATCATTTAAAAGATAACAAAAGGATTTAAAATACTTAAACATGTGTTATTGATTAATTATTATGAACGTGAAATCTATTCCTTTTAATCATCCAATCCAAATGCACTCTTATTGATTTTGAATTGTAACTAATTTAGACACTAAAGAGAATATATATATATATGTATGTATGTATGTATGTATGTAAGTATATTGATATATTTTAAATGTTAGAAAGTGTTATTTTTTATTTAAATAATCTTCTTATCTATTTTTTATATTAATAAGTGTGATTAATTTTGTAATCCTATTCTTAAGGTTTCTCCATTCTATATAGAATAGATTTTACAAATACGCGAATAGAACTGCTTTTACTTGTTTCAGGTTTGGTCACCCTTTCAATATGGAGCAATCATTTATGTGATAAAACTGCCAAAATCATAGAATAGCTTTCTTATCTTCATTAGTTAATCTATAATTTATAATATATTATTAAACGTTTCAACTTATATAAAATGAAATATTTATTCCATTTTGGTTTCACAATATAAAAGCACACTTTCATTCTTATTTTAAATTCGTTTATCCTTTACTGTCCTTTATTTCTCATTTCCTCTGTTAGTTTGTCTTTATTGGTGTTTTTCAATTTTTTCACTTTTAATTTTTAATTTTTTCTTTTAATTATTTTATATTTTAAATTTTAAACCATATTTTTCATATTATTTAAAATATAATAAATTTATAATTTATAAATAATTTTACATGCAAGATAAAAAGTTAAGTTATAAATTGGATTTTAATTAAAATAACAATTCTTAATGGCAAAGCAAGCGAAGGTGACGTGGAGGAACCTAGAACACTTGAAGAACGTGCAGAACCGAAGGCCGAACATGCGTCCCGATACAAAATGACAAAAGACGAAGCCAGCGTGGCACTCTAAACTCGTCCTCATGCGATGTTCCCTACTCGGAGCTTGCTGCCCACACGCCGCCACCACCTCAACATTGTCGTTGTGTGTCGAGCCTCCTAATCATCTCCACAGTGCACGATTCCGAACGGGGAGTCATTAGTCTTCAACAACAACGCGCAAATCTTTTGAATTTTCGAAGAAGCCCAGATACATGTAAGTTCTTGTTCATCAATTTCTCTGAACGATTTCTTGCGAAAAACAAAAAATCCCTTTTCTCTGTCTTGTATATCTCGTATTGACTGGTTAGTTTTGCGTGTCTTTTTATGTGAAGAAATATGTTCTTCCCCTCTGGATTTCACCCTGGTAATGGTATTTTGATTAGGGGCTTTTTTTTGTGATCTTAATTTTTTCAGTTGTCCATAATTTTTTATGTAAAATTGTGAGGAAGAACCGAAATGGAAAAGCAAATATTGAATTTTGGTTGCTGTGCTTGTTTGATTGAGCCCGGATGCAGTCTGTATTTCTGCTTTTCCAATTATGGTTTTTTTTTCCTCAATACAATAACAGATTCCTTTGATTATGGTGCGCTTCAAATCTGTTTGGGAAAGGGGCTTATGGGGAGGACGAAATTTCTGCTGTTGCGTTTCTGGCCAATAACTTAACATTTGTTTCTGTCTCTGCAGAGGTAGGAAACTGGAAGTGCGTTCTGAATTTGCTCCTGGAGTTAAGTCTAAAATGGCAACGGATGCACCTATGACTGCGTAAGTGCTTTAACCCCATCCTCTTTGTTCTCAGACTAATGAAATTGCTTTCAATGTTTGAAGACTGGTCTTATAATCTTATGCACCATGCAAGCTTATTCTTCTATTCATTTTACTCAATATATGTTGGTTTGATTATAGACGGATACCTCCGGAAGGAACTAAAATGATTTCGGTAGCTAGGTAATGGCAAGTGTCCTGAAACAATCATAGAAGCTTTCTTGCCAAATCTCCAATTCCTTTCCTTCCAATTTTAGTTTTGAAATTAATTTGCATAGAGATTTTTTTTTTGTGGATTATGATCCTTGTTGATTTTTTCACACCCTGCGTGGTTTTGTAGACAAGTTGTTTATGCATTTAGAGATTACATGTGTGCTATGGTCGATGCTGTTGCTAAAATTATCATATAGCATATCTTTTGTTTTCCAACACTATGTTTGGAATACGGAAATAATATTTAGTGGAAATTGTGTTGGATGAGTAGTGTGTTTGGTTTTAAGATTTTGATGAAATGAAAATTTTGATTTATACTAATGATTTGATGGTGTGATAATATATAGGAATAATAATTAGTTTTTTGGGTATAAATAAATATAAATGTAAGATATATATAGGTATTGATTAGACGATAAATAGGTGTGATAATTAAAAAATGATTAGTTAGTTATATATATAATAGAGGGGAAATTTGAATTTGAATTTAGATAAAAATTTTGTTGGATAGTATATTTGGTAAAGTTTGACGGAAAGTCAAAGAATTGAAAATATGGTTCCAAACAGAGCCCAAATTTTCAATTGGGGAAAATTAATATTTCATTTTGCCATTAAGGTACGAAATCAACTTTATATGTTTGGTTTGCACTATGTTATTAGCTGTCGAGTCTTTCATACTTTCATCTGATCTCTTGATACTTTCTTTTCCATGGATCTTTCTAGCGAGAAGAATCATGGGAAGATTCCTAAAAGAATTCACAAGGCTGAGAGAGAGAAAATGAAGCGCGAACATTTGAATGAGCTGTTTCTTGCCTTAGCAAATTCTCTTGGTAATGTCTTAAATTTCCTAGTTATGGCAATATTATTTGTGTTTGCACTGTGAAACAGAAGTATTTTATCGGAGCCTTGATTCCTTCTAACTTCAAAAGAAAACTCCACGATGAATGTGTTCTTTCAGAATTATCAGATCAGAATGCCGGTAAGGCCTCTGTACTGATTGAAGCCACTAGATTGGTGAGAGACATGCTGGCTCAGATCAAGTGTCTTAAAGAAGAAAATGCTGCACTGTTGTCCGAGACTCAATATGTAAGTCCATTGACTGTAATTAAATTCTTTTCCTGTGAAGCATGAGATCTAGCTTCTTGCTGACATATAATTTGCCATGGATCGAAGACACTAAAATGAATTTCTTATGTTAATGCATCACCTGCTTGACGGCAACAAAATGCCATTTAAATGCATCATCTGCCAATCAGCAGTCCTCTTACTTCCATGTATTTATTGAAGGTAACTTCAGAGAAGAATGAACTAAAAGATGAAAATTCTGCTTTAGAGGCTCAAATTGGGAAACTACAGATAGAGCTCAAGTCTAGGGTTCCTGAGATGCAACTCGACCTGAACATAGGCCCTCCTGATAATCAGAGCCAAGAGCTGGCGTCACGTGGTGATGATGGTCCTCTCATTGTCCCTCCACAACCCGGACAACCACAAGGACAAATTGTAAATCCTTTACATGTTGCCACCTTCTGCTCCAATGTTCAAGCTTATCCCACCAACCTTGGTACTGAACAACAAACTTCTAGGCATGTTTCTGTTGTGAGCAAACCACTTGCTCGATATCCTACACCTGCCGACACATGGCCATCTCAAATCCTAGAAAAGCAGCCTGAGTTGGGAAAATGACTTCAGGATGGTAATAGAGACAACAATTGTTATGCATGAGTATAGCCTTACTTGACACGTTAGATGGGGGTGCTGAAAGCTGCTTCCTGCACCTGTATTTAGACAGATGCATCTCCTCTCCTTTCTCAATTATGGTGATTCCTATCTCTAGGATGGTAATTCAGGTATTACGTTATGACTACTTTCAACTCCCCTGGAAGATCTTTTGCAAGTGCATAAACTAGAATTTGACTCACATAGGCACGGGAACCCGAAAGTTAGTATGGTATAATTTTTGAGTAATTTGAAAATAAACTTTGATTGTTGACCAGTTATGTTACATGTGTAATATTAATTTCACTATGATTGATCGCTTGTCTTTTGAGAGAGATCCAAATCAAATTGCGATGTGATTGATTTTGATTGTTTATTCAACCAAATTCAGTCTGGATCATGATTTTGCAGTAAGGTGATAGGATGTGATCTCTAAATTATGCAATTCTTGTACTAAAGACATTATCAGGACACCATGTGCTCTACCACCACTGTGCTTAAGTTGCTCTTGAAGAAAACTACTGCGCTTGGAATAACGCGCCATCCCAACAATACATTCACTTTCAGGCACTTCAAACTCCTCAGTCCCAACGCCAAGTGATTCCAAGACGTTATTCCCACTTATGCTATATGATGAAGGCTGCAGGGACAATTGTCATTGTGGAAGTGAAGATGAAGAAGATGATGAATTTTCACAATGACATCAATGAGTCATCAGAGGCATGATGTAATAAACAGCTCAATAGGCGAAAAGAAATTTTACGTAGATGGAATCTTGATTGGCTATAAATCCATAATGATGACTGCAATTTTTCATTGCTTATATATATATATATATATATATGTAATCTATGGTCCAAGAATAAGTCAACCAACCAAACTGCCACCCCATATAGTTTGCATGATCTTCTACTTAATATTTACCCGTGACTGTTAATTTCCGAAGATCCGAAAATAAAAAGGAAATGCTAGTCGTAGTTTACAAGTTTCGGCTACCCGAGTGCTTACTTTTGCTACCCTTGTTCCACGTCAGGATACCAACCCGTTGCTTCTGTGTCCGTTCCCGGCTTTCTACGTTATGTTTGGTCCTCTTAGAGAACCAACTTCATCACTATATTACGTCGGACTAAGCTTCGTTACAAGCAAACATTAGGTGGGTTTTAGTTTTAGTTGTAAAGTTTCGGTTGTTAGTGATTTTGCAGGAAATAAACGATTCCAAATGGGTTTCAAGTACAAAGTGCGTGTGTTGGGAGATGATGGGATCCTGTGCAATAGACTAGCATATACGATATCTTAGACTATGTTTCCTTTCTTGTAATATCTTGAGAGAAGTATTTGGAGATGGAGCGGGAGAGGAATCCCTCATCCCACCTCCATCCCATTACTATTCCTACATGTTATTTGGGCAGGTGTTCTTAAAATGCTTGGAGAGACAATGATATTATATGCATGAATATGTACTATTATATTATTGCTAACACCTTAGTTGGTTTTTTAATGATATTTCTAAAATACTCCTATAATTGATTGTATATACCAAGTGATATTATATTTATGATTCTGTCTCTTATTATAACTCGGTCGTCTTAATAAATTTTCTAAAATACCTATCTTAATAAATCTACTTACACTATTTAATAACTTTTAATCTTAAATATAAATTAATTAAAATACTTTTAGTTTTTTTTGCCCTTCATTAATATTACTTTTACACAGTTTCTTATTTTCTCATCTTTCTTATCACCTCTAATTTTTTCTGTCTTTTTTTTTTTAAATATATAATTAAGTAATTTTTTTATTGTTTAACTAAAAAATAGACCAATTTTATATCTTATTTTAAATAATAAAATTATAAAATCTTTTTTATAGACATGCACTCACATAGTGTGTAAAATTTACTAGTTGACAATGACTTGAGTTAATGGTGGTGCAATTTTAGAATTTTTTGTGCAGATATGCTTCAGTTAGGACCATCGAGACAATCTTTGTCATCTCTCTTTGAACTTAACTTTGCCAACCTCATTGAGTGGCAATCCCATGTCTGTTTCTTCACAAGTGACCGCTATCTTTCAATCTGGTATCCCGGATTTTAATCAGATGCGCTTTGCTACTTTTCTTTGGCACCAAATAGTTGCTAAGTTAAGACTTCTACCTACCAACAAATCAATTGAAGATTGGTAAGAGGAGGGTTTGTGGTGTGTACGGTCGACATGGAATTTCAATTAGTATGGACAGAAGGATGGATGGAGAAAGGGCGTGTTCCAAAATTTACTTGTCGCAACCAATAGCCATTGCTCCATGTGAAGGTGCTTCTGTCAACTAGCTCTCTGAGGAAGTCAATGAATGGATTAAAACCTGCAATCAAACTTTCTTCGAAAAATCTCAGATGATCACCCTTGGCAGTACCATCTTTTTTCATTGCAAATTGGTGTTGTATCTAGCATCGTAGTTAACACACACATGCACAAAATGCTCGCCATCTTTATAGTTGAGGCATACATAAGGCAGAGCAGATCTGATAGATTGCATAACCACAACATACAAACCTTGAGAAAAAAGTCATGATGCTCTCTGTGAATGCCAAACCATCCCCAAGCTAAAAACTCAGAAACATCAGATGAGCCTGGCATCCACCTTAAAGTCACAGAAACTTAATAGCATCAGTAAACTCAAAATTTGCTGTTGTTCTTTATTTATAATTACCTGCCGGAAAGACGAATTTCAGCATACAGGAAATAACAAATGAAACACATGAGCCAAAGAAACACCCTTGAAATGGCAACTGTCTTGATAACTTTCATGCCTTGGTTCCACAAATCATACAAACATGAATAGAAGATTCTCGTCCCCTTCTTTCAAATTTTATGCTCTTTGCTCAACGTATGAACCAGAGAGTCCAGAAGTCCCGAGGACTGTAACCTGCATTGAATTTGGGGGAAAAGCATGAAGAAAGCAGAACAAAAAATATGTTTAAGCACTTAAAGGATTTCATTCTTGTGTGGTAAAAGCAGTATCAGCAATTGCAGAAATATCAAATTTACTTCAGCAAATCACAAAGCATCCAAAACCAAGCTAATAAGAACACATATTCCCAAATACAATGTCCATCATCTATTGTTGTCTTTCCGAATTCTTAGGGGAAAGAAAGCTTCAAGAAGTAGAAGCTTCCTGGCAAAGCTTCAAACAAAGAGATTGGGCCAAGTTGCTCATTGTTTACCTTTGAATTTCACTGGGCATTCTCTGAAGATGTAAAGAAAAAAGGCATGTGGGTACACACACCTATACATGTCAGACATGCATATTATATCATTGACACAGTTTGAAATATATCAGAAGATGCAGTGTGCTAGATTGTCTGTAACCTGTTTTCTCTCTCTATTTTATAGGTAATGTGGTAGTTTACAAATGTTAAAGCTCAGCCAGAGAACTCCCATAATGAAACTTGTCTATAATTCCTGCTTGTGACATATACTTGAAAGAAGCTATTCATGACATCAAATCATATGTATGCTGGAACTATACCTTTCCCCACTCAGCACCAAGTCCACTGCACCTCATTTTCAAGTATATCATCTTCGAACCCAACTCCATTTCAACCTTCTTCTTCAAATAGCTCTCCTCTGCCCCAAATGCAGCCAGATAAGCAGCATATCTATCGAAGATTGTCTGCATTGCCTTCACATGTTCTTCTGGAAGTGGTTTTACATTCTGCCAAAAAATTAATGATCAGACTTCAAGCAAACAGATCTACCACAAAGCTGAGTTGATTCCAACAAAATCCATTTTACCTCACCACTAACCCCAATGATGTCATCCAGTTCCATTTTCAGTGACATGATAATCGCCATAAAATCCTCAACTGCCTCTGCTGCTCGAAAAACATTTCTCAAGGCATCCTCGGCAGCCTTGTCCTCAGTGTTCTTGGACAATGCCTTCTTTGCATTGTCAATCACTGCAGGTGGGAGCTCATCCCAGTTTGTGGCCATTAAGTCCTTAAAGGCACATTCAATCTCTGGGTCTTTTATAACAGGCATATGTGTAACATCTTCGCTGAAAGAACGTGCAGACCCAGGGTGCATTGCAAAGGGATGTGTGAGATCTGTAAGAAAGAAGATCAAATTTACATTAGATTATGAAGATAAACAATGGCATGCAAATCCAAGAAAGCCTTTAAACATAGGTTGTTGGTAGGCACAAAAATACTCATGAATCATAGGGAATTAGGCAGGCAACAACTCAACAACTACATTTCCACTAGATATAGCTGAACAACATTCAGTGTTCAAAAAAATTTTTTACTCTTATTTATTAGCAGCAAGAGGGTAAATCAGCAAACAATCTGACTCATCAGAAATCATACGAGCAATTGGCGTTGGGTTTAGGGTTTGACAAGCTCACCATATGAAAAATTGATGCCAACCCAAAAGGACTGACATTTTAATTTCAGCATCCAAAATCTATAAATGTTAAAAGGTTCTCTCTTATAAGTCAAACACAAAAGCAGTAGATACGTCATGTAGTAAGGAATCCAAAGTGAAAACAGTAATAACTGAACCAAAGCTACTAGAAAAATAACTTTTTGGTCCTCTGGTAAAAAAGAGGATAAAGTATTCCAACATTACATTGCCCCTCCGCCTTTTTTTCCTATCTGCTCCAAAATAGATCATAAATGCAAACATATATCAAAACAACACAGATGGTGTATAAATCTTTCCTTCAATATCGAGTTTTGGGAGATAATCAAGATGCAACAGCGATGAAACAAGTATTATGACAATCTAAGAGAACTTTTCGTTTTTCTTCTGATTCTCTTCCTAGAGATAACCACAATCAATAGAACTAGGTAATATTTCATTAATTTCTACCTTTCTTATAACCCGACATCTCCATACACATCTCATTATTACTATTGTCAACAAATGGTTTAACAAACTCATTCTTCGAAGTCCATAAAACCCTACTGTGTCAATTATTGGCATTTATCCAATCGTAGCTCAAAGTCTCACATCAATCACCAAAAAAACGCGGCAATTGCACTATAAACAAGACAAGTCACAGAAAAAGGAAACGGGGCGGGGGGGGGGGTGCAGCAGAAATGCACAAAAAAAAAAGCCATATCCAAACTCATATTGTGGGAGAACAAATATTAACAGTTTCAATCCTGATTAAAGAAACAAATGGGACGTCTAAAACAAAATATGTACTCCGGTTGGGAGAAGAGGCGGGGAGCGACGGGGAAGAGAAATGAAGGTGGCGAATATGGTGATTGACGGCGGCGCCGGCTGCTGCAGCCGAGGAGGAAAAGCCATGAGATCTGCGGAAGATTGACCGGCACAACGATCTCATCAGCAACATTTTCTCCATTTCTGATATAAACTTTTCTGAACTGCTGCTCTCGACGATCGACGAGAATAATTGGCGAGCTCTGGGAGCGTGACTTGAACTTTGGTTTGGACGCTTCCATCGGGTTTTTATTATTTATTCACCTTACAGAAATGCATTATTTGCGATTTTGTGCCATGGAAAATTGTGTATTTCACTTTTGCCACCAGTACTAATTTCGCCAGCTTGCATTTTTCTTCTTCGTATCAAAAAACACATTTCATAATTATTATACTTTTTAAAAAATATATATTTTTTAAATTTTATATAATTTTTTTTAAAAAATACACTTAAAAATACATAATCAAAATCAAAACAAACATGCCCCCCCCCCCCCCCCTCCCCTTTTTTTTTTTCTCTTGTTTTGGGCTATGTTTGTTTCATAATTAAAATCGGGAGGATAATTTGTGTGATTTGAATAAAGATAAAAATTATATTTGATTTTTAATATTTGATGGATGGGGAGATTATTTATATATATATACATATTTAATATATAATAATAATTGAATAACATGATAGTATACAGATTTATAGGATAATAAAAAAAATATAAGTATGAAAATTAGAAAGATAAGTGTTGATTTAATAGTATATATGTATAGTTATTGAAAAATTATTATTTAATTATAAAAGATAAAAAATAAAAAATTTTGAATTTAAATTTAAATAAAATTTATATGATAAGATGTTTAGTTTGTAAGATTTTTAAGTATTGATAAATAGTTAAAAAAAAGGAAAATAGATACATGCCAAAGAATTATTTTTCATTGACAATTTCATCTTGTACCTTCGATTATAAGAGATAAGATAAGATAAATTTTTTAAATGAATAATTAAAATCTAAATGGGATTAGATGAGTTTGCAAGAGAAAAATATAATGATGATATTTTTATATAAGAATGAGGTTCGTTGTACGGTGCTAATGCTATTATATATTCTTTTTTCATATTAATGTGACGTATTATTAAAATAAAATATTATTTTTACTCAATTACTATATTTCAATATCAAACCATTAAATAATAGAATCATTAGTTAATAACAATAACGATAATTTAAATAAAACTTACTATCTAAGTCTAAAAATTACAGCCTCAAACTGTTAGATTTATGTATTTACTTATGGTCACGTTTGATACAAGCATAAGATGAAAAGAAATAAAAATTAACAGTGAAGGCTACATAATAAAGATCAAAACACTTTCGAGTTTACAAAATAAAGTGTCGGGCTAGAAACGCAATAAAAGGTAATAAGCACAATAGCGAATTCATTTAAATTGAATGGAAGGATTACGACGCCGTTTGATAAAGTTTCATGGGTAAATTAATGCATCCCTCTTTTATTATTATTATTATTATTATAGAAACTACATCGAAATAATAATCGAAATTCTTCGACATTTCTTCTCTGCCCTCTTTACTCCCTTTCAATTCCTTGTTTCAAATTTTTACTACTATAGTTGGTTGAACCTAAGCATACAATTGGTATTAGAGCAACATGATCCAATGGGGCTCCAACTATGACAAAGAATACTTCTAGGCTCGATCAAATTGAACAACAGTCAAAAGAAGTTATGACAAAGATAAGGAACTGATGAACCCTAACACATTATTTCCTCCTTAACGCTTAAAATCTAAATGAAGCCGACTGTTGATGCCATCTCCAAATAATAGAAATCAGGATTATGGAAATTATATAAATAAAAAGAATCCTCAACTCAAATTTTTTCGATTTGGTTGTGAGAATCCTAGAGGTTGGATCAGAAAAGGCCACAAGTATGTTTCAGTTAATCCAATGGTGGATTACAAAAAAATCATAACATCAATGTATATGGAAGATAGGGCTGAATATTGACACACAGATTTTATGGAATTGGTGCATGGATTATGTGAAGGAAGAGAGGATGTTGGGTGGAACATATAAGTGGAAATGGTGGTTGACAAATTCTCAGCACCTAATGCTGAGAAGTTTGTTGATTAATTTGATAAGCTCAAGCTAGAAGGCATAATGGAGGCATATTTGGTGATATTTGAAGGGCTCCTTTGGTGATACTTGAAGGGCTCGTTTATTATCAATATGGACAAAACTTTAATGAAGGAATACCTCTTCAAGAGTTATTAAATGTGGATTGTGGGATAATGGTGTAAATGCTGAAGCCGCCATCCTTAGCTCAACCCATTGTCATAGGTTGAATGCAATCTATGCTTTCAACAACCATTTTGCGTGTTGATGAATTAGAAAAGAGCAACCCCAGGGGAGCTCCTATGGTTGGAAAGGTTACAATACTTCACGTGGAGAAATGTTCTTCAATAAAATGGCTGGGAAAGTGTTAGAAATGTAGAGGGTCCAATTACAAACTCTAATTGCACCTTCTTTGGCCAAGGGGAGAAATCTAACCAAATCAAAAGCATAATCCATAGACAACGTCTGTCGGGTGTGGAGTAGAGCTCAATGAAAACATTTGTCAAGCCAGAAGAAGAGCCCAATGAAATATAAGAGAATTGTTCACAAGTCTGTACGTATAAATGTATATAAGTGGGGTTGATGTATTAACCTAAAACCTTAAAGTTATGAGTCATGTATCAAGTATTTCTTTATATACAAGTCATTTTTTCTTTGTTGTGTCAGTGTGAGATACCACTTTTTCTAATTCATATTTATTGAGATTGATAATTGCAGAAAAAGAAGAACATGTTTCAACTGTGACCGAGCATATCATATTTTCAGAAATGTAAAAAGCTTTTAGTAATCATGACCGAAGAGATGAAGGATGCAACAAACGAGGGAGAGGATTACCAAATTTCAAAGAATCTTTTGGTGGGACAAAGTGCCTCCGATATCATGAAATTGGGAGGGAAATGCAGAGCTTGCATCATCACCATTCTTGTGGATATGAGAAGTACAATAGTTTTCTAGATCCAAACACCATGAGGAATTTAGTACTATTTTGATACAAAGTTTTCTAGATCCAAACACCACAAGAAATTTAGTACTACTTTGATGCAAGATAAGCAGCCTCTTACATATTTGAGCGAGGCCTTAGGGCTGAGAAGTTGGGGGTCTCTATTTGGGAGAAGGAATTTTCGGCCATTCCTTTAGTAGTGAAGAAATGGAGAGCTTACTTACTACATGCTGAGTTTATCATTTGGATCGATCAAATGAGTCTTAAATATCTTCTAGAATTAAAAGTATTCGTACCACTGTAACAGAAATATATGACGAGGTTGCTAGGAAACACCTCTAGAGTTTAGTACGACCACGGGGTTGAAAATTCAATAGCTGATGCTCTCTCACATAGCTACTCCAGATGGTCAATATTTAGCTGTATATCTAGTTCATCCGACATGGATTTAAAAGCTACAAAAATCTGATGGTGACCTAGAAGCTCAAGAGGAAATTGTGGTACGCACGCTACAACCCTACAGCTTATCGTTCTTTTCATATCAAGGAGGGTATCTGCATTACAAAAGAAAATTATCTGTAGACAAATCTACCAATTTAAGGAACCTGGTCATAACATGGATGCACTCCTCTAGTGTAGAAGGAAACTCTAGAGTTCAAGGAACCTGTCAAAGGTTAAAATTCATTTTTCTATGGCTAGGAATGAGGTCAGAAGTGCAAGCTTACGCTTCTCAATGTGATACTCGTCAAAGATGTGAACACGAACATGTGAGAAATCCAGGGTACTTGCAACATCTTCCTATTCCAAAAAGGTTGTGGCCCCATGTCACAATGGAATGTACACTGAAACTACCAAATGCTAGTGAGAGTCATTCCATTTTGGTGGTGGTGGAAAGGTTCGCGAAGTATGCCTACTCTACAACCCTCTCTCACCCCTTTAGCATCGCTATTATCGTTCAATTATCTCTTGATCATGAGATAGGCAACGTGGATTACCGATAACCATAACTAATGATATAGACTAGGCCTTTATTAGTTAATTTTGGCAAGAATTGCTTAAAATCTTAGGGATAACACATTAGTTGAGCACAACTGATCATCCACTAAAAGAAAGAGTTAATCAGTATCTAGAAGTTTATTTTAGGTGTATGACACGAGAAAATTTGGATTCCAATGGCCGAATGTTGGTATAATTCCAATTATCATGCAACCATGAAAGAACTCCTTTTAAAGAATTGCATGGGTACACCTCAATCCAAATTGGGATATGACCATATATATTGTAGGCTATGGTTAGAGTTGAGGAAGTGATTCACGACCTCCATCTCATGGGAAAAAGCTTAACCACTAGTTAATACAAGCTTAAAAATGGGATAAAGCAACAATCAGATAAGAACAGAAGTGAAATAAAGTTTCAAATGGGGTCGGTTGTTCTTGAAACTTTGGCCTTGTAGATAGCACTCCTTGCAAACAAACACGTCGTGGAAATTGTGCCCAAAGTATGCTGAACTATTTCAAGTAATATAATGGGCAGGGGAGGTGGCATGTAAGTTGCTGACCTAAGAAGAACGGAACTTCATCTTGTATTCCATGTATCCTCGTACAGAAAAAGATTGGAATTCAAATCATGTGACTACAGAGCTTCCTCCTCTGCATGACATGGGAAAGATCATTTGAAGCCTATTGCATTGCTGGCTAGGCATTTGGTTAAGAGAAACAAAGCAGGAGTTCTCCAAGTTTTTATGTAAGGTACAAGAAGAAGGTTTGGATGCTCGCATCAAATGTAATAATAACCAAGTGATCAGACTTGTCAACCACTTTAAAAGACACAATAATTTAATATTAAATTTTTAAGTAACTAAATGAATAGTTATTCCTTTATAACACTTGCATGGAGAGTACGTGTGCATGCATAATATTTTGCTATTTTTGTAATTGAAAAGCATAAAAATAAAGCTTAAAGATATATTCCACGCATCTCTCCAAAAGAAAAAATTGGAATTCAAACCACGCGACTCTAGAACTTCCTCCTATGCATGACAAGGGAAAGATCATTGGAGCCTATTACATTGCCGTCTAGACATTTGGTTAGGAGAAAGAAATTATGAGTTTCCCAAGTTTTAATGCAGTACATGGGAAGAGGCTACTTAGAATTGGATGCTCGCATCAAACACAATAATAACCAAGTGCTAGACTTGCCAAACACTTTAAAAGAAACAATAATTTAATATTCTATTTTTAAGTAACTAAACGGACAGTTATTCGTTAATAACCCATGCATAGGGTGTATATGCGCATGATATTTATTTTGCTATTTTTGTAACTAAAAAGCATAAAAAAAAAACCAAGTATGTTAGAAAACATAAATGCCTAGATTTCTGGATTTAGAGTTTAGGGAAGGAGACTAACAAAAATATTTTATTGTACATTTGAAAATTATTAGGTTCATATTTGAAGAAATTGACACTTAATAATTATAATGAGTTCAAACTTGATTTTAAAAAATTAATTCTAAAAATACAAATACTTATAGATACTATAATAAAAGAAAATATATGATGTAGGTTGACAAGATATGGGTTTGAATCGTAGTTTTATCTCAAATTGTAGCTGGCAAAATCTCACCAACGTTGCAAAATTTGGAAATAACTTTTAAGATGACAAGAAACCTGTGCTTTCCTCATCGAATTACAAATGGGCCTACTCAGAGACGGATCCAAGGGGGGTGTGGGCCAAGTATTTGGATTTTTTTGTTCAGCACATATATAGATTGCATTTGAGGTCTTGTCTTAATTTGGGCTACAACTATATTCAATTTTACTTTCATAATCCCAAAATTTGGCCTTCAACTAAGTTCTATAAATAAAATTTTTTTACGTTATTTTTTCATGAAATATGAAGCATGCATGTCATTTAACTAATATTAGAAAAAAATTGTTATTATATCTTTTAAAATTTTTATTTGTTATAATAATACCGTACATTACATTTTCATTTCTATAAGTTTTGTGAAGAATAAATTGATTACTTATTTGGTATTGTATTTCATATTATATGTGATTTTACTGAGACTTAATTTTACAATTCAAAATACATACATTCATGCATATATATAGAAATGCATATCTCAAGTGTCTTGAAATTTGTAGTTTTTTACTTTTACAATTTTTATGAGAACTTATTTTGTTAGAAAAACTAAAAATCTCTAGCATGATATTTTATAATTTTAAAATATTTTTATTCATTTGATTATCATTTTTATTTATCATTTATGTCAAATTTAATATAATATTTTAATATATGTTTTCTAATTATAATATGTCCCCCTTACAAACATTATGATTCTAAATTTGTCCCTGGCCAGCAGTAGCTTTTCCTTCACAAAATCTTAATACAATCCCTACTTGAATATTGTTAAGTCATCGTCCTTGCAAGTAGGAGCCTGTTGTCTTTGGGCTTTTGTAGTTCTTAGTCGCATGGGGATTTGTTTGGCATGTGCTTAGTTCTTAGAAATTTGTTTTTGCACATTATTTTCTATTATTGTAATGCCTATATTAAGTTTGCCTACTAAGAAATAAAAATTGATTCGTTTAATTTTTCTTCCCCACCGTGCTTCTACTTTGTTTCATTCAAAAACCTATTGTCTGAATTCTGCAAAAGTTAGAAGATCTTACTTATATGTGGTGTCGAATTATGTAAGTGAAGATGATTTATTTGATGATGATCAAATTGCTCATTTCATCTTATTTGCAAATTGTGATCTTATCTCATTTTGAGATGCTACCAAAAAACTAAAATGGCAAAAAGCTAAGAATGAGGAGATTGAATCAATTGAAAAAACAATACATTGGAGTTGTCAAAACTTCCAAAAGGGCAAAAATCATATGGAGCAAAGTGGTTTCATAAAATTTTTAAAAAAAAAAATCAAGAAGAATGGTGAAATTAAAAAAAAAAAATTCAAAACTCGATTGGTTGTAAAACGGTACAAGTAAGAGTTTGGCATAGATTATAAAGAAATTTTTGCTCTTGTTGTAAGGTTAGAGATTGTTTGTATGGATTTAGCTATAACTGCTCAAAATTGAGGAAGGTTTATCAATTACTTGTTAAGTACGAACTTTTACGTGGAGAATTGCAAGAAGTACGTATTGATCAACATGTAGGTTTTAAGAAACAAAACAATGAAAGTAAAGTATACGAATTAAAAGGGTATTACACAAACAAAGACAAGCACCAAGAGCTTGATATAGCCGTACAGATAAAGTAATGATTGACGATATTGAGAAGAAAATGATGACTAAATTTGAAAGGAGAGATTTGGAGTTGATGCAGTATTTTCTCGGTGTTGAAGTCAGCGCAATCATTTGTTGTTACAATTTATCTCAAAATGGAAATATATAGACAATTTTTGTTTTGATTTTTAAGCATTTGTTTTTGGGTATTATTTTTTTTTTAAAATTGTTTAAAAGTAAGAGAGAAAAAAAGATAAATTTTAAAAAGTGTAATGATCGTAGTTTGTATTTTTTGAATATAGAAAATGAAAACAAACATTGCCTTGATGTTTTGAATAGATTACAATGTAGTATTATAATCTTGCTTGTACTCCAACAGTATATGGCATGAAGTAAGGAAGGATGGTGGAGTGAAAGAGATAAATGTTACTCTATTCGAGCAGAATGTTGGAAGTTTGGTGTATATAACCTCAATAAAACCTGACATCATGCATGGTGTTAGTCCAATTAGTCACTATACGTAGAATCCCAAGTGAGAAATGTTTATTACTTGTTAAAAAGATCCTTTGTTATCTAAAAGGCACAAGTTATTTTGGTATGCTATATAAAGCAGAAACAAAATTTCAGCATTCAATGTGTATTCTTGAATAATTTTATTTTTCAATTATTCAACCATTTCCACTATTCCAATAGTTCTATGCTGGAGATGTTGACTAACAATAGAATATATACATCATGATTTATTTCTATGTTGAGTTCAGAGCTATGGCATGGACATAAAAAAAAGGGAAATGGATTGTGACATTGTCATCTACAGAATCAGAGTTTCTTGCAGTAACTTTATCCTCAAGTCAAGCCGTTTGGTTGGAAAAATTACCTGAAATAGCATCAACACCAAGAAACTAACATCTATCTTTTGTGATAATTATCTGGCAATCAAAATTTCAGAAAAATCTAGTTTTTACAAAGAAAAGGTAATCATATAGATGTTAGATAGGATTTCTGCTCACCTTGTGTAACAATGATACAATTGATTTAGAGTGTTTCAAGAGTGAAGATCAAGCAACCGATACATTTACAAAACTATTGAAGTAGGCTACATTTGAAAAACTCAAAGGAATAATTGGAGTTTAATCTGCAAAGGAACCTCCAATTGCTGATTGAAGAATTTCACCAATTGGTGTTTAACTAATTCCTTCAGATATTAGGTTAAGAGAGGGTGTTAAGTTATGGTCCTAAGAAATTGGGGGTTGTTGTCTTTGGACTTCAGTAATTACTAGTCAAGTGCAATTTGTTCGACAGAAACCAAAATTTTAGAAATTTTTTCTGCAAGTTGTGAATAGTTATTGTAATGCCTATATTAAGACTATTTACAAAGAGACAAAAGCCAATTCATTTTTTTTTGTTCTTTTCCAATGTACTTCCATTCTATTTCATTTGTAAGCCTTTTGTCCAAACTCTGAAAGTTAGATGATCTTATTTATGGGTGGTGTCAAAGAAATCAAAAATAAATTAATAGAACACAATAGGGTTCTAGTTTCCACATTGGTCACTATTACACTATTCCCTCAAAAACTAAAAATAGCAGGGCTTGAAGCATATGATATTGCAGTTTTGTAGTTCACATGGTGATGCCCCAACCTTCTCCACTGCATCTCCAATCAAAATGAGGTGAGGAGGTTACCTTGAACATAACTTCGACTTTATTGATTTGCACTTAAATGTCCCCGTTTGAGCACTATTTATAAACATAATGTCAAAATGAAACCATGTACATTATGTCTTAAGTGATGTTAATTGAGAAGAAGAGTTCAAGCCAATCAACCGCAGGAGGATATCTTTATGGTTCACTCGATTTATATAGAATGGTTTACGAGTTGGTGACTTTGAATCTATAGAAAATGAGTTAAACTTTCAAATCTATTTATATTTTCTGAAACAAGTTAACGGCGCGCAGTTGCCTTTCTCAAAGCATATAAATAAACACCCATAAACTATTTGAATTTATTAAAAAAATTCCAAATTCTATAAAAATAGAATTTCAATCAATTGTGTAGAATTTAGTCTACCATATTGTCGTCACATAAAAAAAAAATAAAAAAAAAATAAAAAAAAATATATATATATATTTGTATGCATATGTATATATGTACGTATGTCCATGTAGATTTCAAAATTCTTCAATTCCTTTATAATATTGCTTAGTGAAAACAGATATGGTTTATCCACAACTCCAACAGACTAGATGAGCCCTAAACTCATCATCTTAAGATTCACCAATTTCACAAATAAAATACATTAGATTGGTTCAAGCAGAACCATTCGTGACAATGATTGGTTAGGAGTATGATGGGGAAAATTTTGGGTAGGATTTAGTGCAGTTTGCAATGTTTGGAAGGCCTTTTGTGATTGGAATATATATATATATAGTGTGTGTGTGTGTGTATTTGATTATACGTCCTTGTTTACCATTGAAGAGCATTTTGAACATGAAGTGGCAATTATATTTAAGTTGATTAATGACAATGTGCAATAAATCTAAAGGGCAAATCATTTTACTTATTACAATTAAATTAACACACATCATTATAATTTTCTTACTTGTACCTTGTAAATTTATATACTATCACATTATTAAATCATTATTACTTATTTAATATATATAAAAATAATTTTCCTTACCACCCAAATGTTAATACCAACAATAATTTTCCTCACATAAATCACCAAAATTTTCCTGCCCTCTTTAATAAGAAACCAAACATACCCAATGCATTTATATTAACATTTGATTATAGATTGGCAATAGTAATTTATTTGAAACTAGCATGTAGCTCGCGTTATACACGAATAAATTATAATTTTTGATGATAATTTATATGAAAATATTTTTAGCAATTAAAATTTTAATTAAATAATAAATTCATAAAATTAAATTATCTTTTAATTTAATTTACAAAAAAAAATTAATTTTGTGCATGAATATATCATATTTTTTCAATATGATCATTTATATATAAATCTTTTAATAATTCAATGTTTAAGTAAATTAACAATATTATAAAAATTAAAGTTATTTCAATTAATTACAATTCCAAATTAATAGAAATAATAGAAGTTAAAAATTACAAAGATATAATATATTAATATGGAAGATATCAAAATAGAAATCACGTAAAATAAACATTCCTAATTTTAAGATATTAAATGAAATTTAAATTGATAATATGAATTTTATTGGTGGAAAATTTGACAATAAATTTAAAAATAACAAAATAAAAATTTTGAGTAATAAAAATATTATTTTGTGTATTATGGATATTTAAATATAAATGCATTTGAATGTATTGTATATATTTTGTACATCTAAAATTATCTTCCTTATTAACATCTTGTATCTTTACAATTATTAACTTTTATTGTTTTTATTAGTTTTGAAGTCTAGTTGATTGAGAACGACCTTTATGTTTATATGACTATTAATTTAATTAAACTTTAAATTATTAAAAAGACTTATATATAAATTATCATTATTAAGAAATATGATTTATTTGTGCACAAAATAAAATTTGCATTGTAATTTGAACCAAACATTATTTAATTAAAATTTGAATTATTGAAAACATTTAGATATAAATTATCACTACAAAATTATAATTTATTTGATTATAGCAGAGGTTACACATTAGTAAAGATGTTACACAACACAATCCAAGATAATATTTGGTGCCACCTTACCTATAATGTGAAAAAAAAGGAAAGAGAATCATAGAAAACAAGGCAAGACTTAAATAGTGAGGAAACCATTTTACAAGATAACCCGTACAACCTAAGGGTCAGGGGAGAGAGAGAGGTGTGGGATCCCCAGGATACGTTCATCCATACTAATTGCATTGTATAAAAGGACGCCTTCTCCTGCATTCCAAACAACAACAAAACAATAAAGAAAATGAGGAATGGTGAGAACATTTGGCATCGTCCATGGGAATCTAGAGAGTTGGGATGTTCTTATGGTGGGTGAATAAGTAGGGGATTGAAAAAAAGAAAGGAGTGGGGGATGCTACCCTAGTCCTATGAGCACCTCAAGTAAGGCTACCGTGATTTCCAAAGGCTGGGGCAATGATGCTTGGGCTAATTCAAATATCTACTGAATAGTTAAATGAGATAATGGAGTTCGCAGTCACAATTGCTTTGAGGAAGCAAGGAGAGAGGGGAAAGAAAAAAGCTAAAGATGTGACTGACCATTTAAAGACCAGGAGTAGTGGTGAAAAATAAAGAAGGGAAAAAAGAGGAACGACCTAGGCAGAAATCAGAAAAGGAAGATAGCTAGTATTTACCAACACTTGGAGGAGATGAAAAAGCAACGAGAAAAGATCTAGGGCAAGCCTCCCATTCACCAAAGAGATTTTAATAGATTGAAAATTTTAGACAAGTAAATATTCCAGAATATAATGAAGCTTTGGAAATTGTAGAACACCTTGCGAAATTTAGACCCCAAGTGCTATTACATTAGTACATGGAAGGAATCAAGTATAGGGAGGGTTGACATAGAGATGGTTTAATTAATTCCTAGTAGGAATTATTTGTAGCTTTGATGATTTCTCTTCTAGTTTGCAAGTTGCAAAAGGTGTGGGTGAGCACCAATGTCTTTGTTTAATATGAAATAGGAGAGTGATTAACCATTAAGAGAATATGTGAAGTGCTTCTCTAGGGCAGCACTAGAGACACCCTCGGTTACCCAAGAAGTGCTGGCAAGTGTCTTTGCTCAGGGGTTGAATGAGGGAGATTTCTTCAAATAATAAACCAGCCAACAATTTTAATAAGTCCTTGGCTAGGGTGGAAAAGTACATCAACATGGAAAAGGCATGGAGAGAGAGATTAGAGGGAAGAAGGACTATGTCATTGAAAAAAGAAAAAAAGGGAAACCTACCTTACTGGGGAAAGGTCCTCTCCTAGAAGGAAAGCCCAAGAACTTTAATTTCAACCTTTTGTGAATAAGTCGAGAACAAGTGCTTGTGTCAATACAAGATTTAGAAATCCTAAAAGGGCTTAAGGGGTCATGCACCCCTCTGAAGAGCTTGAAATATGGAGGATTTTGTAAATTCTACAATGAGTATAAACATACCATAGAAGGATGTGCTGACTGGAAAATGCAAATAGATATTTTGGTAAGGAGAGGACGGATACAGGGGTTTGTGAGAAGGAAACATCAAACATATCAAGTAAAGGGGGTAGAAGATAAAGAACTATCTAAGAAGAGTTTTAGACATACGATATTAAGGGGAGATTCTTGAAAAAGGAAAAAACTAAGTTGTGGGTAGTTATGGCAGAAAGAGGGTTTAAAATGGTTCTTTAAGGGGGAACTAACCCATGCTTTAGGGCACAAGACCTAGAGGGAACAATTATTTCATATCAAGATGCATTAATAATAATTCTTAATATAGCTTGATATGACATAGCCTGTTGCTTGGTAGATAGTGGCAATTTGGTCAATATCTTATCTAGAGAAGCATTTAATAAGATGGGACTAGAAAAGAAAGGGCTTGAACTAGTGCAGAGTGCATTGTTTAGTTTCATAGGGGAGGCCCTCAGCCTTATGGGAAGATCACCCTTCTAGCAACTATGGGATAAGGGGAGGTTAGGAAGACGAGGGCTATACTATTTTTTGCCATCACAATGTCTTTGGTTTCTAATGTTATTTTCAAAAAGTCAATGCTAATATATTTTCAAGCTGTTGCTTCAATATATCACTTAGTGATGAAGTTCTCCATAGAAAAAGGAGTAGGTGTGGTGAGGGGGGACCAAACCATGTCCAGAAAGTGCTACATAGAATCCATCAAAGAGTTAGCGTCTAACAAGCTGAAGCTCGGGAAAGCAAGGAAAGTCCAATGAAACTTATATAATAGTTATTGAATGTGGAGATCCGTAGATAAAAAGGAATAAATGTGAGGGCAGGGGCAATGCTTGAGGTTTTGAGAAGAGAACTAGTACAATTGCTTCAAGAAAATGTTGATGTCTTCGCAGTCTTTTCACAAGAGCTTAGGGGCATAGCCCTTAATGTGATGGAATATCGATTGAATGTAGACAAAGAAAAGAAACTGATTAAACAAAAGTTGAGGTAATCCAGCTTGGAAAAAAGGAAGGTTATTCAAGAGAAAGTAGCGAAATTGTTAGATGCTGGGCATGTAACAAAGATAAAATAACTAAAGTGGCTTTTAAATGTGGTAGTGGTACCAAAAAGTGGTAGAAAATGGAGAACGTGTGTGGATTTTAAAGACTTGAACAAAACATATCCCTAAGACTATTATTCTCTACCAAGGATAGATCAGTTGGTAGATGCTACGTGGGTTTTGAATTACTCAGTATGATGGATGCTTATCAAGGGTATCACTAAATCAACTGAGCAAAGAAGAATTGGAATAAGGTAAGCTTCATTACTCTCTCTAGAACTTATTGTTACAAAGTAATGCTTTTTGGGTTAGAAAATACTGGAGCAACCTACTAAAGGTTAGTAGATAGGGTCTTCAAAGAATAGATAGTGAGAAATATGAAGATTTATATAGATGATATGCTGGTAAGATCTGTTCACAAAGAAGACCACATAAAGGACCTACGAGAAACATTCTAAACAACCAGGAGGTATGGGCTAAAGTTTAATCCAACTAAATGTGCATTTGTATCAGTAGGGGAAAGTTTTTGGGGATATTATTACTTAAAGGGGAATAGAAATGAATCCAAAAAAGGTTAGGGCAATCTAGAATACGTGTTCACCCAAAAGTATCAGATAGGTACAAAAGTTGATGGGATGTTTAGTAGCAATCAACCATTTTATATCCAAAGTGGGAGTTAGAAGTCTGCCTTTCTTTTAGTTATTAAATTGAGATGTTTGAGTGGATGAACAAGTGTGCAGAGTCTTTTCAAGATCTTGCTAACTAAGCCAAAGGAAGGAGAGAGATTGCATGAGTACTTGGCAGTATCTTAAGTAGCCATCAGCTCGGTGCTCATAAGGAAAGTGGAGGAAGTGATGTGTACTATGAGAGTAAAACATTGCAAGGACTTGAGTTAAGGTACCTGGAGGTTGAAAACTTCATATTAGTGCTAGTAAATACCACTAGAAGGCTTAGGCCCTACTTTTTAGGTCACCCTATCATAGTCCTAATACAATACCCCATCAAACAAATAATGCAAAAAAATGAAGTGTCAGGAAGGGTGGTAAAATGGGTAGTAGAGCTTGAGGAGTTTGACAAATCATATGTCCTAAGAATAACAGTTAAGGGATTAGCCCTAATTGATTTTATAGTGGAGCTACTAGAAGAAGAAAACCTACTGAAGTGGATTACTTATATGGATAGATTGTCTACCTACTGAGGAAGTGGGGTACATATAGTGCTGATTAGCTTGGAGAGGGGTGCGCAGGAGTGTGCTCTGAGATTAGAATTTAAATTCTCAAATAATGAAGTTGAATATGAAACACTGATATAGGGACTTAGAATGATAGAAAACTTGAAACTAAGAAGAATGGTGGTCTATTCAAATTCTCAACTTGTTGTCAAGCAATAGTTTGGAGAGTTTAAAATCAAGGAGTCATGAAAGCCTACCTAGAGAAAGTCAAGAAAATGACCACATCAATGAGAGAATTCCATCTATGTCAAGTACTTAGAGAGTTAAATGCTGAAGTTGATAGTGTAGCTCGACTTGCAACAACCATATAGTTTGAGACCTTATGGAAAATCATCCTAAACAAAGTATATATAGAGTGGTAGATGGAGGATAGAGATGATTGGAGGATGCCCATCCTTAGGAACCTAAGGGGGAAAAAGACCAATAGAAAGACAGAGTATAGAGCAAATAGGTTCTTAATGATTGGGTAAAATCTGTATAAAAGGTTGCACGCTTGACCACTGTTAAAGTGTTTAGGAATAACAGAGGCGAATTATGTGCTAAGTACACGAAAGGTGTCATGAATCACATGGGTAGAGTGGGACATTTTTAGGAAAATAATTAGAGTAGGTTACTATTGACCTATTGTAGGGGATGAAGCTATTATGATGGTAAAAGCTTTTGGAAGATGATAGAAGTGCAGTGAATAAGTAATTACATACTACTCCTATTCCATTTGCTAGATGGGATATGGACACGGTAGGCTCTTTTCCCATTGCTTCGGGATAGAAGAGATTCTTGATTGTGGCTATAGATTATTTTATGAAATGGGAAGAAGCAGAATTGTTGTTAAGGATATTAGAAAGGGAAATAATGAAATTCTTATGGAAGAACATTGTGTGTAGGTACGAGGTGCTAAAAAAGTTGATATCTGACAATGGATGGCAGCTTCTCAATAGGAAAATATTGACTCTGTGTAAGGAGATGAAAATTCAACAAAAGTTTAGCTCGGTCGCCTATGGACAAACCAATAGATAGATAGAGGCCATTAACAAGGTAATAATCAAGGCAATCAAGATAAAGATAGACAAAGCTAGGGATAATTTGGTGGAGGAGCTACCTAGGATATTATGGGCCTACCATACAAACTCTTAAATAGCAATGGGAGAAAGCTTGTATAGCTTAGTATATGGGGTGGAAGCAGTTATCTTAGTAAAGATTGAGGAAGAGTTTCAAGTGATAGCTTTATATAAGGTCAGGAAGAATGCATAAATCTTACTAAATAACTACAAGTAAGAAAGGAGAAGAGAGAGGCGGCCCATTTAAAGAACCTTAAATATAAGTAAAAGATAATAGCATTATTCAATAAAAAGGTCAAAAGAAGAGTAATGTAGAAAGAGGACTTAGTATTAGACCCCAAATGGGAAGGACCATTCAAAATAAGGAAGTATTGCCAGAAGGAACTTATAGGCTAGAAATGACAGATGGAAAACTTTTACCATGGCCTTGGAACATGGCGAACTTGAAAAAATTCTTTATTTAACAAAAGCCCCATTCAAACAAAGATAAAATATAGGGATGGATCTAAAATATGTTCACTAAAGAGGGCTGAACTATGTCTCAAATTAGGGATGAAGCCAATTGGTCCACTTAAAAGGACCCCATTAGGCCCCACAATGCATAAATGAGGTTGAAAAAGGCATACTTAAGAGGAACAAATGAGGTTCCATAAAACACGATGCTTAACTAAGCTCATCCAAGAGAATTGAAGTAGGTCCCATTAAAAAATAATAAAACCACACAACTATAATAAAAATAATATCCCTTCATCACTAATATTTCATTAAGATAAAAGGTACAAAAGGTTTCACTACTCTTACTCTACCTTTTCCCCCTAAACTGTGCTTCTATCATTTTCATTTGTAGGAAAGAGCTTGTGCTCAGCTACCCTAATAGAAGCCTTATTCTCTCAAGATCTAGAAAGAGGTCCAAAAGGTGGATTGACAATGGCTTCAATAGGCAAACAAGGGACCTTAGGGCCTTGAGTCTAGCGAGCTAATAATTTATCCCAGTCTAGGTTAAAAAAGTCATCTTTAGGAATAATGTCTGCCCTACCCCTTTGCTAATATAGGATAAATTTACATATTCTTTTAAAAAATCTAGATTGGCCAGATGTTAAAGACAACAGTCAAAGCTATGAAGATAGTGGCGAGCACCACGAAGAACCAATTTTTGATTGAACTCCTCTAAATTAATCAACTATTGAAGGTGGTCTTGCTAATACTTAACAAGAACTCCATTCCTTCCGAATTACGGGGGTATTCAGCAAAAGTAGTAGCTTGGGCAGCCTCTACCTTAAATGAGAAGCTCTTTGTAAGCCATTTTACTTCTGCCTCTAGGGTTGCCACCTTGGCTTGGGGAGCTTGTTCTCGTTCCCTAGCTTCATGGCATTTGGTTTTAGCCAGGTTGATGCGATTCTTCAAAAGGGAGTTCTTGGACTTTAGGGCAGAAGGCATGCTACCATTTATTGAATGCTCTACTGGTCTTGATTTTCATAGAGCCAGACCACCTTGACGAGCTAGATGAAACCTTGAAAAGGAGAGAAGAGAGTTAGAAAGTGAGACTACAAAAATGGGTTTAGGAAGGAAATGATACTCACCAGACTTTGGCTTTAGATGTAATGCTGCAACACATCCTGGTTAACTAGGCCAATGGCAATGGCTTGATCTCGATGTTTTAGGCATGCAATCATGAAATCCCAAGCGAGGGTAGGATTCTTGGTCACTCACTCCTCAACAAGTAGGTTAGTATTGGGAATCTGGAGGCTGAGGCCCTCAGAGGGTGGCACGACAGCTGAGGGCGATGGCACCTAACGTGGCGAACAAACTAAGGAAGATGGGGTAGATGAAGAATCTTCCTTTGTGCTCAGAGAACGGGGGGGGGGGGGGGGAGAGAATGGAGAATGAGCCATAGGTCTTTCAAGAATAGTTACTTGAGGGATGACTACCCTTATTGGATTAATAGTAGGTGAGGAAGGGTAGTTTTTTGGGGCTGCTGGGGAAGCAGATGGATTTATGACAGCTTGAGAGGAAGTACCCCCTTAAGCCATGCGGAAGCTCTTTTGAACCACCAACTTAAGAGGAGCTTGGTCCTAGTGGGTAATCTCGGAGTGAAGTAATTCCCTCATAACAGTGTCTGCAAAGGATAAAAGTATAAATAAATAAATTGAGAGAGAAGGTCATATGGAAAGAATTACTAACATCAGCATAGAGATCCTCTGCATGATGGTTAAGACCAAAAAAGTGAAAGACTCTATGCTTGGTGACAATGCTAAGTTGAAAGGAATATCTATTTAGAGTGCTGATCTACTCGTCTAGGGTAGATAAGGGAAGGGCAGTTTTACGGAAGTTGAGCTAAAGGGCCGATTAGACCAGGCAGTGAGAAAGTGCTAGAGATTGGGGCTTTTATATATATATATATATATAAAATCCCTTTCTAGACTTTGTTTCTATCAGAAGGAGTATCTTTTGAGTAATTGATCTCAGTCTGGGGGCTAAACTAAAACCTTGAGCTTGGAAGACCTAATGGTGCATAGAAGCCTAAAGAGATTCATTGAAGGTTTGATTTGCATAGAATGATAAACTTAGACATCATGTGAAATGTGTTAAAGGTGAATTAGGTTAAAAGAATATTAAAATGATTAGCTATCTCAAAATAAATAGAAGGGATGGGAAAGATTAATCTTGACCTTAATTGATGAACAAAAACTGGTATATAGTTAAGAGAGGAGCAGTTAGAGTGGTCAGCAGTGGAAGGGATATAAGCTCAAAAATGGGATAGAATGCCATAAGTACGATAAATTTGTCCAATAAAATTATCACTAAAATAACTAAAAATAGAGAGATAATAAGGTTCCTTGATCATTGTGGAAAGAAAGAAGAATGAAAGAAGAGTTAATTGGCAAAAGGTGGGAGGTGAGTAGCAAGAAGAGATTGAAGAAAAGTCTAGAATTGCAACAATGAAGAAGAAATGAAAGCAAGAGAATGTTTTGGGGCATTCCTATATATAAAAGAAATAAAGTGAATCAAGCCGTACACGTGGACGGTCTTGATATGGTGAAAAACAACCATGTGTGGAGTATGAAATCTTGGAAAACAAAATGATGACATGACTTGCATTAAATGCATAGGGCTGGGAAAATATGGTGGTAATAATGAGCAAGTTTGACAGATGATTAGGAAGAAATTATTTTATTAATATTAAAACTAAGTTCTTTTACATGAGACTGGTATAAAAAGCAAGCACATTTGCATTAGTGCTATTACAAAAAAAACCCTTCCAACTCAAGGGCTATGAGCTCAAGGTAAGCACAGATGCCCCACATCGAAGTTAGTCATCATTTACATCAGCAAAAAAGATAAAACACATAAATAGTAAAGAAATTCTTAAGGGTCCATATCAGTGGGATCATTGGTAGAAGTACCGCTCTTAGACTAACCTAAAATTATGTTTTTAGATAGTATGGACCAACTAGCCTTCTAGTCCAGCTTACCCAAATTAGCCCCTTGATTGAGCAAACCCTGCAAAAGAAGCTACTCTAGTACCTAGGAAAGCCCCACCTATAGCCTTTTCTTGCTTGATGAACTAATAGATCGGTAAATTGTGAAGAAACTTGGTATTCGATCAAACATTCATCTAGGAGAGATTGGAGGTAAGATTGATTGTTGGGATTGGAAAGGTATTTTTGAAAGAGGTGTCCTAGGGCATTCTGACAAGCTTGGAATGCATCCAAAAGGCGGTTGTATTCACGAAAGAGGTCCTTGTGGGAACGTTCTAGCTTATGGCACTTTTGGAGATAGTTATTAAGCTCTTGACGAGTCTCGGAGAAGTCTTTGCGAAGTTGGTCCACATGGTTGTAAAACAAGGAAACTTTTGGGAGTTTAGGTAAAAGGATTCCAATGGGAATGCTCAAATTTGTGTAAAACTTCAATCACTTGTTTTACCTTTTTAGAATGAGTTGAAAGAGAGGTAAGTAGCTCCTCGCCTAAGGATTGGTGAAGTTTGGTGTGAGGACCGCGACCGTGATAGGTAGAAGGTAAATGAGACAGTTTCAAGAGGTAACAAAAACTCATGCCATAAATGCCACTTTTATAAGGTGAAGGGGTGGTTGGTGGTTGAAAAAAAGGAGGAATAGTAGTGTAGCCGCCTATACCTATAATGTAAAAAAATAGAAAGAAATTCACAAAAAATAAGATAAGACATAAATAGTAAGGACATCAGGTTTATGGGATACCCTGTACGACCTAGGGGCTAGGGAGAGAGAGGGGCGCAGGATCCTGGGGATACATTCAACTGTATTAACTACGCTGTATAAAAGAGCGTCTTCTCTTATATTCCAAAAAACGAGAAAACAATAAAGAAAAGGAGTAATAGTGAGAACAATATTAAATAATGTTTTAAAGGTGATGACAAAATGACATGAATGTGTTTAAATAAAACATACAAAATTCTAAATATTTTAGTTACTCATGTTTATTCATATACAAGTAAAAAATACAATAAATTAGTTAACAATTGTTTGACAAAATTTAAGTAGAAGATCAAATACAAAATATTGAAATAATTTAGTATTTCTTTGAATTGTGTCAACCCATATTAATATTTATGAAGTACATATAAAGGCAATTTGTAAATTGTTTAAAATATTCAATTTTTGTAATGATCGGCCAACATTCATTTCCTGCTCGATCGCGTATCATAAGGCTTGAAGAGGATGACAACAATGAACAGGAGTGACATGACGAGTAAGAGATTCGCTCTTGTTTTGAATTGAAGGTTGCTATCGTTTTCTATTCCATTTTTGTTTTTGTTTTTGTTTTTTTTTTTTTTGTGTGTGTGCTTATAATCTTGACAAAGGGCAAGCAACAATGGTCCCAGGCTCCCACCACTCTCTGTGTCCTTCCCCACATTAATTGCCAGCCATGCCAATGGAAGAATTACAATTCTGTCCATATTTTTGGCCTTCCTATGTCCTAATTAAAAAAATCAGTAGATTTGAATCACAATCTATTTTGAAATGAAACAAATCAATTTAAATTTTGTTAATTTCTCAAACGCAATACAAACGAGCAAGGAAAAAAATAGTATCATTTTAGGAATTGACCAATCTAGGAAAATTAAAACTCTCAAATAGTTCATGGATTTCTCAATTGCTAGTACTTAATTAGGTCCTATATTAGATAAAATAAAATATATATTAATATAGATTACTATATTGTCAACGCATATCTAAATTGATTTATTTGTTGTACAATGTAAATCATGTATTTGACTTTATTTTAAATTCTTTTGTTCTTTATTATCCTTCATCTCTATTTTCTTTTTATTTATCTTTATTTCTGTTTTCTC
Organism: Avicennia marina; assembly: GCA_019155195.1. Taxonomy (NCBI): domain Eukaryota; kingdom Viridiplantae; phylum Streptophyta; class Magnoliopsida; order Lamiales; family Acanthaceae; genus Avicennia; species Avicennia marina. Next base: position 15,079,007 of record CM032759.1, on the reverse strand, counting down.
TTCTCACTTTCAATTTCTTTTCATGTTCCTTTATTTATGTATTTCAAATTTTTTTATAATTATAATTTAATTAATATAGTTTTTATTATTTTAAACACAAAAGTTTATGATTTATAAATAATTTTACTCACACATGGAGCATGTCAATTTCTCTAGTCTTTATATATTTTTGGGCAGAATTTTTCAACATAATTGTTCTTTAAAAATAATCCCTAGTATACACGTGTACATATACCAAGAATTTTTCTTATTTTTCTAACTGTGCTCTTGGGCTGTGTTTGGATGCAAATTTGCATCAATTTTTTTCCTTCAAAAATTTTATTTTTGAATATATATACTACCCAACAAATAATTTTGATCAAGTTTAACTACAATAATATTTGTATTACAAGCTAAATATTACTCAACAACTCCCTTAATTGGGTAAAGCCCTGCCAAAAAGTAAACAACAAGCTTGGTACAAGAACTGACCCATTGACTCATATAATTTTACTTTTTCTTATCATCTTAAGAAAGCACATGTATATTTAATTACAAATATTGGCTAATATTTATTACTAAAGAGGTCACACAATTGACCTAACAAAATTCAAAATTTCAGGATACAAATTGCAAGGAATGCTGCGAGTTGTCCCACCACCTTCACTTATCTTGACAACTAAAAGTTGACTTGGAGTCCACCCCTAGAATTTTCCAACTTCCCTGTGCCATTATCATTATTTCCACGCCAAACACACAAATGATTCCTAACTTTGAATAGTCTATACGTTCCACACTTACTAGCTAACTCCCACCCCAACCAACACCCTCAAAGATACATCTAAAAAAAAACAAAAACCAAAATCAGAGCCATGGACTCCGCCAGTGGAAGCATCATCATCTCCTGCAAAATCAGAGCATGTTGGCTTCTTTTATGTTAAAAAGGGAAAACCGTGTGCTAGCTGTTGCTTCGTTATGCTTACAGTACTCTTGATTTTTCTGTTTTGCTCTCCCTTATGAGGGTTTTCAAGTAAAGAAGGTGTTGATAATGTCTCATCATTGTAATACGTAGTTGTTTTTGTTAGAAATTAAGTTTAATTTTCTAACATATCTATCAAAAATAAATTAGTTTTGTATTGAAAATTGTTTCTTCTAGAGTATGTATGTATAGAGATTGAAATAATATCTAAATACATAGAGTTGGTAATGTATTTAGACAATGTGTGTGTCCATATTCATATCATTGGTAAGTTAAGTAGGGATAGATGAAATAATTAGGTGGTGATTAATTTGAACCGTTAGATCTTCTTAATCACCACCGTCCATTCTTGATAGAAATAATATAAATAGAAGAGTATTGCAAGTCATTTGTAACTCAAGATAAGAAGAAAGAAAGAAAAATATAGAGTTGTAGAAGAAATAATTTATAAAGTGTTGATTGAGTTGAGAAGTATAAAATTCTTGAGTGTTCTCCTCTCTACTTTCTTCTCTTTTAATTTTTGTTCTTATAAGTTGTTTTGTGAACCTACCACACAACAGTTTTAACTAATTATAAGCAATTTGATATTGGAGCTATGTATCTTTGGAATTTAATCTCTTTTGTTTCAGATTCAAGCACAATTTATTTTGATCAAGTTTAACTGCAGTAATATTTGTATTACAAGCTAAATATTACTCAACAACTCCCTTAACTGGGAAAAGCCCTGCAAAAAAGTAAAAAACAAGCCTGGTACAAGAACTGACCAATTGACTCATATAATTTTATTTTTTCTTATCATCTCAAGAACGCACATGTATATTTTATTACAAATATTTGCTAACATTTATTACTAATGAGGTCACACAATTGACATAAGAAAATTCAAAATTTCAAGATACAAATTGCAAGGAATGCTGCAAGTTGTCCCACCGCCTTCACTTATCTTGACAAGTAAAAGTTGACTTGAAGTCCACCCCTAGAATTTTCCAACTTCCACACTTACTAGCTAATTATTTCCACATAACCACACAACCACACAAATGATTTCTAACTTTGAATGGTCTGATACGTTCCACACTTACTAGCTAATTCCTACCCCAACCAACACCCTCAAAGATACATCTAAAAAAGAAAACAAAAACCAAAATCAGAACCATGGACTCCGCCAATGGAAGCATCATCATCTCCTGCAAAGAAAGCATTCTTGAGAACCAACCACCACTCCCACCATCTAAACAACACAGAAGAAACTACAAGACTAGAACCATCTTCTTCTCCCTGATAATTCTAGTGGTGATCCTCATCTCCAGCTCTATTGTGTCATCTTTCATATGCAGAAGGAAAGAATGGGAGCCTTTCCAAGCTTACAGGTCCTCCTCGGCTCGATTTTACTGTGACTTAACTATGTTTCCTCAGCTATGCTATGACTCCATGCCATCCATCATCAATACCACGGTCCTCAAATCAAACCCCGGTCCAATTCTATCCGGTTCTATTCTGGTTGCCACGAATGAGCTCAGTACCATCACAAACTCCATGACTATGGCTTTGTCGACCTCCACAACAAAGAACTCCTTAGTGGAGGCACGATTTTCCAAGTGTAAAAAATGGGTACACGACTCACTGAGCCGGCTAAACGAGTCGCTGAGCACCTTGGGCGTTGACTCGGACATCGTATCGTTGACTTCTGAGGAGATGGACAACATAAAGGTTTGGACCATGGCTGCATTATCCAGTGGTTCTAAATGCTTGTGGGCATTGAAAGAGGCTGATAAGTTGGAGGGTCAAGAGAAAACTAAAGTGGAAGAACTGAAATTGGGACTGCAGAAAGCAAGGAAGTCTATGATCAATAGCATTGGGTTGTTGAATGCAAGAGACTCTATCCTTGAGGATTTCGACGATCCTTTCATGCGTGTCATTTATTATGATTATTGTGACATTGTTGATGCTCAATTTGTAGTGTTTCTGTACGTTATACTCTATCTCTATATAGCATTGCTGTACCTTTTGTTTTGGCGCATATGACCGCAAAAAATGCCATCGTTTTGTTATAAGTATGTTTGTTAATCTATAAATGAAATGGATTTTATTTTGAAGGAAGATGTAGATTTGAAATATCTGTACTTACATATTAATGATATGTGAAACGAGGCAAAAATTCGTACTTGCTCCCATAAGAAGATTCTGTGATGTTTTTGTTTCTTCACTTTTAGTGATTTTGAATTACGTTCCAACTTTCGTTAGAGTTATTAGTTGGAGTTTAATTTTTGTTAATTATATCCCCATAAGACTGCTACCATTAGAAACTAACAGTAAAATTGGAAAAAGAAACGCGCATCCGCCACAAGCAACGTTAACTATATGAAAGGCACATATGACTTCTTTTGGAACAAAAAATGAAAATATTTGTTATAAATAAAATATTTTCATTTTAAAAATTTAATTGAATACTTTATTTTGTTCAATTTTTTTTTTGTAATTTTCCCTTTTAATTGATATTTTTGAATTTAATTTTCAAAAGTAAAATAAAAATTTAATTTTATTTAATATTTCTTTTTAATAACTAGAAATTAAACTAAAATTTTAGGGATAAAAAAATAATTATAAATTATATATTTTCATTTACATTTTTAATAATTTCAAGTTTTATCTCAACAAATTATACTTAACAACGCTTCTTGCACTACTAGAAATCTGGTTAATTGGAACGGCTTTTCAGCCGTTCCAAAAAATCGTTCCTATCTGGCACAAATTTGGCACGAATTTTGAATATTTATAATATTATACAAAAAGTCCGTTCCAAATCCATTCCAAATTGGAACAGTCTAATAAATTGTTCCAAGTCCGTTCCAATTTGGAATGGCAATATAAAGCCGTTCCAAATGTTGGAACGGCTTCATATTGCCGTTCCAAATGTTGGAACGGCTTTATATTGCCGTTCCAAATGTTGGAACGGCTTTGCATTACCGTTCCAAATATTGGAACGGCTTGCATTGCCGTTCTAAATATTGGAACGGCTTTGCATTACCGTTCCAACATTTGGAACGACTTAGCATTGCCGTTCCAAATATTGGAACGTCTTTATATTGCCGTTCCAACATTTGGAACGGCTTAGCATTGCTATTCCAAATATTGGAACGGCTTTATTTTACCGTTCCAAATATTGGAACGGCTTTATATTGCCGTTCCAAATTCTAATTTTTGTGTTCCAAATCTATTTCAAATTCGAACTTTGGAACGGCTTTTTAAAGCCATTCCAATTTGGAAATTTTGTTGGAATAGATTCTGGAACGGCCTTCTGACTGCCGTTCCAAATTTGACTCAAGAGTTTGGAACGGCTTTCTATTGCCGTTCCAAATTTCAAATTTGAAACGGCATTAAATGCCGTTCCAAATCCGTTCCAATGTCACAGATATTGGATTCTCCTTGCCGTCGCTGTCATCGTCGCGACGATGGGAGCGCGACGGCGCGCCGTCCTCCGCCCGTCGCGACGACGGAGGACGACGGCGCGTCGTTGTCCTTGCCGTCGTGACGATGGAGGACGACGGTGCGTCCAGAAATTTCTGGAACTGCTGTCCTCCTCCGTCGTCGCAACGATGAGAGCCCGACGGCGCGCCGTCCTTCCCTCGTTGCGACGCCGGTGGCAACGCCGAGTCCTTTTTCGATTTGGAACGGTATTTTTCCAGTTAACGTTCCAAATCCGTTCCAAAATGTTTAATATATCTCCAAACAGACCCTCATTTTCATTCAATTCAGAAATTTCAACGTCCCAAAATTCTCTCTAACTTGCCAAACCGTGAAAATCGTCAAGTCATCGAAGCCGAATCTTGCTAATATTTGGTTCATGGTAAGCTAGTATTTTATATACACTACATTTCAAGGTAATATTCTTTCTTATTTTCAGAAATTTGGTTGAGTCTTAAATAGCATTTTTTCAATAATGTACTTGGTTTATGTTTGAGCTAAATTTCATTAAACAAGTGTTGTTATTGTCCATGGTGAATGAAATGCTTAATTGTGCTTTAAGGGCCTCTACGTCCAAAACGATTCTTCTCAATTATTATACATTTGTAAAAAATGCATTCTAAAGCCATTCCAAAATAGCTATATCAAAACCATTCTAAAATGAATCGTGCCAAACAAAACCGTTCCAAAATGGTTCCAAAATGAACTGTGCCAAAGCTGTACCAAAAATAACCGTACCAAAGTCGTTCTAAAATAAATCGTGCCAAAACCGTTCCAAAGTTCCGTATCAAAACCGTCCCTAAACCGTTCCAATAAAAAACCGTTCCAAATTTCCGTCCCGAATCCGATCCAATGCAGATCCAATTACTGTGGCCTACGTATGTATTTGGAACGGCTTATTGTAACCGTGCCAAATTTGGAACGGCATTTATAAGCCGTTCCAAATTTTTGGAACGGCTTATTGTAATCGTGCCAAATTTGGAACGGGTTTAAAAAGCCGTTCCAAATTTTTGGAACGGCTTATTGTAATCGTGCCAAATTTGGAACGGGTTTAAAAAGCCGTTCCAAATTTTTGGAACGGGTTTAAAAAGCCGTTCCAAAAAATTTGGAACGTGCCGTTTTGTAACGGAAAAAATACCGTTCCAAAATTGTTCCAAATTAAATTTGGAACGGCATTTACAGAGAAGCCGTGCCAAAAAGCCAGATTTCTAGTAGTGTTGGTCCTAAATAGTTTTTCAAAATTTCTATTAATTCAGCAAAAACTAAAAAAAAATTCATTCCCCAGAAACATATAATGAGAAAATTAATTAAACAAAAATATAGATAAAAAAATGCAAAAATTTTTACAGAAATAATTTGAAAACTGTGATCCAAAAAATATTTTTCATATTTTAATTATTTTTTTATTCCATTTTGAGAAACCCTATTTCTAAAATTTAATTTTAAACAAGCATATGATTTTGTAAAAACGTATAGCAAAAATTGATTAAGTAAAAGGTTTTGCACAAAACTGATATTTTCTTTTAATTTCAGAAATTACTGTAAATAATGTAATATCGAATTTCTCATAAATTTATATCAATAATTTCATATTGATTCAAAAACTATTGTTTTATTTTTTAAAAAATTAATATTTTATTTATCAATTTCTGTTTTCTCATGTAAAGTGTTAAATTAAATTAAATTAAAACGTTAGTTACTTTAAAAATACTGGTTATATAAATATCAATCATGACAAGGAAAAATATGCAATAAAAGGTTAAACCAAATAAAAATTATACTGAAAATTGTTTCTACTTTACAATTTCTATTATTATTTTTACTTAGTTTAAGTTTTTATTATATATATAAATTTTTTATTAAAAATAAAATATTAATTTTGAATGAACGTAATTTTTATTTTATATTTGTATTTTGCAAGATATTTCTAATTTAGTATTCTTATCATTTGTTGAACTTTTTCCTATATATTTTTAAATCTTAATCAATATTTTTACACAATTGAATTGTACAAAATAGGATAAAATTATGATTTTATAAAATTTTAATTTTTATAATAAATATTTTTGTTTTGGTCCTCTAATTAAATTAGATTTTCATTTTTGTCCCATATAACAAAACGTGTTGCTTATGCATATTTTTCCCCAAACTTTTCTTTATTTTTTAATTGTAGCAATCTTATGGGACTATAATTACTAAAAATTGGACTCCAATTAATAACCCAAACGAAACTTGAGATAAAATTAGAATTGCAAAAAGTGAATGATCGAAACCATAATAGAATATTCTTGTGGGACTAAGTATGCATTTTTGTCAACTATGAACATATTGATGGTGAGATGTGTAATTACTAAATTACCTTTAACTTCTTATGTATTTTTCACTTTCTTACTCATATTTTTAAAATTTCTTTCTTCCTATTATCATTTTTTTATGAATGATTTAAAATTTATATCAAAAAATTATTATTTTTCTTTATGCATAAGCATTAATGAACATATCTCAAGTTTAATTTTTTGCATTTTTTCTTTTTTTGATCTCTTTTCTATAACTTATTTGTTCGTTTATATAATTATACACATGTATTAAATATGTCTGTGGTCATTAGTTTTTTATTATGTTTATCGATTTTACACTATTTGTCAAAATTTGGCAGCATCTACATTTATAGAAGAGTAGTTCAACTTTTAAATTGCATTATGTTCTTATAATTTACAAAAATATGGATAACATGCTTATAATATATATTAAATATCCAGTTGACATTACCATATACATGTGGGATAAATTAAATGTCCGATAAAATATAAAATTGGAATAGAATATTAGAAATTAGAGAATAATTTTGAAGTAATAGGATTAGTAACAATGCATGCTTTATTCTATTTTCTTTTGTAAGCATTAAACATAAATTCTATTATTGATTTCTTAGAGGGGAAGATTCAAAATTAGAGAGGAATTAGCAACTGGATCAACAATGACAAATGCATTTTAAGTTTAGCATAAAAGTGCTAGGATCTTAAAATTAAATTTTGGAATTCCTTCTTTTTTTTTTTGCTTTTTATCTTTCGTAGCCTTGTAAGCAGTTGACCAAATAATTTTAAACTATTAATTTCTCGCAAGTTATTAATTTCTACTTCGAATAGGCAAACTGTTTCATATAATTGATGCCAACGTTAAAATTATGGTTTCCGGGAACTCTAAAAACATGAATCATGAATTTAAGTATCACTAATATATATTAATAATGATCTTTATTTGCATTTAAGTTTATTTGTAGATAAGAGTGTAACTTTGTTTAATTAATTCAGATTTTTTATATATTAATTAATATTTATAAAAATAATTTTATTATAATGTCTATCTATCAATTAAATAAATTTTTTTATAGCCTACTCACAGTAGTAGCTTGTGAAGAAAATTGACTATCGAAATATTATTTCAATTTAATTTTAAATTTTAATATAATTAATATTTATTTTTGTAATTGTCGAAATAATATATTTTTATTTGTTCTTTTTCTTCATATAGGAACCATCTCTAGAAAATCTACCTAATTCAAAACTTGTTTAATGAAGATAAATATTTTACAGATTTACCTTTTAGTATGAGAAGGAAATACAAAGGGGGAATTAGTGAACTTTTTAAAATTAAATTCCTTGTAAAACTATATCTCGTTCTCTTCACCAATATTCTTAAAATTAAAAAGTATATTAAAACAGTACATCCATAATTTATACACACACAATAGTTGGCCAATGTTCAATAAGTATATTTCGTTTTCTAGAGTTTTGTTAATCATTACTACTTAAATTTCATTTTACATGCATGACTAAAATTTCAAAATGCAATATAGTTATAATATATATTTTACTATATAAATTTTATCTGAAAAAATTATTAATAGTACATCCTGTTCTTATGCACATAGATCGTCCTTCAATTACTTGTATATCTTACGCATAATATATATAGCTTCAAACATGATAAATGTAAAAATACATTAATTTCAGAATATACAGAAATTTTGGAGTGCCATAGTATATATATTCATTCTTTCTCTTATATATAAATGTACAAATTATAATTTGTATTGTTGGCACTAGTTGCAGCTTATGTGGTACAAAATATCGAAAGAATATTTTGAGATTATTTGACAAAAATTAAAGAGATTATGCTGCAAAGAGTTTCTAATCAAGAAGTGATCAAAGGAATCTCAATCTTTATGAAAATAGAAAATGTTGACCTTTACTTATATTGTTGGAAGATGAATTTAGTTGGGAATTTTCACAAAGAATCCGGCCATCTTGAGGATGATTTAATCATATCTTCATAAGTCAAGTAAAGATACGATAGTGTCACAAAGGAAGGACAAAATCTACTAAATAAAGAAGGTCAATAATCAGGAATGGAAATTGTAACATTCAAGAGTGAGAATTGTAGTTGGGACTTTAGCATCGCTATAGATAAGGATATATTATAGACCAAATATTCTATCCAGTGATTTGGTCAATTTGGAGATTGATTCACTTGGATTTCCTGGAGCTATATGAAATATAAAAAGGGTTGAAGTCGTGAAGGCTGGGGTGTGCCTTCTCTTAAGAGAATTGTGAGCTTAGAGTGAGAACAATCCCAATTTCATACACACTTATTTTTTATGTATAAATATATTGAGTTTGTATAAGTTCTAGTGAGGGTTTCACTTTATGTTAATGTGGACATTGGGGGGTCAAAAGGGGTTTTGGCCAAATACTTCACCTAGAAATAACGTGAAAGTACACTAACTAGTTGAAACCAAGTGGACACTTCGTTTAAATGAAGTAAGAGAGAGATAAGAGGCTTGTGTTTGATTATATTTGGCTGTAATCAATTGAGACAATAGATTATTTTGATTTAGGTGAGTACCTCGCAGATATAGGAGTAGTTAAAGGATTTAAACTACTTGAGCACATCTTTTCCCACTGTGTTTACTTTTGCCTTTCATTTTACATATGAATTGATGCTACAACATCTAGCTCAATATAGTCCATTGGAATAACATCATGGACATAAAATAACTTGGAATTACAACACTTGATCCAACCTTTCTTACAAGTGGCATCAAAGTCACATCACCCTTTTTGGACTTGGTTACAATTAGGTGAGATCCTAGAACTAGAGGTTTAACTGTGAATGTGAAAAAAGGTACTTTAGTCACATGGCTCCCGTTGCTAGATGGAACTAACTACCCATAGTGGAAGGCTAGGATGTGGGCTTTCATTAAGTCCTTTGACGAGAAGGCTTGGAACTCCATTACTGATGGATGGACAGCACCAACAACTAAGGTTGATGGCATGGATGTTGTCAAGGACATAAAGAACTACATGACGGAAGAGAAGAAGGCAATCCTTGGAAAATGCAAAGCCATCATGCCATATTCATTGAAGTTGACAAGAAGCAATTTAAATTTATCTCCACCTGCGAAATGGCGAAGGAAGCATAGGATATTTTACAAAATATCCACGAAGGTACGACCTTTGTTCGTATTTCCAAAGTTCTAATGCTGCTTTACAGTTTGAAAGTTTTAAGGACGAGTGAGGATGAGATAATCACCATATTCAGTGGGAACCTATGCAACATAGCTAACCAAGTGTACCAACTTCGAAAGAGGTACTTAGAAGCTGAGCTAGATTGGAAGACATTGTGCTCCCTTCTAGAACACTTCTTTACAGAGGTGGTAGCTATTGAAAAGGCTCAGGATGTGGAGAAGATGAGATTGGATGAATTGATGGGCTCATTACAAATGTTCGTGATGAACATATTCAAAGCCAAAAAGGAGCAGGAAATGGCATTGAAAATTAAAAGAAGCAGTATGGAAGAGGAGAATTCCAACACCGATCATGAAATAGTTATGGTGGCTAAATAGGTTGGACATTCATGAAGAAGAAAATGAAAGACTCAACTAACTAGAATTCTAGTTCCACTAAATGAACTACTGCAAAGGGTGGCAACAAAATTGGAAAGAGGGATTCTATAAATGATTTATCTAGGAAAGGTGTTCAATGTCTTGAGTACGGTGGATACAATCATATTCTTGTCGAATGTGCAAATACATTGAAGAAACAAGGCAAATTGATGCCCATAACCTAGATCAAAGATGATTCAAAGGTGTTTGAGAAGGATGAATAGACTAATAACCACGTTGCCCTTAACATGTTTGAACACTAGCTAAGAATGCTCATGGCGATGTTACAGTTTTAGAAGCAGCATAGTTAGACAGTTCAGGTGACACTCACTTGGAAGTCACACATGAAGAGTTGATGTCCATGTACTAGATAATGTTTGATAAAATTATATCCTTAAAAAATGAAGAAAAGACCTTTCAAAAGAAAAAAGAGGAGATGAGGGAGGAAATTTCCATGGTGACAAGATAGCACCAAGAGGTGGTTATGGAGTCTAAGTAAAACAACAAGACATTGGAAAATTTAAACAAGGGTAAGGCAAATCTTGATGACTTGTTAGCCATGGGCAAGACTTTAGAGGATTACTTTGAGCGTGGATTCATTAAACAATTAGAAATTAGCCTAGATGCTCCTATGGAGATTCAATTTGTGCTAGCATCTATTCAAATAATTGCACTTGGTGTGCTAACATCTGTTTAGGCATCTGCACCTGATGCTGTAGCAAAACAAAAGAAGACCACAACAGTGAAGAACTCAATTTGAGTATTGTCATAAATCTAATCATGTTTATACTAAATGATTCATGCTTTTGAAGGATTTTATAGATAGGAGAGATATTAATCTCAAATTCAAGAAAAGAACTGGGAGACGATACAAAAAGGTGTGAGTTAAAAAGTTTGACTTGTGTTGCCACACTACTGAAGTTGTAGTGTAAGGGTGCTCCAATACGACCTAAAATTTTGATGAGGTTGTTTGAGGCATAGGATTGGAGACAAAATAGATTCAACTAATTATAAAAGCTTCTTTAGATTTGCCACCATCAGAAATGAGAAAAGAGGCACGTTAATAAGAAAAGAGCCCATGTGCAAATGGATTGTTCAGACCTATAAGTAGTGTATGTGAATTCTAACAACAAGAAAAACAATAGAAAAAAGGCACATTGTAAGGTGCAACACCGACATAGTTCTAGAGCATGAGAATGACAATAAAAAAGTGGAGTATCCCTAGGAAGATGATCAAAATTGAAGATATATAAAAAGTCGATGAAAGTGACAATAAAGAACTAACAATGCCGCTGATGCTGCAACGTCGTTACAACATGCAGACGACATGACCAAAATTTTAGACTGAAAGACATCTAAGGTTTTGAGAACTAAGTTTAGTTTATGCCTAACCTAAAATTCAGCCCAAGAAGCCCAATACTAAAGGGGGAAAAGCAGAAAAAAAATTGGAGGGTGTAACAGTTGGAGGATTTCTGCCGTCATTATCCATTGGCAAAAATAGTTAAGTGAATTGATGAGCTTTAATGATGAATTTAACCTTCATCCAAAATGGAACAGCAGTGAGGTGTTATCAGTTATTTCAGTGGTCAACAGGCAACTAAGGAATGTTGATGGGGCTGTAATTAGCTTAATAAAGGAGGAGAATTGGAGTGTATTCAGCTGATTAGTACCACTGACCGAAGAAGAGAGCTGGACGATCAAAGGTGGGAGTTAAAAGTCGATTTAAAATAAAGGAATAGTAGGCCAAAACACAATCACTGAGGAGAGAAAAGTGGAGGCTAATTAGATGCTGATTATGGATTGACAAGAGAGAATTTTAGCCGGTTACAATACAGAAAGAGCCTCCTAATGGCTGGGTATATGCAGAATATTTATAAACTATAAAAGAGAGAAGGAAAAAGCCAACAAGAGCACTGTCCGTGAAAAAGAAGGAAAGCAAACAGTCTTCCATTCTGTAAGTATTTTCTTTGACTGATTGAGAGAAATAGAGGGAGAGAGAGAAGAAAACAGTAGCAGAAATCAAGAAATCACACTAAAAGCTTGCCGGGTCCGTCGGCAACAAGGAAAAGAAGACTGACGGTACACATATCAATACCTAGGCGACAGGTCGATTTCACATAGTTAGAACAATAATTTTTCGTTTTTCCTTTTTTTTTTATGTAATAAGTTGAATACACGTGCACTTATTTGCTTCTTGTTTTTATGTGGTTAAGATTAGTAGAAATTTTGACATGATATGCACGTACGTAGAAATCAATAAGCATGGCATGTCGTCAATCGCACACGGGAGAAGCTCATGATATCTCAATGTTGAGTTAATATTCATGCTTAGTTCATTTCGTAAAGTAATGTGGAATAGATGAGTTCATATACTAAAGTTCTGGTATAAATGATGTCGCTCATAATGAGGAATTATAGGAAGACTGCCATATCATGCCTCTTGCTATTAGAATCTTAAGACACCATAAGGAATGATGACAATTAATGCATGTATAATGTTAACAAACCTCATTGACGTGTGATGTGGTCTATACCAGATACATTCGCCCATTTAATGCAGGATTACCAAAGACAAAATGCGATCTTGTGGTTACGCTGTAGCTATAGTTTGGTCGAGACAAAACTAGAGATGATTGAGAAAAATCTAGGATGGAATTGAAGAGGCTACTGAATATGGCCGAGTCGGTTACACCACATCCAAACCATTAGAATTCTAAGCTACTATCAGAAACTGAAGAAAGCACGGATCCTCCACATGCCAGACTGCGGCAGAGAACAACAACTTCCTGCTCTAAATTCTTTACAGCCGATCGCAAGAAACGGTGGAGGTAGTTTACAATCCCAGCCTTGTAGTAACCCTCTTAACCAAAAAATTCCATTTCGGTTTAGTGATGGATGACCACATTTCTTTGAGTTATAAGTTCGACTGTAAGAGTTTTTATGTTCCTGAAAGATGTTTTCTATGGTTTAGAAGCAAACATCGACAATCTTTCAGAGGAAAACAATGCAAAAACCGTGGATTCTAGTTGAACACAGTTGAACACTAAGGGCGTTGAAAACGAAGGTAAATTCATGTAGAAATCTTGGGAATGTGTTTAGAATGAGGGGAAAAGTTGGCAGGAAAAAAAAAAGTGGGAAAACGGGCGAACTAGCCACCCCACTGGATCACCTACAGCGTTCGGGCTGCACTCTGTGGTCACGAGACCCAGTTTCGCTCTTGTGACATGCATGCTTGCGATTGCAAAATAGTGGTAGTCATATTCAGAGCCTACCGCAGTCAGTTTCGCTATCGCGGTGGATGAAATCATGGTCGCAATAAATTTCAGTGCGATTTTAGTTTAGGGTCATAAATTTCTGTGAAAAATTTCAAATTGATCAAGGTTTATTGCATACTAAACTAGATTTACAGATCTTTTCGTCTGTATATGTATCACCACAATATTCAATCTAGAATAAAGCAATTTTATCGTTGAATTTGAATGAAAAACAGTTTTTGGACCGTCAGATTTATTCTACACTGACTTCAAAGTAACAACCATAACTTTTCTTAGGAGGCTTCAAATCTATCTTGGTTTGTTGCATTAAAATAGACTCATTGAACTTTCGAACTATACTACATATATATATATATATATATATATATTTATATATTATAGCAGAAATATTTTTATGTTAATCTAATTTATTATTATAATTGAATTGTGGATTCTGGACACAGAAATGAACAGAATTCATATAATTGGTATTTTCTTTAATTTTAATTGGGTTTTGGATCTAGAATAACGATATGAGACATTTGAGAGTATTAAAAAAAAAAACCATAGGTGACAATTTAGAAGAATTTTGTAATTTTTACATAGTAATTTTCTTAGAGAAATGATGTCAAGACATGATTTGTAGAAAGTACATAAGTCATAAAATTACATTGAAATAGGATTACATTGAGGTTTACTTTAAATGAATAGGGACACAAGGACTTGAGTCCGGTGAGGCACAAAATCATGCAATTTAAAGCCTGCAAATGGATTATCTAAAATTTTCATAGCTTTTATGAATTGCAAATTATTTTGAAAAATTATTCTTTTTGTTCATTTTGAGAGAACTATGTTATTTTGAATTGAAATCATTTTTCAAGTATGTTTTGGATGTGTGCAAGTATTGTAATAGTTTGCAAAATGTCTATTGGAAAAGTATGCTACAATTTTCCTTATGTAAATATGTTTTTTGATAAATGTTCATTACGATGTTAATTAATGTGGAGGAACTAGTTCCACCTCTCTTAAGCAGGATAGAACTTTTGAGCCGTTCAACTAGGATCAAGTTGACCCCCTCAATCGGGGTTATAGATCGATACAATTGTTTTGGTTGGAGATAGCTGTTCAGTTGCCTTTGATCATCTCAATTGGGATTAAAGATTGAGTCACGTGACCCACTCGACTATAGTTAAAAGTTGAGTATCAAGTGATTTTTTCAATTGGAGTTATATATTGAGACAATCGGTTCAATTTAATAAGTATTTTGGTTGCATATGACCTTTCTTATTCGAAATTATAAAGTAAGGCTCTTAACGTGATCAAAGATTGCGTCGGAAACAATGGTGTAATTGAACCCGAATTTGAAAATCCCAGAGATGCGAACCAAGCGAAGAACGCCGACCCAACGTGGTAGGATTAGATTGAACTCGATAGAAACGACCGCAATCAGCACACTGAATACTGATTGATACGTTACGAATCACACGGACCACTCTGGAATGACTCCATTTTGGATAGGAATTCATGAGAAATTGAAAGGCACAATTTCAGGGAATTGAAAGAAACCTGAATTAATTAAAAATTCTGTCTTGTCTGATCTCTTTAATTGAATAACAAACTGCTATTTATACTAATTACTTTCAGACTTTAACCTAAAAGCCTATGGACCCAATTTATTAATATGGCCCATTAACAAATAAAACTAAAATTAAAAAAAAACTAAAATAAAATTTCGTCGGGCCCTTGGATCGCATCAGCTTTGATCAATAAATTGGTACATGAAATGTCCGAACCATGAGCAAATGGATACAAGAGAAAAAGAATAGTTTGACATGATGTGAACACTGAAAACTTTTTATAGACAAAAGATTATTTTAATGATATGTTAAAATGTTTTTCATTTTGTTCACATCTCATAAGCACAAGTATATTCCTTAATGGGTAATCTTTCACTCATAAATGATGGATTTAAATTCTTCAGATAACGAAGCTACTATGGATTTCTTGTGGGGGTGGTAGAGTCACATTCCATATTGAAGACTTTAGAGTGTTTTATTTTATTAAGCCCTCAGGATAATGTATTTAAATTTTTGCTGTAAGAAAAGTATGTAAGGAAAATTATATTGTAATTACACATGTACAAGACTTATTAGTACTATTTTGGTTATGAATTCTATATATGCATTAGATGTTTTGATGATTTAGTTTTTAGTATCCTCAAGTTGAAAGACTTAAAAGTACTTCCATGGTGCGTACTCTGGTTTAGGGGCGTGACAAATTTCCCAAATTGTTATGCAATCACCTTACTATAATTACTTGAGTTATTAGAAATCTTAATTCCTTCCTCTATAAGGACTTTAAAATCTTCATATTCATGTTTATCTGCTATCAGCTAGTATACCTTCATGACTTTCTCTTATTTGTATCGTGTTTTTTGGTTAAAGGATTTCATCATAAAAAAAATTAGCTGAGAACAAGCTACTTGAAATCCAACACCACCACCATATTCGTTTGAGTGTCCTTTAACTCCACTGGAGACAGTCCCAGTACCACCAAAATTTCTATCCAATGAAACTCTCTCATTAGAGGTAGAAACACATGAGTCTAGGCAACAAGGGAAAGTTTGGGTAGAAAGAAGCTCAAAAATTCCTTAAGACAGTATCCAATTGGAGGAGATGATTATAGCTAAAGGAGAACTTAATTATTTTCTTGGGCCTGCAAGTGAAGCAATGCAGTAATGATATTTTTATCCCAAAGCAAGTATTGCTAAGAGATTGGAGTTGAAAAATTCTCATGGTGTTGGAGCACCAATGTTTGTCAACACTAAATTATCAATAATGTTGGAATTCCATTCAATCCCAGCCTATATAGGAGTATTATAAGTGGCCTACTTTTCCTTATTATAAGCAGGATGAATGTTTGTTACAGCTCAATTTGTGCTCAATTCTAATTAGCCCCAAGGGACAGTCATTTAAGTGCAACAGCAGATGATGAAACATGAGACTAGTTTGACAGGGATGATGATAGAGTTCCACAATTGTCAGTTTGAGAACCATCATCAAAAGATAAAAAAAAAGATATCACTGAACTAATGAAATTATTGGAGGCATTGATGACCAGAGGAGGAGCTGAGGTGTTGAATGTGTGAATTATTAAGTCCTTATAGGCTATAGTTGCTTTTTATATTTGAAGAAGTTAAAAGTGATTATGCTGGATTATATTGAAACACAATCACAACACGCATACAATATGACTAAGGCCTTGGACCAAAAGAATCTTGAGGCATTAAGATGTAAGCCTTTTGCCTAGCTTGACTAGACCTAAAAGACCTAAAATGTGCAGATGGAAGAGGCAGGGAGCGAAAAATATCTAGGGAGAATGTCTTGAATTTTATGCAACTACTTTCCTGAATTACAAGAATTCTTGAAGTTGTTGTCATTCTTCCCTAAGATTCTTAACCCTCCTACTCTATATATATTGGTTGTTATCCATTCTTTCTATCACCAAAATTCATAAGTTATTGCTTTTATTGAAAGAAAAATTTATAATGGCAAGAAATGCTAGTTGTAATTAAGGAAGTCACAGTGGTACCAAGAGAAACCCAACACTACCATCACCATTCCTAGAGCGGACTTTGACTCCACTAGAAATTGTTGTAAAAAAGAGTCTAGTTTTGCCAAAGTCACAAACTGAAGACATTCTAGGACCGAAACCTCGACCAAAGACGAAGATTGCTCAAATTCTAGCCATTGAGAAATAGACCTATGAGAATGTTGAGGAAGGGGAATTTTCAGAGGTTGAAGTTATTGACACTTTGCAAGACGCTTAGGGGGAAGAATAACTAAATTTTTCCCAAAAAAAGAAAAAAACTAAGGTATCCCTTGAAACCCTTGTTCCTATTGAAGTTGGTGTTCCAATTATAGGAGATTATGATGAGACTTTGAAAGTAGAACTTGGTGAAGAACAAGAACTCTTGCAGCAAGTAGAGATGAGCAGAAAAGAAAAGAGAAGAGGAAGGTGATCAAAAGCTTGAAACCTTCCAAAAAGAAAAAGAAGAGGCCTTTAGTAACCAAAATCCACAACATCTAATAATTCACAAGTGCCAATCAAGAAATATGCTGTCGAAACTTTAACTACTTTGAAGTACTATGTCAAGTTCATGAAGGAATTTTATTGCAATTTGATGAAAGAAGTAGCTGTTGACAATTCCACTTAACATTACAAAGTGTCTGTGCGTGAGGACTTTGTTAGAGTTAAATCTGAATAGCTTTAGGAACAAAAAACCTGAATGAGAAACAATTGCTGATTCTAAAAATCTTCAACCAAATTATTCTCTTCTACAAGAAATTAGAATTACAATCAAAATCCAGCTAATAGAAGCTACACCTGTTAAAAACTTAGAAGAAGATGATTAGAAAAATATAAAAAATTTAATAACCCCAAAAAAATTATATAAACATTTATCTAAATACCATAAGAAAATAGTTAAATAGAAGTGAAAATCATATCCAAAGACCTTCCATTATAGTTTAACCGATTAAATCTAAAGAAATCTCTTTAAAAAAACCTCTCTTTAAACCACAAGAAGTCTCCAAAGGTAGTGTAAAAAATATTCAAGATAATAAAACTGAATTTATTAAAGAAATTCAATGTCAATTATCCAAAATAAGTATGACCACTAGTAGTTCAAATCCAAATAATGATTATATTGCTCCAAAAACTCTAACTTCCCAATATCATGTTAATGCTTTAGAAGTATTTCGAATCTCCACATGAGCATTGGAGTTTTGTGTTCAGACAGATCAAAATACCATGTGAATACATATGGAAGGTAGAATTTTGTACAAAAATTGGTGAATGGGCTGAATCTTCTTCCTTCATCTCTTGGATTATATTAGGTTCTGAAGATTTTCAAGGATTTGAGGACAACTGGATTTGGAATATTAACGGTTGAACCATAGTTTTCCCACTAATGTGACCACCATGATGGGAATTTTGAGATATCAACCTTTTGTGTATCGAAAAGGAAAAGTCAAAGATACTTGTGTTTCTGGTTTTGTATCAAGAATAAATTATACCAAACTTGTTGGTGTTCCCAATAATTGAAATGTGTTTGGAAAAATGGGTGGCATTTGTAGTGTTCTAGGAAGGCAATAGATTTGGAGAGTTTACCATACCAGTTTGTTGGAGAAATAATCTTGTGAATTTTGCAGGTTGAATATGCCAGGTTCAAGTGATTTTCTTATAGATAAAAGTGTTTGAAGGTGACTAACTTGATACATTTAAAAATAGCTTGGTAAAGAAATGGGGTTTTTCTTTGCTGATTAAAGGGTTTATAAAATCATCTGTATAATTTTACATTTTGAAACTCCTTGCATAAATTATGCATTATTTTAATTTAACTTGTTAACTATGAAGTATGCTAAAAGTTACCTTAATTTTTATTTTTAAGAAATTAAATCATTGTTTAAAAGATTTATATTCATAGAGTCTACAATTATTTTTTATTACAAGTTTATGATTTTGTACATTGAACTTTCAAAATTCTTTAAATAGCATATGGTATATAGTTAGAAAAATCTCAAAATCTACTCCTATATAAAATTATTTTCATTTGAAAATTTCAAACATTTAAGAAGTTATACTAAAAAGAAGATAAAGAAAATTTTTGAATATGAAAAATCACTTTTATTTTTTAATGTAGAATATATGATATTATCAATTCTTATGATACCCTTTATTATAATTAATTTATTCTAGTATTAGGGTAAAATTTGACAAGTCAGATATCATAAAAAAATAATTCTTGTAACTCGGACTTCTACGGATCTATAGATAGACATATGGAATTATTTAATTCTAGTATTAGGGTTAAATTTTGCATATAAAAGGTTGCAAGAAGCTATTTTGCATGTCACTTATCTACATGGATAGATAGATGAACTTTGGCTATGCTTGGAACTTATCTTTCAACTTAACATATCATTTCAAATTTCACATAACCAAACATGTCATTCAACAATATTTTTATTGAAATTTAAATTAAAAATTTTCCTCTTCATATATATAACTAATTACTTATTTTTTAATTATTATACCACTTTACTATCAAATCAATACATACATATATATACATATAACATATACACTTATATTTATTTTTATTTATATTGTATAATATAATCATTATCTTTATAAACTATTATATTATCTAACTATTATTGTATATTATATATATAAATATTGAAATAAATTATAATATTCATCCCATTAAAACATTCCTTTTAAATATCTTATTCATTTTAACATAACTCTTACCAAACATCTTATTTGACTAAAACCCCTCTCCCAAACATAGCCTTAATGCCTAAGTCGTGCACCTTCATATACGGTCGGACTATATACAATTTAAGAATCATTGACTGACCATACAACAAGAGAAATCAAAGTCAAACAAATTGTACAGCTGAAACCTTGAGATACTTGCATAGTTGAGTACGTGTATGCTTGCTTTTATAATAATAAAAAAAATTAAAAAACAACATAATTAGTTGTTAATAATTACTCTATGATTATTGATTTTTACACGGTTTATGCTGCAATCACTTATTTTAGAGATTCTATGTGAAATAAAACTCCTCACACACTCTGATCCACCCCGCCTATGTAATCGAATTCCCAGAAATGCCCTCACGTCCGCCGCGGCAGCACCAATCTTCCGTCCCTGGGGTCTTTGAACGCCAGCTTAAGGCCTCAAGAAGACCATTTCGCGGCAATTCGCAGGAAGGAACAGAAGGCTTATCCTCATCTTCGTCTCCCTAATCATCTTGATAGCTGTCATCACCGGCAGGATCCTCGTCGTACGCAAATACAACCCACAGTTTCCGTTCCATTATCCGTATCCAGACATTCGAGAATTCTGCTCCACTTTTCACGAACTCCGACGATTGGACTGCATGGACCTTGTCTTTCTTCATCAAATCAGCACCCGAGTCAACACCGGCCCAGTTTCTCCGGCTCTCCCTGGAAAGCGCGGTCGACAGAATATCCAAAGTTCAACCACTGACGATGGAGTCTGCTTCAAATTTTCTATCTTCAGAAAATGTTAGAACCCATCAGACTAGGCCTGGCCGGTTCCGGTTCCAAAAAAATAAGAACTAAAACCGGACAATGTATGGTGTTTCTGGTTTCGGTTCTAGAACCAATGGTCCCGGTTCTAGTCTGATTCTTTGGCGGTTCTAATTTCAAATAGTTGAGATTTTTGTTTTATGCAATTATATTTTATTAATTATTCTTACTAATTTTAATATAAAAATGATATGACAAAATATTTAATACTTTTAACAAATGTAAAATTTTAAAAAATGAAGAAAAATTACTTTTCGATTTTATTATTGCTCCATAAAGCAAAGAGCAAGTGATACAAATTTTGTAAAATACATTAAATTGTATATTAACAAACATTTTTAGTAGAAAAAAATAAGCATTGTGTCATTTAACTACTTAAAATTAATATAGATTAATATATTATATACTATATATAATGTTATATATTATTATATATATATTTTTATTGTTTTAGTGGTTCTAAAACCAGAATCGAACTGACAATTCTGATTCTAATTCCATTTTTTGAGAAATAGAACTGGAACTATTATGTACAGTTTTTGCATAGTTTTGCTTTCACAATTTTGGTCCCAATTTTCATTTCGATTCAAACATGGTTCGGTTTCTGGCTCTAAATTGGACCAGGGCCATACTTGCATTGGACCACGTGGTGGGTTAACTCGATGACAACTTGTGGAGGGTGGCTTAGTTCTTCACTCAAATCAGCAGAGTTTATTTTTGAAATTTTGTGAAGAATGTTTTTCAATCTATAAGTTCTTAAGTTTCTTTTGAGTTTATTTTTGAAAATTTATTAAAGCGTTTGATTTAAACAGTTTCAACACTTCGTAATGTACTGTTAGATGTCAGGTTCAGTAAGTGATAAAGGCTTTGTTAATTAAAAAAAAAAAATTGATAAGAGGCTTTATTTAGTTTTCATTTCTAAATCACAAAGACAATTCAATTAATATATTTGTAATCTTTTTGTGTTCTCTTATTTTTCTTCCGCAATTTTTTAAGAAAACACCAAACACACACAAAAAATGAAAGACAAGCTAAGCCAAGATCTTTTATGGTGTAATTGAGGAACAAAATATGACACTATATGATATAACTTAATTAAAAATATTTTATAATTTTATTTTATAAACGTGAGATACTTATAAGATATTTTCAAACAAATTGGAGGTAAATTAGTTTTTTGAAAATAATTTATGATCAGTATTTATCTTATATTTATCGCTTATAAAATCCTTTCGATGAATTTATAGACTCTTAAGCATATTACAATATATTTGGCAATGCTAATACGCTCAATCAAACACCTGTTAAATTCTTACCCAAAGAAACAAGGTCTAGATATAATTCTCTTCCTTAAACGAAATATTTTACATAATCCAGGAGACTTTTAATGCGTGTTGGTCTAAGTGTATTGATCTGCCCCTGTAATATTAATTCATTTCAAAGTTGTCTTGATATCGGATCATTGATTTATACTTATTTGTTTCTTTTTTATATTTAGTGAGGCAAATACTATTATATACTATTTATTTTCCGAAAAGAGAATGGAGTGCTCTTTAGAAAGAATGCATGAAAAAAGGTTAAGTAATAAACTTGGAACAGAAATTAAAAGTGTGTGATAGTATGTTTTGTTTGAATTCATCTCCTTTTTTACATTTGATGTCTTCGAATACTTAGTTGAATTCATAACTTTTTTTTAACACCTCCCATAATTTCACCTTTTCGACTAAATATTTATATATCACATTTATAAGAAAACATGAGTTATGGGTGAATAAAACAAATTCACAAGCATCAAAATTGTCTGTGCAATTTGATAATCAATTTAATTAAATCTAGATACTGTTATGTTGTCTACGAAGGTTATATTCTAAGTGGTAGACTTCTTTTAATAATTTATAAACTCTAAAATCTTTTTTTAAAAATACGTTGATAAGAAGTTTAAATGTAATAATATTCAATATTTTATAAATATAAGTATGATTTATTTAGTGTGATTACAATAAAAATATACGATTTTTTTGGTGTAATGTAACATTTATTTTAACTATATAGAATGAGACATCATTAAAAGCTTTCTTAAGTTTAGGAAATTAAAAATTAAAATAAAATATTTAGTGTTAAATTATATTTTTTACTAATCCCGAAGTCACAATGATGTCATTGCCTATCCCCGATAGCAGAACTCCATACAGATCTCATGGAGAACTTGATACGACTAAACGGGAGTCTTGGAACCTCTTATGGCTGTTGAGTCGTCAAAACTTCTTGCTATGGCTATATAGGATGGACTTCAAGTGATTCTCTGTTATCATGAGAAAGAAGGAGGCGCCTCTATAAGTTGTTGATGATAGAAAGTCTACTTCTAGATAAATCTTTACCCTCAACAGATGATGAACAAAAAATTGGAAGAATTCCAAATAGATTACCATTGTAGATTCTACCACTGAGACATAGTATATCGCAACATGTAAAATAGTTGGTTGGATTAATATGTTTGTCATTAAGCTTTAGGTGGTTTCAAGGGTGGATCAATTGTTGTCACTTCATTGTGATAATAATGATGTAACTGCACAAGCCAAGAAACTTAGGTTTCATAAAATATTCAAACATATTGAGAGATATTAACATATTTTTTGATAAATCAATAGAAGGTGCCACATCACCACATAGAAAATAGTTTCAGAGGATAATAATGTTGAACCACTCAACAAGTCGATGGCACAAGTGCATGTCAAGCTCACCATGTCATTTGGGTATCAAAAACTAATATATATATATATATGTACACACACCGCTGTGGTATTTTCCTGACTGTGAGATGCCTGAAAATTTCATCATTCTTGCAGAACTCTCTGAACTCACCCTCACAAAATTCCAATCCATTATCTGAATTCTTCTCCGGAGGGTTCCCTTCCCGAATGCGAATCTCTATCTCTTTGCGGCTACAGCCTATTCTAATAGGACTCAT
This sequence comes from Avicennia marina, assembly GCA_019155195.1. Lineage (NCBI taxonomy): Eukaryota > Viridiplantae > Streptophyta > Magnoliopsida > Lamiales > Acanthaceae > Avicennia > Avicennia marina. The sequence goes on along the minus strand of CM032759.1, from coordinate 15,055,290 downwards.
ATTCAATCTCTTAAGTGACTTCTGAACACTAGCTAGCTCTGGACCTACCTATATTAGCCATGAGCGATCACCAAGCGGAGGAAAAGAGACTTGAGGCTCTAGTTGATTGGCGTGACTGGCCCTCCGTCATTTCCCTTACTGTCACCTCGGATGGTCGAGATAACTCGCTGGTCGCTCCCTCAGCTGCTTCGAAAATATTATCCCCTACGCCGCTACTTAGTACTTCTTGGCTAGAGGTATTGATAGCTTGCCGGAAAGTCTCAACATCAAAGATCGGTACGAGTAGGACATTCATTGGTGTTCCATGCTCTGGGAGGACGGACAACCAAATGAAGGAACGAAGCAGTGGATTGAGGAATGAAAGCTCGAAGACAAAGAGAACCGGGCTTTTCCAAAGAATTACTGCAGCTTGAAGAATACAAATAATGTCTAACTTATGGCATATATCATAGCCCATCTAAAATGAAGTTAATACACTCCCGATCATAAGTCATGCTTTGTCTTAATCGAGCAAGTGACACGAATTTCCTCAAACTTGTTAGCTTAATCGCATGACTAAATCAATATTATCTCATAATATTAATATCTTATTGGAAACTCCTTTTAATCATACACTATATTAGTAAAGGATCACAATGATGAGATCTAAAGAGTTACACATGGGAGTTTGAATGAAACTTGAGAAGTCTCATGGTGAAATTAATTTGGTCGTAATTGAATTGGATCAAATAAAATTATTTATTTCTCAATATGTTTGTTAACAATGAGATTATTAATTGAAAACTTAATGTGTTTTTAATTTAATTAATTCCAATTAGTTAAATTAAAGGGTAAGACACAATTGGAACGGCTTATTTCCTATTATGTTACTTGATAATGAGATTGTTAACTTGAAATATAATGGATCTTTAAATTAATTAATGGGATTAATTGAATTAAATAATAAAATTTCACTATGCTTTAATTTTTAATTAGATTAATAATTAAATATAGAATGAGCTTGCATTAATTTTAAGGTCTATGTAAAATATTACAAAGTCCATTTCATATGCCCTAATTGGATATAATAGAAATAAGAATCTAACCATGTATGTAACACTGTGTATTGGAAATAAATTATTTAGAAGAGTTCCAAAAACTTAGAATTCACTATTCATGCTAGTATTCTAGTGATGGCATTGTTCACACGGTAGTTACTGTTTATCCTCCCCGCTTTACACAAAAAGAAAAAAATATTCACTAGCTTCCTTTATATTTTTTCTTATAAAATTTATCAAGGCACAAAGTAATTTGTGGAATTTTACAAAAGAGTTGGTGCGGATTCATTGGAGAAGCTTTGCCCGTGCATTGTTTGTGTGCACAAACTAGAGATTGTGCGTGAAATTTTATGACTTCTTGATTGTAGATAGAATTTGTTAGAAATATGATTTTAGGTAATAATTCATATAACTTATTATATTTTAACTTTATACAAGATATCCTAAGAAACAGGGAACCTAATGGCATGCGACCCATTTTCTTCCAACATTTTTTGGTACATGGTTGGCTCAGTGGTCTTCGAGGAGAAATTTTATCAAACTCACATTGTTCTCATTTGCAAGTGCCGCAGGTTGGAAAGCATCTCACAAGTTTGGCCTATCAATTTATGTAACACAATATTTAAGTTTCTAGGGGTTTGTTTATTTTGTTTGATAGGATTAAGGTTTTAAGGATTATTTTGAAAAATGAATTAATCCTAGGATACTTTAATGTCATGTTTACTAATATAAATTAAAATATAAGATAACTTAATAATTGGCATATTAAATGAGCTAACGTAGTTAGATTATTTTATGTTGGGTTGGATTATTTATCCAACATTTTAGAAAATTAATACTGGACCTGAGTTTTATCATGAGATTTTATCATTTAAAATAAACATATAATTAACTTAAATTAATTCATTTATTTAACCCAATCCTTAAAAGTGAACAAGCTTTGATCGCCAATAGGATTAAGCCACTTCTTAACTCTATTATCTATCCAGTTTAGTCTGCTTTTATTTCAGTACGGCTCATTACAAGACAGTATTTGGTGGCTCATGAAATTAATCATTTTATCAAGCAGAAAAAGAGATGTAAGAATGGATCGTCTGTGTTAAAATTAGATATAAGCAAAGCATACGATCATGTTGAATGGGATTTTTGTTCCATGAGTTGAAGAAATTAGACTTCCCATGAGAATTTTCTCTCCCTCATTGACATGTGCATTTTCCATGTCAATTATTCTTTCTGTCTAAATGGTGAAACTTTTGGGTGTATCAAGCCTCAATGGGGACTCCAACGCGGGGACCCATTATCCCAGTATCTCTTCACTCTATGGGCTACAGCGGAACCGTTAAAGGAGAAAAATGAACATCATACAAGGAGTGGCTGTAGTAAGAGGAGCTCTAAGAATTTCCCATCTGTTCTCCCATCCGTTCTGGACTGACATTAACCTTATACGTTGCAAAGCAAGTATTAGTGCAACAAAAGCGATTCAGGTGACACTTTAATGCTATACTAAGAAGTCTAGGTGCTAGTCATAAATTTCAAAAATCCATAATACTTTTCAGTAAGAATATCCCACTGTCTTTGCAAGACCAAATTATCTATGATTGTCCACGTATTTTCCCTGCTTAAAAATATATATTACAATCATTATATTTTTCAACTTTTCTTTCTATATTTCTCTTACTATTATATAATTTCTAATAGAATTATTCCTGAAAACATACCCAAAAAAGCTAAAACAAACGTAGCCCCAAAAATTTTGGGAGGTCGAGTAACAGAGAGGCATGGTCTGCACTTGGGACTTGCGAATGTGGTTGGCAGATCCAAGAAAGAATTTTCAGCTCTTTAAGAGAGACAGGGTATGGCATCGAATTTTAAAATGAAAATTAAAATTGTTTTCTTATGCAGGTAGGGAGGTTCTTATAATGGCTGTAGTACAATCCGTCCTGACCTATGCGATGGCTTGTTTTAAGCTCCCAGATAATCTCCTCTGAGAGATTCGGACTATTATTACTGACTACTGGTGGTCAGAGAGCTCATTAACAAAAATTCATTGGGTTGCTTGGTCAAAACTTAAGTGAAAGCAAGAAAATCGTGGGGATGCGATTCGGAGATCAGAAACTCTCTAATTTGACACTGTTGGCTAAACAGGCATGGTGGTTTATCAGTTCCCCAAATTTACATTTCCGTGAAGTTTTCAAAGCAAAACATTTCCGGAACTTCTCTTTTTCTTTCAGCAAGTCTGGGATGGAGACCATCCTATTCGTGGCCAAGTATTTTGAAGCCAAGATATGTCATTGACGTTGGATCTAGGTGGAGGATAGGTTTTAGGGCAAAGGTCAATCTGGACGGACAGGTAGACCCCCAGACACCATTGTTTCAAGCTTCTGAGACCTGTGAGGTGGGGTACCTTATTGACCCTATTTCTAGGAGCTGGATTGTAAGGTTAGTCCAGGAGATCTTTTTGGCTGGATGATGTGAATCTCATACCGTCGATGCCTTTGCCCTTTACATTCTTGGGGGATCAGCTTCGTTGGCACTTCTCTAAATCGGGGATGTTGTCGATTTGGAGCACATATCACTGAGCTGAGGGACATTTCAAATTCGATCCATATGGTTATAGGGGGTCTATCAATCAATGAGGAAGATTCAAACTGGAACTTTATTTAGCACACAAATGTGCCAAATAAGGTGAAAATTTTGGCGAGATCTGTAGAGAACGTATGGCTGTCTGAACTATGAGTATACCTCTGAAGTTGCTAGACAAGTTCGGGAATTATCGGATTTACCACAGGAGGCCATCTCAACATGGACAAACAATACGGAAGAGTGGTTCTGATCGGTGTACTCAAAATTAAAACATGATCAATTTAATATTTTTCCCGTTATTTTTTGGGCAATTTGGAGACAAAAAATAAAAGATTGAATAGGGATATTCACAATTTGGTAAACAGATTGAATCAAAGCAAAATCGAAATTTTGATATATAATGAATATTTATTTATTTTTATTTTTTTAATTTTTAAAAATTAAAATTCGGAATACTAAAATACTAACCAAACCAAAAATTTCGGTATGAGATTTAGTATGCAATTTTGAAATCATGAAATTTTGGTATGCTGAAAATTTTATTCAATTCGATTCTATTTTAATGAATGGACACCTAAGAATGAAAGAAAATGCTGATTTAATTCCAATGCCACAAATTTCTTTGGCAACTAAGCCCGTTTCTTGCCAAGTGAAGGACTAGACTTGCATTTGGTTTGCACTATGGAATTGAATTCAAATTAGAATCATTCCTCTCAAGTTTGGAATGAATAATTTATTACCATACATGTTTGTTTCAATTGTTATCTGGTTTGTTGATTTTTTAAGAACGCAATATCAGAAATTTTCAATTTTAACTTTGACTTAAATAAAGTTAAAAAATAGACAGTTGATAATAAACTTTGTGTGTGTAGTTCATTTATATATTTTATATTTTTATTAATTATAATATATTATAAATTTCTTATATTCTAAATAATAAAAGTAAAAATTATTGTAAATTAGATAATATCCGAAATTAAAAAATAAATATAAACATAAGTTGGAAAAAATAAAATATCAATGAAAAGTAAAAGCTATACATTAATATAAAATCAAAAAAATAAAAAAAGATTAGTTTGGGCGGGTGTAGTTGCTCGAAATGACTAGGGAGAGTTGTGAAGGGTGTGTATAGTTTTAGAAAAACACCTTCAAATAAAATATATTAGGAAAGGATATTGAGACAAAATAGCATTATAAACCTTTTATACTCTTTTTTGTGGATAGAGCTAAGGTAGCTAGATTTATTCATATTTTGTAAATAATTTTTTAAGCTTGCTTAGATATTTTTAAATACGCTACAGTACAATAACATTAATTATCCTTAAACACATACTTTGAATTATTCTTTAAAACTTCCATGGGTATGCTTTAAATTTATACAACATCAACACGCATGATAATAATTAAATAGTTTACTATTATTTGTACTTATGGTATTTTTTATTTGCTGCCACATTCATCTACACAAGAATGAAACCTTATTTCCTCAATTATTGTTGGTGTTTATTTAGAATACTTTATTTATAGTATGTTTTTTGTCCATTTATGCCCATTTCCATTTACTTATAGAGTTAATGGATAAATAAGTAATTTAATTTTGTGCCAACCAAAAAATTAAAATTTAAGTGTAAGAGCCATTATATATATAGTGTAGAAGTGTAGATAACAATTATGGTAACTCTGAAATTTACTTTACATATAAAATCATCTATTTATTTTCTAAAATATCTTGCGAATTCTTTTCTTTCATTCAATCATATCCTTACATTAGGCTCGAAAATAATTTCTTTTCCGCCTTAAAGTATGCCACACAAGCTTGCTTTAAATCTCACAAACACCGCATGCACATATACAAATGCAATTGTTTAACGTTAATTAAAAATAAAATAATTAACCATACACACAATATCGAGATTAGGGAGAGGTCATATTGTTAGAAGCAGCATTGATGGGCTTCTCCTCCGTGGGTATATTGGCATTGGGATTAGTCAGCCCTGTAAGATAAATAACAACCAAGCTTACAAAATGTAATAGCATTTCACTATGTTACTTCAATTTCCTGGAAAAATTCAGCTTACAAATAACCCGGCCTGGTTGCTTCTGCAACGGCAGCTGCTGCCTTAGCTTTATGGCGATATATGGCGAAAATCCCAGCAGCAATCCAGAAAACTAGGAAGATTGAAATCGTGCTCCCGACTATTACAGGCAACTTACTCTTCTTTCTTGATCTTACAGCAGGGGTTTGGAAGCTGCTGCTGGTAGTGGTGGTGCTACTGCTGTCATTGTTTCTGTTAGCCGTGGGAGGAGTTTTTGATGTTGAACAAAAGTTGGATGTGTATAAGTTGGTGTTACCATCTAGACTGCCATTAATTGGAATGGTTCAAGAAGGGGAGCAAATTATAGAGGCATGTACAATGCACAAGTTAAAAATATGTAGTCACGGTATCTTTAGAGGCCACCTTAACTTCAAGTTCTTGTTGCACGCTAGTGAATCTGGTACCAATCCGGAGAAGAGATTGTATGCCAAGTTCCTTAGATAAAACAAACATATATATGATAAGTCCATAATCATGATTGGAATAAGTATTTCAACTCTTTGTTACCATGCCAGTGGCTGTGGCTGGCTATGGTATAGTGAATTATGTCAGTTTATTTCTTCATTCATCTGTCAACTACTCTTCCAATCACAATAAAGATATAATCAGATTATATTTTCCTTTTTAAGTGATTTTTGTACCATGAAGGGAAATCGTAATCTTTAAAATAGTGAAAGGCAACACTTCCTTCAACCAAGTGACACCGCACTTCAGAAGCAATCCTGTTTCTGAGTTGTTCCAATAAAACTTAGATGTTTCTCAACATTGGCATTTATGTGCGAACATGAAAATTATTATTCAATTTTGCAAATGCGAAATTATTAACCATTTGATTAGCTAGATAATGAATTCCATTGGACAGTTACTAGCTAGATATAATAACTCCTTAGCACTTAAATAATTAAGATCCATCCATCTAAATATATAATTTCTATGGTCACCACACAAAACAAGAGCAAGTATCTGACGACATGGTTAAGTCAGAATTACAGAGTGAAGCAAACCATAAAGAGCATTGGAAATTAAAGGTATTAATGACCCGTAGCAAGAGGAGTGTTAGCTTCTTGTCGCCATATAATTAATATGTAAAGGGCTGGAGTTTAGTGTTAACTCACAGTTCTTGCAGATCAGAAAATGTGCCAAGGAATGAAGGAATGGTTCCTATAAGACTGTTCTGAGATAAATCTCTGAAAATCAAAGATCAAATTATATACGTTAATTTTCATTCAATATTAAACCAACAGAATATCATGAATAATATATATTTTTCTAAATTTATTCTTGGATCATAAAATCAATAGAGTGAAATCTATTTGCGTAAGGCAGCCTACATACTATTTACTTACATTCTCTGAAGAGCATCCATATAACTGAAGTCCGGAAGTAGCCCAACCAGAAGTTTGCTGCCAAGATCCCTGTATATTTATTTATCTATGTTTTTAGAGAAGGCAAAAATACGAGGAAAAAAAATTCTATATATAGGCCAACTAATTATATGCGTTACAACTCCAATAAGGATGTATTAACCAAGTAAACCATTTAAAATATGGAACTCTCACAGTGCTATTATCCTTGGTTTGGCATCAGCATTACACCGTATCCAAGTCCATTTAGGTGGAAGGCATGGATCATCATTCCTCTCCAACAACCATTGATATGTATTGCATAATGCAGCCAACCCTAACACTGAATCAATGAAAAATACATCACTGTGACAAATAAAATTAACTTGCATGCCTGGCGTCTTATTTATTTTTTGAATCATGAAAAGAGATTATGTGTGGTAATATGGGGTATGGACCTACGGATCCAACCTAACACAACATTTTGATTAACTTGACAATGATCAATTAATTGCAATAGTTTCCTAAAAAATCAATTTGAAAGCATGAAAATTAAGAGATGATACAAGAATAGCATTGCATGACAGATTCGAAATAAGTGCAATAAACCATCGTTGTAATTTGTTTTCCCGGTGTAGGTATGATCTGTGGCAAGGGAAACTGCTTTTGCTTTGGCAACGGTATTGTTGGAGGGGAAAACGCGTGAGAAATCAATCACTTCGTTGTTATTGTTCTGCTGCAACGATCTCCCTGGATTCATCAGCCATGTCCAAGTTATTGATGTGAACTTGGAGGAAGAACAATAATATGTGCACAGAACAAAATATAACATTAATGAAACAAGGATCCAGAAAACTCAGAAAGAATGCATTCGTGCACAATTTGGATTACCATCAGCAGAATTGAAGATAAGAATGAATGCGAAGAAAAGAGAATGCAATAGGTGGCTAGTCATGGGTGGAGACAGGTTTTGGGGCGGCAGCTTCCTCTCAATGGAAACGAGATCATGTCATCATCAACGCTGCGAAGAATGATTGAACAGATATCTTGGAATGTAGTTTGATTGAGAAGGAAGCGAAGCAGAAAACAAGAAGATTTTCTGGGGTTTAGATTTGACATGTTGTTTTCATTTCCACTTAGCTTAATTGGAGGCACAATTTGAGAATAAATAGCCGACATTGACCATGTTTAATTTCCATGTTCCCTGGAAAGCTGTGTCTGGGCACAGCTAGCAAGCAGAATTTCTTATAATGGACGGTGATTGGAACTATTCTTAGTTTAGTTACTAATAATTGGTGAGCACAGTCTTCGATGCACAATTGGCGACGCAAACAACTTGCTTAAAAAGTAATGATTAACTATATTGTTGCTTAGAATCCACTAATTCTGTGGCTAAGTGGAAACAAGGTACTTAATAAGATTCTTATTGAAACAAGGATTTACTAGTGGTAAAACATTTATGGTTTGATTATGAGGAATGATCTTGATTTAACTTGTGTATCAAGAAATTTATTATGATAAGATTTTCTGCTCATGTTCAACATTTTCGGCTTTTGCGATTACACCAAATAAAGAGTTACGAAATGTTAACTTGAACAGATTGGGTCGTTACAGATTTTTGTATACTAGTCTCACATTCTTTTCAATTAATAAAAACTCCCAAGACAGGTATAAATTGATTAAAATGCTTGATCAACAATTCATTCTAACATATATGCTAAAATACTTCATTAAAATAATTATTTTGAATTCTTAGTACATCCTTAAATGTAGTCTTGGTTATGTTTGGTCGGTAATTTTGATGGAGGATTAAATGATGGAGTTTTGTTGGGTATAAAATTTATATTAGGTTGTAAAATTTTGATGAGCTGAAAATTTGAATTTGTGTGTGTGTATAGCACTCCTTAAATACATTATCAGATATGAGAACATTTAGCACTACTTAAATTCATTATTAGATATAAATACGTATTTATATTTCAATTTTTTCAATTCTTATCTTTAGTTGCTATTTTATATCTAATAATGAATTTAAGTAGTGCTAAATGTTATGCCCTAATATTGAGATGTGACATGACAAAACTTTCAAGTTAAATAATTCAAAACCAGCAAAGCCAAACAAATAGCAAACTAAAAACCATTACAAAAAAATTCGTCATCCCAAGTGACATCGATTCAAGTTGACAATGTAATGAAATAAACGACTGTATGATGTGATGTCTCCAAATGATTATTTGAGTCATTAATCAGTTAGAATTACTAACCAAATAGCTTCTATTCAAAGCTCTTGGAGTTCTAGCATTGCATGTGTGATTTGCTTCTTCAGTCTCAACTAAGCTATCTACAAAACATTTCATAGAATTGAGAGCGATTAGTTGTCGAATATGTGGGTTTAACTATCTATTAAATGTGAGCATCACAACATAATATTTTCAATAAAATGACATGATGATATAATCAATTGGTGTTGAAATATCATATTTATTTTTGTACCATATAACATATTCAATAATTACATTTATTGACGTAACATGCTCATGGAATATTAGACAACCAATGTTTAATCTCTTTGATCAGGGTCTTAATCTTTAATTTCGATTAAGGAGAATTTAGTGCTCAATTTTCAACCATAATTGAGAGGGTCTAGTATTCAATCTTTAGCTACAATTGAGTTGATCTAGTACTCAATTTATAACCTTAATTTAGAGAGTTTAGTACTCAATCTATAACTACAATTGAGAAGGTTTAGCACTCAATTTATAACTTCAATTGAGAAGGCCCATTATAACTTTATACTCGCAGGTTGGAACTACCTCCTTCTCAATATTGACCAATTACCAAGAGCATGACCAACTTATTGTTAGACAAGTGTAGATGTAAAGACTTAGACAACAGAAGAAAAGAAGGCAGCACTAGCTAATTCAAAAGCTATTAATGCTATATTTACAGGTGTAGATGAAGAGCATTTCAAGCTCATATCAACTTGTGAGATGGCTAAGGAGGTATGGGACATCCTACAAAATGTTTATGAAGAAACTAGTGCTGTTAGGTTATTAAAGCTCTAGATTTGGCAATTCAGTTTAAAACACTAAGAATGAGAGAGAATGAAACTATAGCAGAATTCATTGGTAGGTTAAGATAAATAGCTAATCAAGCCTATTACTTGACAAGAAGTTTTTAGAGGCAAAACTTGTAAAGAAGACCTTGAAATCCCTACCTAAAATATTCACTCTCAAAGTAGCTACAATTAAGGAGGCTTAAAATGTGGATATCCTACGATTGGATCAACTCATGAGTTCACTTCAGACCTATGAAATAAATTTTAATGTAGCCAAGAAGGAGAAAGAACTTGCCTTTTTTAGAGGAAAAAGCAAAGTGATGGTGAAGATGATGTTGATTGTTGTAACAATGACAATAACGTAGCTTATCTAAGAAAGAAGCTGAAGAAATTGTTGAGCAAAAAGAAGCCAAATTTCAAGAAATCAGTTAAATTTTCTAAACATCCTCTTGCAGATCAAAAGAACAAATCTAAAAGGTGAGGAAAGGGCGAACTTGAGAAGAAAGGCATATAGTGTCATTAATGCAAAGGCTTTGGTTGCATTTTGGTGGAATGTGCCAACACCCTCCAAAAGTAGGGCTAGTCCATGAACTCCACTTAGAGTGATGATGGATCAGAGGAGTCTCATGATGAAGCTAATCACACCAAAAATCAGGTAGCTTTCAATTTGACAAGATGAAAACAAAAAGATTTTGTGACTCATGTTGTAACATTAGATGAAAACAATACTAATGTTGATGATGAACTCTACTTCCCTTACTAATTAGCTTGTGACAAGTTGATAGTCTTACAAATTGAGAATCATGCACTAAAAGAAGATGTGGATCACTTAAGGAATTAAACTCATTTTAAATGATGAATGTTCAAAGCTAAGGTACGAGTATAAAAAGCTTAATGAATAATATCATGACGCTAATCCAACTTTGAAAAAATTAAATATAGATAAAGCTAAATTGGAGAGTGTATTGTTAATAGGGAAATCAACATTGGACCACACAAGAATTGGTTACATAGGGATCACAACGATTGGAATTTTAAATAAGAAGGAGATTAAATTTGTTAAGGCAACTATTTCAATTGTTGAGCTTGTTGTTCCAAACAACAAGAAGGCAACAATGAACTAATCCACCAAGAGAAAGAAGCAAAAAGGTAATAATCTTTGTAATTTTTGCAAAAAAGCTGGACACCAAATGGGTCATTTTTTTTTTTTTTTGTTGCTAATAGATATGTTGTATGGAGGAAAAGTTGACAGTCATGTTGACAACATTCGACGAAACAACAAGTCATAAGGAGAATTTAGGTTAGAAAGTAATAAATAAAATGTCTTGTATCCTATACTTCACTAAGAGCTTATTCAAAAAATACTTGGTATCTTGATAATGGATGTTCTAAACACATGATAGGTCACAGAAGTATCTATTAAATTACAATAACATTTTAGGTAGACACATGGCATTTGGAGACGATCAGAAATGCTGAGTTATTGGCAAGGGAACTCTCAACATTGAAAGAATGCCAAGATTGAGAAATTTCCTACATGTTGACGGACCTGAAGCCAACTTATTGAGCATCAGCCAACTTTATGGTCAAGACTTGTCTGTAAAATTCACACAAGATCAATGCCAGGTATGTGACAAGGATAATAGTAGTATACTTGTTAGCAATAGAATAGATGATAATTGCTACACCATAAGCAGTAACACAGCTTGTCTTAAATCTAGCACTGAGGAGAGCGAAAATTGACATAAAAGGTAGGGACATGTCAACTATTAAGACTTGTTAAGGCTTTCAAAGACATGTGTTGCTTGAGGGTTGCCAACATTGTCTGAGGTAACATTAAATGTTTGTAGACCTTGTTAACTTGGGAAGTAATGTAAATCATCACACAAGGCATCCCAAAAGCTGAGTACCTCAAGAGTTTTGGAACTACTTCACATGGACCTCAAGTGACCAATGGAAGTCATTAGTGTTGGAGGTAAAAGGTATAGTTTTATTTATATTGATGATTATTCTCATTCACATGGATAGATTTCTTAGAGGAAAAATTAGAGACTTTTGAAGCTTTCAAAAAGCTGAGCACTTAGTTAGAGAATGAAAAATGCAAAGCTATTAGTAGAATCATGAGAATTCAGACAAACCATGGAAAGGAGTTTGAAAATAAGCACTTTGAAAACTATTGTTCCCAACATGGAGTCAAACATGAGTAGATGCCTTGACAAAATGGAGTGGTGGAGTTCAAGAATCACACAATCTAAGAGATGACATGTGTTATGTTTAATGCCAAGCAGGTTAACACCAAATGATGGGCTGAGGTAATTAATATAGATTGTTGCATAATAAACAGAATTTATGTTTGCAACATTCTATTGAAAACACCATATGAAATTTGAAAAAGTAAAAAGCCTAATGTATCTTACTTTCACACTTATGGGAGTAAGTGTTACATTTTAAAGGATAGGGATAATTTTGAAAAATTCTCTAACAAAAGTGATTGAAGATTCTTTCTGGAATACTTTAATTCAAGCAAGGCATACAAGGTGTATAATTGTATGACCATGAAGGTAATAGAAACAATGAATGTTGTGATAAATGAGGTAAATGATATTGAAGAATCAATCTCCTAACCAAATCAGAAGGATGACAATAATCAAAGTGATTAGTCTATTGGCAACACCGAATAAAATGCAGAGCGGATTGTTACAACTCAAGAGCCAATGCCAATAGAACAAAGCCAAGAAGAGAATATCCTAGAATGTGTGCCCTTATCAAGGATTCACAAAAATTATCTCCTAGAAGTTGTGACTGGAGATGTTTATGATTAACGCAAAATAAGAGAGGAACTAAAAGTAAATTATAGTGAATTAGTTAGTCACCTTTGTTTAGTTTCCACAGTTGAGCCTAAGAATGTGGAAGAGGCGTTTGAAGATGAATATTGGGTGATAAAAATGCAAGAGAAGCTCAATTAGTTCCAAATGAATGATGTATGGATGTTGTTTGAAAAGCCTAAAAATGCAAATATTATAAAAACTAAGTGGATCTTCAAGAAAAAAATTGATGAGAATGGGGCATTTTTGAGAAATAAATTGCAGTGATTTGCATAAGGTTATATCCAAGTAGAATATATTGATTTTGATGAGATATTTGCACCAATTGTATGACTCAAAACTATTAGACTTTTGTTGATTATGGCATGTACACTAAACTTTGAAGTCTTTCAAATGAAGGTAAATATCACGTTTTTGAATTGATTTTTGAAAGAAGTGTATGTAGAACAGTCAAAAGGGTTTGATGAGCCACATTACCCTCAATCATGTATACATGTTAAAGAAGGCCTTGTATGGCCTTGTATTGATTAAAGCAAACGTCCCATGTATGGTATGAGAGATTGGAAAAATTCTTGATACAACAAGGCTATGTTTGAGGCAAAGCTAACAAGACTTTATTACAAGGTAGAACAATGATGTGATTATCACATAAGTGTATGCGGATGACATCATGTTTGGATCCATCTCACCACAACTGTTGTTGACCTTTGTTGACAACATTTAGGAAGAATTCGAGATAAGCATGATACGTGAGTTGAAGAATTTTCTTGGTTTATAGGTCAAGCAAATGAATAATGGAAAATTTCCCTCACAAACCAAGTATACCAAATACTGGTTAAATTTAGGTTAGAAAGTTCAAGGTATGTTACAATACCACTATCAACATTTGTCAAGTTACATAAACATGAGCATGGAAAACTAGTAGATGAAAGTTTGTATAGAGGCATGCTAGGGAGTTTGCTCTGCTTAACAGTTGGTAGACCAAACTTGTGCTTTAGTGTTGATCTTTGTGCAAGATATCAAGCCAACCCCAAGGAAAGCCAAGTGATAGCCGTAAAAAGGATCATCCATTATGTAAATAGAACTGCAGAAATAGTCTTGTGCTATTCTATGAATACTAATGTTTCATTAATTGGAGATAATGATGCAGATTGGGCTGGAAGTACGAATGATAAAAAGAGTACAACTAGTGGTTGCTTCTTTGTTGGTAACAACGTGGTATCATGGTACAATAAAAAGTAAAATTCAATTACTCTCTTTACTACTAAAGCTAAATATATTGCAACTGGTAGCTATTATGCCCAATTGATTTGGATGAGACCAATGATGATAGACTATGGTGTGTGGAAGAATTTTTTACAATAATGGTGCAACCAACATGTCTAAGAACCTTGTTCAAAACTCATAAACTAAAGACATGGACATTAAGCATCATTTTATTCATGAGTTGGTTGAAAAGAAAGAGCTTGTTATTAACTATGTTACAATAGTGAGACGAATGGTAGATATATTCACAAATAATATCAATGCTATAAGGTTTAAGTATCTTAGACGCTAACTACGCCTCTACCTAGTTTGTTGACCTAGACTGCCTGAAATGATAAAGGGTTGTAGAACTTGTTAGGAGTGTTGTCACAATGGGATAATTCTCAATAATAGCCATTGATTCCCCTCATAAATGCAATTTTGATTTTCAAATTTATATTGTGACCATCATTCTCAGATAATTTTAATGGAGAATCTCTACCATATCTACTACATATCATATCACCCTCATTTTTTATTTTTCTCTTAAATTGTTGTGACATTTTTCAAAACACTACTGAGAACAAACATGGCAAGAAGAAAACAAGGGCACCAGCAAGAAGAATATGGGTAGACCCTTAGCTACTAGAACCTATTGATGTTTCACCACCTCAAGAACCCCCAATTCATGGGGAAGTCGTGGAGGCATGACCGCTGTAGATAGTGTTCCCCATCATGCCTACCCAAAATATATGAGAACAGATACCACTAGAGGCACCAATAGAGGAACCCAGTCTAGAACCCATGTCAAAGATAAGAAAGACAACATAGAAAGGGGGAGGTCATAGAGGAAATGGGAAAGAAGGCAGATGAAGAACCTAAACCAAAGGGAGTTGCAGACAAGAAATAGGTGGTTATAACTGATCCACAATAAGAACAAGAAAGGGACACAACAAAGCCCATTCAAGAAACAGTTACTGCTTAAGAAAATGTAAAGGATAAACCCCTAGTAGTGGAAGAATTAGAAACTGCTCCACAAGAAAAAGGACATAGAGGGAGTTGCAACCGATGTCCTAACAGAGTCTATTGAGTCACCGGCTATAGAAGTATTTGCCACAAAGAAAAGTAAGGTTGAAATTCCTAAGACAAGCAGAAGGCTTTGCCTAAAAAGAAAGATTGAATTCAAAGATGATTCCAAAGAGGATAATAGTGATGTTGGTGACCCAAATGCAACACTGGTCACTACAAGCATGGCAACCCTGCTGTACTCACTTGGGACGAAGAAGCTAGTCAATTTGGGATAATTGATTTTCCAAGCAACAAAAAACTATGTAGAATCAGATTTGAGCAGGTATGTTTCCTTTCCTTGTCTAATTTAAGCTTTACTTCAAAGGAAACATGTTAAGGTGTAGCAGATAGGAAAAGATCTTGTACAAATGGAGGAAATGCTGCAATACTGAAAGCAATTATAAAAATTGGCCAAGGTGGATGACCTTAGTGATCAACCTCTAGTAGAACATGAAGTACATTTGGATGAGTCCAAAGGGAAGATCTAGGATATTATCAATAATTTGGATACCATTGGAAAAAACTTCGATGTACAGATCGCATGATTACAAGCACAACACAGGTAAGTTAAGTTGGAGGTTGTCAACTTATGGGCAACATTGAGGCAGATTAACAATAAGCTGACTGTTGTGTACAACCAGAATCGAACGCACTTACCTCCCTGGCCCCTAATAAGGGTAGACCTTTAATGAGATAAGCTATAAAGTCCTTGCCACGTTTGCTTGCCCTTTGGCAAATTGGTGGCACAAAATTGGAGATAATTGGAAGTAAAAGGTAAGGGGGAGATAGGTAAAATTACTAAACTTCAATGCTATATCTGCGTGATTTTGGTGGATGCTCAAATGCTTGCTTGCTAAATTGTTGTTTTTGGTAATGTTTTCATGATTTTAACCTGATGAATTTGCTATTTCAATGAACATGATGATATTAGATGACATTTTAGGAGTTTGAATTTTAGTTTGTAGGAGTTGAAGAATGAATAATCCACTAGTGAGTATTGACAAGAAAAAATTGTTTAGTGTGATTGTTGAGAACAATTACTTTTGTAGTTTTTCATTTAGTGTGTAATAAACTGATGTAATTGGATAGAAACATTGTAAAGTGAAATCAACTAGATGAATGAAAGAGCAGTGTTTGGAAAATTAGTCTACAGTCTTTGTTATTCTGTGTGCTAAGAACAAGTTAGAAAATATCTATTGTGTCACAATGTGCTAATGGGAGAGATTGTTAATATGTTAGTATTGACACATTGTAAACAACATGAACCAAATTGAAAAATCCTAACTTGTCAAGAATTTTATCATGATCATGCAAAATGAATAAGGCTTTTAAGATATTTGAAAATATTAGGATATTGTTGCTAAAGAATTCCTCAAATTATGGAACAAAGTGGATAAAGATTATGTAAAGTCCACGTCTATTCTGTAATATCCAATTCGGTTATGCTGTACAGTTGGCAATATTTTCATCACAACAAAAAGAAATTTACCTATGCAAATATTGATCAACATGAAGTTGATGATATCAAGAGATTACGAAAAAAGAGTCTTGATAAACTTAAAGAAATAGTAGATAAGAATAGATAAGAATCTAGTTGTGGTATATTAGGTTGTTGACAATTGACTTTAGTTAACAAAAAAGATTTTGGCTAAATTCTAGGAAGTTGAATTCACACCATATAGAAGCCCAGAAGTAGTAGGGCTTCTTGAAAATGATCTACAAATAAAAGACTACTAATATTCTGATGGAAAGCTAGGAGAACAATTTAAAGAGTCTATAGTGAAAAATCAATAGTTCTCCCATGTGCAATGAGTGTCATGATTATTGTATTTATTTGTTGAGAGAGTAAAGAGTGTAGAAAAAACAAAATCTAAAGAAAGCT
Source organism: Avicennia marina (assembly GCA_019155195.1). Taxonomy (NCBI): domain Eukaryota; kingdom Viridiplantae; phylum Streptophyta; class Magnoliopsida; order Lamiales; family Acanthaceae; genus Avicennia; species Avicennia marina. The sequence continues at coordinate 15,038,153 of CM032759.1, read as the reverse complement.
TAGCATGAGGAAAAGTAAACCCTAAAAGGAGTCTATGTATACATTATGGGATAGTGTGTTGTCAATCAGTGGGGAACCTTAGGATCGAGGTAGTGGAGTGAGTGAGAGATTTGTGTTTTATCTCTTTATTTATATTTGCTTAGTAAAGCATTTTTATTTATATTTGCTTAGTAAAACATTTTACTGGACTACACGCTGCAAATGTAGGAGTAGTTTCTTTGAATTGCGTTAAATATTTTATGCTTCATTGATTTTTGGTTGCGTTGTTGTGTTGTGTTTGTGTGATTCCAACATGATTTGCATCATAAGTGTTTCAACCCTAATCTATAAAGACAATAACTTTAAAATGAATACAAATTCTCTAAAATATTGCAAAATTTCATTAGAATTTCTCTACGCTAAGTTTTGAACCCACCTAATACTTATCTCTATAAGTACTATTCTAATTAATTTTGGTGGTACTCATGATATGTGGTATGAAGTAGGATATGTGAATCTTGTATTATTAGTAGGATTTCGACTCTCTATTATTAACCTATAGAGTTTAGCTTTATTTTAAGTTTTATTATAGATTGTATTCCTCGATAATGAGGGTTGACCCCCTCTAATCATGCTCTTGATTTATTCTGGTCATCATCTATCTATTTATCATTTTCCTTTCACACTCATTTCCTTAAATCAAATATACTATTAATTGAGTTGCACTGTCGGTCATCCTTTTTAAGCTCTCATTAACTATCTCTATTGATACTAAAATTTAAATGTTGTTACATATAACTTAACAATCATAAAAATAGCCATGCTTGTGTCTACATTTCACTCTATAATGTCGTTGTATCATGAGATTAGTTTAAGAGACCTTGCAAGCAACGTGCTCATTGCCAACAGTTAGCTTATATATATGTATGTATGTATCCATTTTATATATTAAGTGTTTAGGCACTTATAGAGGAAATTTATTTGTATAACTCTCTCTCTTCAACTTAATAAAAACAAAGTAGTCTTTATTATTATTTGTTATTTTTTATTCTTTTTTCTAATTACAATAATTTTTGCATAAGTATAAAATAAATATTTTAATAAATTAATATATATAAATAAATAAATTAAGTTATTATTAATTTCGTATTATATAAATTTATGTACACAAGTAGAGTGCGTCTACATTATTAGTTATTATTATTAAAAGTTTGAGTCCATTTTGATAATACAAAATAAAATTACACATTTATATCTTTTGGTTACACAACGTAAGATCACACATTTCCGTTAGGTCAAATTATTTTTTTAATTTCTATCTTTTACATCTCTTTTTTTTTCAATTTTGCTTTATTTTTATTTTAAATGTATTTTTTATATTTTAATTTTAAATAATATTATTTATATTACTTAAAATATAATAATTTTATAACATATAAATAATTTGAGACACACATAGGGTGTGCCTATTTTACTAGTGTATGTGTGTGTAGGTACGGCATGTGGTCACAATTTATATTATCCTTATTCACAGAGTGTACAAATCAAAATAATTTGAAAAAAAAATCTATTCGAATCAAATGCAAATATTTCTTTAAAAATACAAAAATAAAATTGGTATAATTTGAAAATCTTCTCCATGCGAAAGCCTGTAATGCTTCCCCATTTTGAGGTAAAATTATGACTAATTTGGGCATGTGCAGATATGCTTATGCATTGGCCAACATTAATTAACAGCTTTATTAAAGCCAAAATTCCAATTAACTCTTTAAGTGGCTGTCTCAAAGTAATTGTACAACAAAATCCACCAAGAGAATCACCTCAGAATGTTAATTTTGTCCTTTGCAACATTGAAATATATCTAAAGATAAATATGTCTGTTGGGTTGACATCGGTGATCGTGGATTTGGTGGCATCTCCTTTTTTCCACACTCGACCAAATCAATCTTTCTTTCTGTGTTATATTATATATGCCCAAAAGGAAATTTTGGTATTTTATTTTTCTATTGTTACTGTAGAATTAATATGGGAGGCAGATGCATGCACCTTGTGGGACTTGTGAGTATTTAATTAGACCGAAAGTCTAAAATAGGAACACTGATTTGTACGATTTATTGACATTATTATTTTAAATGATTATATCTTTTGATTAGATTACGAAATGATGTGGTCGTCTCCTGTTGCTTGGATAGCCTGTCCGTCAACTTAGAATTTTGTCTAGATTGTGTTTTATCTTTTCTTTTTATTTTTATTTTTATTTTTAACTTTCAATTAATTTTATCGGCTTTTATCTTTTTAGTTATTTTACTTTTGCTTCCTCGTTCGTCTAGATAGATTTAGTATACTCGAAGTTTTAAGGTTTATGGAGGCGCAACACTTTCCATCCTAATTTTCAAATTTCTTAGTGAATTTCATCATTTGCCAAATTATATTCAAGTAAATTGTAAAGGCTCTCACCCTCAACAATTTGGAGAGAGCAAATTGCACTTTTTGTTGTATCAAATCAAATAGAATTCAGTTCGTTTAAAGTCTCACAATTTACGAAAATGATATTTTTCGTTTTAATATTTGAATTTTTTGAGCATATTCCATTTTTTTTTCGACTTTGACGAAGATGAAAAATTCAAATGAATGAATCGGGCATAGTTGTTCTTTCAACCATTTGAAGTGAAAATCTACATGAACCAGACGCAAGACTTCGAATTTTCTTAGTGATTTTTTCGAACATAGTCTACACGCCCCCAAGTTGTAGTTCTTGAGTTGAGCCCGTATCTGTTACTTTGAATTATCAAATGCCGATTCAGTTAAAAATTAAAAATTTGAAATTGAGCTAAATATTATTCCGATTTTTCTATTTTTCTTATTTTAGGTAATTAATACCCTACATCAATTCGTATGCTAACAATACATTTACAAATCCGTAATCATATGTTAATTTTTAACAATCAATATATATATAAGATATTGTTTGATTTTAATATGCAGTTTTGAAATCATAAATTTTCAAAATTTTTATAAAAAATATGACAATGTCGAAATCTTGGTTTTGGTTTTAAAAATTACTTTAGAAAAATAAAAATAATTAACTATAGCTTTTAAATAAAACATTGCATACAAATATATAGCTTTATAAATAGTAATTTTTATTTGTCAATATATAAAATATTAACATTTAATTTCAATATACTTTGTAGATTTCATATATATGTCACTCTCGCAAGAAATTTTGAAAATACAATAAATTTCATTTTAATTTTAAAATAATCATAAAAGGACATAAAATTTACTCAAATTCAAATTAAACTTTAAATATTATAAATAAGTCACTGATGCATCTTTTAATACCGTATTAATTTATAACTATAAGTACATAAATGTACATGCAAGATATTAAAATTTGATTTTGATGTAATTTTAATTTTAAAATTGTTAAATTATGTAGGAAAAGTTTTAGAATATTTAATTTCTTCGAATTTAGAAAAATCATAAAATCACAAAAAAAATAAAAAATAAATGATGAAATTCGACATTCTAAATGAACACAATTATGCATCTTTTAAACAAAAAATTTGTATATATGGTATAAACATAGAAAGGTTGTTTAAATTGTATAATTAAATAATCTCCCACATTTTCAGTTAAAAAATAAATATTTAGTGGGAGATAATAACTAAAATTATGAAAACCTTATTAAATTAATGGGATAATTACATCTACACCCCTTGAGGCTTGACTAAATTACAACTTACCCCCCTCTAGTTTGCTAAATTACTATGACCCACTAACACAAGAAAAACCTTTCAGCGGCAACCCACTAGTAGCATTCCGGTGGAAAAATAACAAAAAATGCCCAGAATGCCCCTCCAATGCACAAAGATTGAGATTGACCAAATTTCATGGGTGACACTACCCTTTGGGTCTATAACAATTCGAATCCAATAGCTATATGACCTATTTGTAATATAGTAAACAAGTAGAAGGACTAACTTGTAATTTTTATAGGAATTTTATAAAATTGCCACTTTTTGACTATTTGTAGTCGTTTTGCTTGCATGTATAAATATGTCTGCACACACATGGATGTTGTGCAACAATATAGCTTCTCAATTGAGTTTTGCACAACAAAGTTTTTGTAGATTAACATATAGAAAGGCGAATACAAGAAATGAGAACAAAAATAACCATTATGATTTTTGAAACAAGACAAAATCCAGGCAAACTTTGGTATTGTTGCTTAAATCATGGTTTTTTTGAGTGGTGACATCCAATTGAATATCCTTCCCAAAGAAGTTTTGAAAGTGTTCAACCTCAAACTCGACAAAAAGATGAAGTTACAAGTAGAATCCAAAGGTCAATTAATAGAGGAGTTCCTTGATTAAAAACAAATTATTAAGCCACTTTTAGCAAATAGTGCTTTTCATACTGTTCCTACTATGCTAAATGTGTTAAATGTTGATGAAGTGGTAATGTGCAATTGATGAAGTCTTACGTTGTCAAGTTAGTAGCAACTATGCAACGCTATGCCAATTACAGTACACAAACACATTACATAGTACATAATATACATTATCTCGAGCACACAAACATGTCATCATCAAAATGCAATGCATAACACAAACATCGTCATCATATTACAGACTAAACATGAATATTATCCCAATATCACCAACAATCAACCATTGTCAGATTACAAAATAAATATGAACATCTATCATCACCTTACCAAGCACACATAGGGCAAGCAAAAATAAAAGTATATTGTTTACAAACTTTCAACCCATCATCGTCCTACAAATCACATGTAAGGGAAGAATAACCTAGTTAGTGCCACTTGATACATCAGGTCATCATAGAAACATTCAGTCCAAATCAAACAAAGTATTAAATGCAATTACAATCCACCATCAAAGAAACACTAAATTCAAGTAAATGACATTACATAATTGGACACTAAGGATTAACACTGATTCCCTTGCTAACTATAGCCCTCACAACCAATGATTTGATACTAGCATCTGTCTTAGCTATTGTAGGCCTCCTTCTAGCACTTCTTTTTCTTGTGGTCCTTGGGCTCAAACTGATAACTGCTATGAAAGGGTTTGTGGAGATACCTAGAGTTGAAGGTGAATGGCCAGTATTCATGACACGATCCCAAGGATCCGTCGAATTTCATTTTAATATTTATTAATTTTAGTTTTATTAGTTAATGGGCTTAATTAATAATTGGGCCGTGTGGGCTTTTTAGATTAAAGTCTGATAGTTTTAGTATAAATAGTAGTTTGTTATTCAATTGAGGATAAACAATACAGAGTGTTTTCAATTAATTCAGGTTTCTTTCAATTCCCTGAAATTGATTCTTTCAATTTCTCGTGAGTTTCTATCCCAAATCGAGTTATTCCGAATTGGTTCGAGTGATTCGTAACGTATCAATCAGCAATCGGTGTGCTGATTGTGGCCGTTCTTATCGGGTTCAATCCAATCCTACCACGTTGGGTCGGCGTTCTTCGCCCGGTTCGCGTCCCTGGGGTTATCGGATTCGGGTTCGGTTACACCGTTCTATCTGACGCGATCGTTGATCACGTCAATTCATCTCTGGTGCTAAAGCTAAAGGAGCACTGGGGGGAGAGGGGAGACTAAGCTTGAAGGACTAACATAGCTTGGTGCTTCTTGTGTGGTTGCTCTCCTCTTATTCTTTCACATGCTCTTCTCTTGCTACCACTTTTGGATGTCCTTAGTGTTGAAACTCAAGGAGAATAAGTGGTGTCAAAGCTAGGAATTGAAGTTTTTGGGCTAACATGGCTAGGTTTTGTTTCGGTGGATGCTCCCCTCCTCTTGCAGCCACTTGCTTTTTTCCTAGGTTTATCTTTAACTTGTGAAGCATGTGCAATTTTATCTCCAACTCTAGAATTGCTATTTTTAGTAGTCTGCCACCACCAGCAACATCAATACTAACCACCATAAGATTCATTAACAAAGTACATTAGTATGTATAAGTTTCTTTTACCTCTGACAGTTCAATTTCATCATTTAACATTAGTGCATTAGATGTGTTACTTTAAGAAGTTGCCCTAGGAACCTACTATGTAACATTGACACATGAATTAATTTTGAAATACAAAGTTGAGATTCTGAAAAGTTAGAAAGCAATCACCTAGTTGATTGGATAAGTCCACCTATTATGACCAAACTTCTGGCATTTCTGGCACCTTATCATGCTAGATCTTTTTTGTACTAGAGGGTCACTCACTTCCATTTTCATACTCTTTCTAAGTCTACTCAGTCCCTTCTTGATCAAAGGAGGGTTAAACTCCTTAGGGCTCACATCCATATCCATGGGCCAAAATGTTATATTAGGTATTGGATGGATAATATGATCATATGGCTTCCTATATTTCTTGGTAGAGAAGGCAGCATCACATAACCTTTCCAAACTTGCCCTTATGTAAGTAATTGTAACTAATACATGCCTACAAGGCACTCCACTTTTGCCCCACACTTTATAATCACATTTGCTGTCCCTCATATTGACTACTCCCACAATTTTTATTTATTTCATTTAATTCTCTAAATTTATACTTATTCTATATTTTCTATTTCTCAAATTGTTTTTTTTTAATCATCTCATGAAGAATATAAATGGTATAAAATTTATAAGTAGAAGTTTTTGTTGTTGTTATTATTATTATATGCATAGACATTTAATGTCATTGAATTTTAATTTATTATATTTTTGGTCAATATCCTCCTTCAATTTTTATTTATTCTAGTTTTTCCTATTTATATTTCATTCTTTTTCTTTTATTTTATAAGTACTATAAAATAATATTTATAGAATCAAGTACACATTTGCCCTTTATAAAAATTCTATGGCAACATAAAAAAATCATTTCTACTACAATTATAATCTCATTTACAATTTTTTTTCTTTCTATCTTCTTTTTGACATGGTTTTTTAGTCTTTATTTTCTATTTTATATCTGCTTCTTTGTAAAAAAAATTAAAAGTCTGTGTCATGAGAAAAAATGATGATACTTTTGAATTGGTAAATAAATAATTTTTTTTGTATGGAAGTCATTTTTAGTTGGTAGATTTTATTTTTTAACTAATTTAAGTGTTGAAAAATAAAAGTATCAATACACAATTATATAAAAATTATCATTTAAGGATAATTTGTCATTAAAAGTAAGTTCATAGTATTTGTATGTTGATTTCTATTTCTCAATTATGGGAATAAAATTTTGAATAACAATTGTGTTTCTTTCTCATTCCTTTTACGTAGTTGTCGTGGAATAGCTTATATTATGTTGATTCCATTCCTATATTTTTTCTATTCCTACCTTATTCTATTCACACATACCAACTATGTCCTAAATGTACTAACCTACGTAGTGGGGTGGGGAAAAAATGCCATCTTTTTATAACATAGTATAGTTGAGTTGAGTTTTTAAATATTAATTCTGGCTTCATTCATTTTTGATTATTAGATTCAAGTTTTATGGATCATATAGTCTATGTTTGTTTCCAAATTCTATACTACTCACCCTCACTTAAAAATTTTACAAATCAAACATCTTACCATACAAATTTTATTTAAATTTAAATCCAAAAATTTTCCTTTCTTATCTTTTATAACAAACTAATAACTTTTTAATAATTATATATGCTAACAATCAAATCAACACATATAGGTGTGATCACAGTGTAGTTTCAACTTCTTTCAATAAATTTCAAACCAAATTGCCATATGCAGTTTTTTGTAACAAAAAATCAAAATTGTGGTTTTAAAAAACCAAAACCAAAGCTCAATTTTGAATGGTTTTGTATAGTTTGGTGTGGTTTATAAACAAGTTCTTTTTCAATACTAATTAACTTATGATATGTAAAGAAATTCAAATATATCAATGGTACCATTCATACATACTTTTAATAATTCAAATACTAACTTAATCTCAATAAACAAAAATTAGATACATTCCACAACAAGTATAAGTTGAATATAATGCAATATAAAAATAACGATTGCCCCTAAATAGAGTTTTATTATCGGCAAAAGTATTATCCCTTTTTCATTTTGCTAGCCTAGTTACAATATATCATGGGAAACCAAATTATAGCAGACATACACATCACTAATTCTGCAAAAGAAAGAGAATAATTTAAGAATAATGAGGAAAATAAGAAAGCCAAAAAAATAATTTTAAATAGAGGTGCAAAACTGATATACATTCCATGAATATTAATGTTTTGCATTGGTATCCAAGCTTTAATAAATAATTATACAAATATTTTACTCTCCAATGGCTAATTTAATAAAAACTAATAGAGCCATTGTCATACATATACATGTAATCAGTTTAAATTAAATAATGATGGAGAGTAAATGTTTATGTTTGAAGAACAAAATCTTGTTTTGACCTTTGGGTTACACCAAGAAGTAAGAATCATATATAAACACAAATTAAGTACAAATGTTAAAATATATAAAATATATAAAAAGTAAAAGACTCATTAATCAGCATTCAATGATTTTTTGATAAAACATAATTATTTTCAATTAAAATATATTTTTTATACTGCCTATAAATTGTGGCAATGGCATTGGAAACAATGGTTTTAATTTTTAATATTTTCACATTTTTTATCAATAATTTAATAAATTTTAAAAACAATTTAACTCATATTTTAAAATTTACCTTCAAATATACTTATTTTTATTGTTTTCTGCTTAAGGTGATGATAATTTAATCATAAAATTTGATAGAATTGGAAGTGCCTACATTGTATGCAAAAATATTTTTTGTGTAAAAGATAACTGTCTTACTTTAAAACATTTATAGATCTAGATAAAAATCAATATTCAACTATATTTTATTTAATGTAAATATTTAATTTTATTTATATTTTATACATAGAACGGTGCAGCTTTTTAAATCCAAAATTAACACCAAACCACATTTTGTGGTGCGTTTTTTTTAATTTAAAATTACGGATTATGTCTTAAATTATTATAAATGGTTTGGTTTGGTGCAGCGTGGGTGGTTTTTAATTTTTTATAATTACTTCTAAACACATATCCCCATAATTTTTCACGTTATATTTATTTTTTGTTACTTTATAAACCTATATATTATCACATTATTCAATTATTATTAAATATTAAATATATATATAAAAATAATTTTACTGCCTAATGAAATCATACAAATTAAACGTAGTTTTACCCCAATCAGAACACCCGAATTTTTCTCTCCTATCCCAATCAGGAAACAAATATAGCCATAGAGACTTGTTGATCGCTAGTTTGGTTATTAGTCAAAATACGAGGCGTTTTTCTGATTTGAACCTTTTAGAAGACAAGACATTTTCAGTTAGATCACAATTAAATCCGTCTCTTTCCTCATTATTCTATCCCAAATAATTGATTGTGGTAACCAAATGAATCACAAGAGTCTTGTTTGGATAGAAAAGTAATTATGAGAGTCTAAAATGAACGAAAAGAAAACTAACTTTTACCAAATATCTGTTAAAAAAATAACAACAGTAATAATATATATATATATATGTAGAGAGAGAGAGAGAGAGAGAGAGAGAGAGAGAGAGAGAAGAATCGCAAATACTATTCGAAATTTAGAAAGAGTGCACGGTGAGATATCTAGAAGCTGACTAAAATCTTATCACATACTTAGTGAGTAGGGCCCCCTCTTGATCTTCATTTCTCAGTAGGTGATTCAATGAGAACTAAAAAATATATATATATATAAGACAAATGCTTCGGTCAGCTACACGTACATTTCTCAATTTACTTTTATATTGGGACCCAAGGTTTCATTATTTGGTAACAGAAAATACCAGCAACATGTCTATCAAAAACATCATCTTGAAAATAAAGAAAATCAAACTGAATAGAATTAATTACACATACGACATGATGAACAACTACGTGAAAACACAGGCATTAATCCCATTGAACCCACCAAACTGGCAGCATATAAAAAGTTTTAAGTGAGCCCGGGGAGCATAATAAATTTACAACCACACCCAAGCGTTCTGGAACATGTTGCCAACCCTAATCCATACATCAATCTTGAGAAATCAATCCAGGCAGGTCGATCAAACCTAATCAACCATATGACGAATTGGTTAGAAGAGACCAAATCCAGCCTGAGGTAATATATTTCCCCAACAATCCAATTTTTGTCATGCAGTGGTGGGGCAGGGTGGTTGGTTCAATGTTGTATAAGTGTCCTAATAGTGTCCGCATCAATGCTAGTGATCGCTCCAGAAGCCAGAAGTTGAGCCACTCTCTCACTTAGCTCATCTACTTCTCTGTGCAGTTTCTTGAGGTATTTGCTTGTCTCCTTGATAATCTTTGCTGCGGATACCTGCCATGCCTTACCATTGAAAAAAAGCACAAAAAAGTTGAAGGGTTAGGAATTAAGAAATTTATTTCATGTCTGCTGACTTTCGTGAAATACCGTGCATGCATATGCACAGTGTGTGAAAATTCCTGTCGGGAGATCGGCAAAGTTATCTAACGCTACACCTTTTATTGCAATAAACTAGTTGTTAGTCTGCGAGATGGGACCAATGGTAGCTAAAGTTTTCTTACTTCCATGGAAGTCCTTGTATCTTTTTCTCTTAAAAAGCCTGAAGATATGGTGACCGTATTTATTTATTGTTTAAGTGTATACTAAAACAATGTTTCAGTGTTCATGCCTCATTAATATATGGCCAAAATGGAATCATAGAGTTGGAGGGCTTTCAGCTTTAGCTCGATTTTTATGACGATTTACAGAAATTCCCCACCATGGAACAACTGCAGCCAAATTATGAAAACTGTGTCAAGAGCGAAAACTGACGAGTAAAACTTGCCTTTGTATGACTCTTGCTTGAACTAGAATCAGGCAACAATTCTTGGAGCTTTGAGATGAGATCATTAATCTCATCATCTGTAATTCTTGAAACTCTTGCTCTCCTACTTGACATTTCTTCAACTGATATGACACACACACACACACACACACACACTGCTGTCACACTATTTACTACTTTGAAGAATGAGTGGGGGAAGCTGAAAGGAGGGCATTGAGGCCTTTTAAAACGGAAATCAGAGCGGGTGCTGGTTAGAAAAGGCCAACAACGCACAAAAAGTTGCGTATTCAAATTAATGTTAATGGGGACGCGGCTGTTGTAACCTTGCACTACAATTGGGCCCACAATTTTTTGGCCCTTCTGCCACTGAAGTTATTGTAGAGAAAATGCATCCGACGCAAATGTATAGTGTGATATATCGTAATTTTAATATTTAATAAATTATTTATATTTGTTATAATTTTAAACATCTAATGCATCAGGTGCATATTCCAATAGACGGTCTGATGAGTTCTTTTCCCTGTTGCAATCCCAACTACCGTCTACATTGCACCAATCCCCTCCAGAGGGAATTGGACATGTGTCTGAGCGTTATTGCTTAATCAGGGTTAGTAACGTAGATTTTTACATCCCACCAGAAAGATACCTTTGTTTCTCATTTGCTTAGAATTTGGGCTCTCCGGGATTGGCCTTCTTGTCAGTTTAATTGCCATTTGTGGCTTAAAAAACTGAAGGTTCAGAGTTCAGACAACGGTTCTTGGGATTATTCTAAACATAATTTTTAGAGTAGTATTAAGGATTCTGTTTGTCTACTGAAATCTCACAATTAGATGCTATTTCTTCCAATCAAATGTTCCATTTATAGAACACTTGCTGTGGTATTCATTTTTTTAATCATCTTTGGTAGTATTCACCTAGGAAGCAAGGAGAAAAAAAAATGCGAACCTTTTTAACTTTTTCATTTCTGTTTTTGTTTGGAGCAGTTTAGAAACAGTGATTACTTGGCCTTAATTATCATACTATGGATCTGTGTTTTAAAAATTGATTAAAACCAGGCAATTGAACTGGTTGAACCATAGACCGGTTAAGCAAAAGGTTCAAATAGGACCTAAAAACCAAAATATAATAAAACTAGATAAAACCAACTAAAATCGTGGTTAAACCACTAAACCAGGTGAATCAATCACGATTCGTGAAAATCGAACGGTCTAAATTGATAAATAAGTAGACTTTTAAATCTTAATTTAATTTTCATTTTTTATCATAATTTATATATCTTCGATTGGTTTTCTTTTATAAAGAAAATTTCAAAACCAAATAAATTATTTTTAAAATGTCCAATAATTTTTGATTTAAACACATATTGAATATGTAAGACATTTAAATTCTATTATATTTTTATTAAATATTTGAATAAGATCAACTTTTTTTTTATATTTTTACATTTATTTGTTGAATTAATATTTATTTTTTATTTTTTTGTATTTTTATTGTATTAGTGCAATAAATTTAACTAGTAATAGTAATTAAAAATATGTAAAATTAGATTCAAATAATTTTTTTCTTAATGTTCACTATTTTATATATATTTAATATATTAATAACTATTTATAATATAAATATTAATTTAATCATAGTTGAACTATCGTTTGAACTAATAATTTTAGAATAGAAAATTGATAAATCTTTTTAATTTGATGATAAATTTAATTTTTAAAATATTTTTGTAGATGCAGTCAGAGTCGGTACTTTTTCAATCGTCCCAAAAATACACAGCACCATTACTAAAAGCTGATCAGCATAGGAAGTACAACATCAAAATTAGGGCTAACTCAGAACATGGTCATGTTGTGATGCAATCTAACAGAGTCGACAAGACGTGAGACCCAATCAAAAGTTGAAAACGCTGCGTTCGGTTCGCTGCAAAAGTTTATATATTTTGAAGGCAACCATGGCTCGTAGCTCAAATCAACATTGTTCATTGTGAGCAGTAAAATCAGCCTCATAAATACAAGTCCTGGCCTTTTGGAATGTAACGTGATACGACAGTTCATGTCATAAATCAATAATTGATATCTATTGTCAAATCAGTTCTTGAATGGCTGCATCTGTAGGTTGTGCATTGTTCATAAAATAAATCAATACATTGAATTTGGTGGTTGCGCATTCAAAGCTCAAGGAGGCTTGTGTAAGACATTAAGGAGTTGTTTGGGTGTACTTATTTATGGGTTACGGAGACGGTATAATAGAGTTTTGGAGTTTAGTTATACATTTTATTTTAAGATTATATCCTCCTTGAATATTTAGGGAAACTAACATGAATGCTAATAATGCATGCATATATCATAATTATATAGTTAATATTCAATTCTAAAGAGGGTTTCTCATTATGATATTAAAAAGAATTAGGAACTTCTTATAGTTATTTCATAATGAACTTGTAAAATTTAATATCATATTACAAAAGTTCATACACTCATTCCTTCACATTCACAAAATATTTTAGATTTTATAGACTCTTAAATATCTTCAAAAAGATTTATAAGCTTAGCCAAACATTATATTTCTCAAGAAGATGAGAAGAATTAATTCATACTTTATGACTGTAAAGAAGTCTCAATTTATAGTATGGAATAAATAGAAAGATACTAAAAATATAAAATATCCTAATATAAAGCTAATACTCAAAATTAAAAAACAAAATATTCTAATCCTATCAATATGAAAACTAAATATATAAATATCAAAACAAATATTCTATTATATTTTATAATATTCTCCATACTCCTCTTCAAGTTAAACATAGGGCAGCGTTAGTGTTTAACTTGATACCAATCAGTAGTGTAGCAATACCTAGTAGATGGTAATAGAAAACAATAACAAATAGTCAGTCAATAATAGGAGATAATAGAAAATAACAGAAGATAGCCAGCAATAGCTAAAGAGATACAATGATCTAGTGCATAATCAAAAGTGCATATAGTAGATAATAGATAACATTAAAGCCATTAAGGTTGGCAATACTATAGAAATAGCGCTAGTATGGTTGGCAATCCCAAAAAATCATGACAATCAATACAGAAAAATGCCGCACTTACAGCAGCAGACAATATTATTAGTAGAACCTAATAGAATAGTAGACAGATAGACAGTAGTAGTAAATAATTAATATAATAGCTTTTTTTTCTCTTTTAGAAAGGGGAGGAGGTTGCTGCCAGGCATGCCACATGCCACCATGCACGACAGTGCCAATAATAGATTGATAGTAAAATTGCAACCAAAGCAGGGTTTTAGGAAGGAACCCATTCCAATACTATGTTAAGAAGATTGGAAGAAGTAATTGATAATTTTTTATTGAAAAGAAATCTTAATTTATAGTATAGAATAAGTACAAAATGCCAAAAATATAAAATATTTTAGCATAAATCTAATACTAAAAATTAAAAAATGAAATATTCTAACCCTATTAATATGGAAATCAAATACATAAATATCAAAACAAATATTCAATAATATGTTATAATATTCTCCAATAGTATTAAAAAGAATTTAGACGATATTTTAGTAAGTTGTACAAAAATTTTCATAAATAAGCTTATAAACTCCTAAAATAGTCTTTGATTTAACAAAATCTTGGGACATATAAATAAGATCATAGTTTAGTCATTATTACAAACATAGCAATTACTACAAAATTTTATAGATGCCATGTTCATATTTTTCGTCCATGTAGTTTAAAATTATAATATTCAATATAAGTTCTTAATTTAATAAGTTTGAAATACTTCATAAACCAATATTTTAAATAGTATTCATAATTTGATTGAGTATAATCAAATGATATACTAACATAAACTATATTTTGGTCTAAGTGTGAAAGAAACATATATCGAAACTGTAAAAATACTAGTCATGCATCACTATTAGAGTGTGATTTAGGGATAATAATAGTGTACTATTAAGTAACAAGCTGATAATTGGGTCTTGGCATTATTCACCAACCAAGAAACTTGGACTGTCTATCTGGTTGAACTCTCTAGTCACATTTTCTCTATTATTATTATTAGCAGTACTTGGCATCAGTGAGGCTAGTTATGTTTCAGGCGTCAATATGGTGATTTCATTGAAACAGCTAGCTCCTGTTGTCTATCAATCTTTCTTAAAAAAAAATCCATTTTTGTATTCATGGTCTTGTTGGGTTGTGCAGACAGTCTAAATTAGGGGCAACTTTGAATGTTTGCATATGAGTACGTTTAAATAATTATACATTATATATTAATCCAAAATTTTAAGATTATAGGATATAAATCATCTTATGTACTTATATAATGCACACATTAGTTTTTTTCTCTAAGGGATATTTTCTTTTTTAAACTCACACTTGATTTACCAATGTCTTCCTCTAAGGTGAGTTTCTTCATTTTTCGGTCATTGACCTAACTCACCCTCAATCACAATTTCTAGACAATTTTTTTATATTGAGTTTGTCATCAAGAGTATGTGGGTTTCACTCTTTTATGCAAGCCTAACTTCTCCGGTTGGGCTTGTCATAAGCACCTCGACCTCTGAACCATGCTCCTCTTCGTACTTGTCCTTGCAAACATCAAACCATATTCTTTCGCGGGATTATCTTCTCTTAATAAACTATTGGCTTTGATACTATTTTTTTAGTTGGCTAGGAGGGTCCAATTTAGAAGCAACTTTCATGAGACTTCATTTGAGCATAAATTAGTAAGCTTAACAATGACTCAAAACTTTAGAAGTTATGAGTTATAAATTGTGTATCTACTTATATACTGCTCTCATATTGCTTTCATTTTTCCTTTGTGGGATATTTTCTCTTATGAATTCACACTCTAATTGCCAACACTTTCCCTCAAGGGTTTGTTTCTTCATTTTTATGTCTTTGGCCTTGTTCTCCATCAACCACAATTTTCGCACTTTTTTATTCTTTTTTTGGAGCTCATCTTTACGAGCATGTGGGTTTCACATGGTCTTGGGACTCACTTGTCATTTTGGACTTATCCTCATGAGCACCTAGACCTCAATGACTTCTGGTAGGCCTTGCATTTCTCTGGGCTTGTCTTGGCAAATTAGGGCTTCTTTCATGGCCTCTGTCTTCTCCCACAGAAAAACATTTTGCTAGGTTCCATGCATGGAGGGTCCAATTTAGAAGCATCTTTCATTGATTAGCATATGAACATCTATAAGTGGGCATGACGTTTTATATGCATCCAAATTTTAAGGTTATGAGTTGTAGGTCATATATCAAATATCTAATACTCACATTACTTTCATTTTTTTCTATATGGGATATTTTCTCTATCAAACTCACAATTGATTTTTCAACACTGCATTAAATAAATGTTTTATTTGAGTTATGAAGTTGTTTAATCTTTTAATTATCATGGAAATAGCACTCCACCCCCTTTATATATTACTATTATTTATGTACATTCATTATGTTTGCAATAAAAAATATTTTATAGTTCAATTATATTGTTTTATTAAAAACTTATATCAAATTTGAGGAAAATTATAATTAATAAATTATATAAGTTGCTTTAATAATAAAAGATTAAAAAAATCATATAAAAGTAAAAGGAAATTAAGAAAGATCAAATGGAAGGTAGAGACTAAATTTAAAAAATGAATAAAATAAATTAAAATATAGAATATAAATAAACAAAAATAGACTTAAAGAAAAATAAATTCAAATTTAAATAATAAAAAAAGACTTGAACGAAAATTATAATAAATTAAGTTGATGGAGAAGTTTATAAAACATAATAAATAGAAGTTTGGAAAGGATGATGATAAAAGAAGTATATAAAGTATTAGAATATACAATAAATTATAGTTGAGGTTGGAGAATTTAAAAAAATATAATAGGTGAGAGTTTATGAGGAAAGTTATAATTAGAAGAAGAGAATAAAAGTTAAATGTATGTTAACATTTTGTCTTTATATTTTAAAACTGAATGCAGTTACTAATACCCCTCACTTAATATATAGTATAGATATGCTCTAGTAAAATTGCACATTATACACATGTGTGTGACTAAAAGAGTATGTTTACAAATATAATTTCATTATTTATGATTGAAATAATGATATCGATAGTAAAACTAAATTATTTATAAATTACACTCTATTGAAAAGTTAAATTTTACATGAAAAAAAAGAGGAGAATGAAAGAATTTAACGAAAGGTCAAACATAAGAAAAAATAATGAAAAGAAGAAATAATAATAAGAAGACATAATTTAAGAGGATATTAAAAAATGAAAATAGATAAAGAAATAATGTTTGGTTTAGTTGTTAAAAATTGACAGGGAGAATTATGCCTATGTATTTAAAACAACAAAAGTCACGAAATATTTTTTTATCTGCACCACATAAATTAATTACATTAAATGGCAACTAACTTACCTCGGTAAAACCCACACAAATGTCGAAGTCATCAAAGCTAACTGCATGTTGTTATGGCATGTTATAACAATTGAATAAATAAAGATCAAAAGTATTGAGTAAAATGTAAAAAATATTTAGAAAAATAAAAGAAACTCATGATAATGTAAGTCCATTTGTTTCAAACACCTAGGGCAATCCCTTCTTTCTAGTCATGCTTTTTCATCGTACCAAAACGTTCACAAAGAGTAAGCCAAAAAAATGTAAAGCAAGGATCTCACATTGACAACATTTACTTGAAAAAAATAATTCCATTAACAGAACTTAGTGCATAAAAAAGTTAAAACTCATGGGGATCGCGTGCAAAATGAAATAACAAACTGGTAACAAACATACCAAACTATTGAGATACAAAAGATAATATGCAAACAAATAAAATCTACGTCTAAACTTGGTCATGAAGCTCAAAATTTTTGGCAACATGGGTTTGCTATGGAGCTCTAATATAAAGATGTAATTAATATATAAACATTATAAAACTGCAAATATACATGTGGTTAAGAAAAAATAAAGAATTACCCTACAATTGTTTTGTAATCACATACTTGAAGTTTGCGTCTCTAGTTAAAATGAGAAGCATTATGCTATACCAATCAATTTAATAATTGTATGGACGAGTCCAAATGGGGCAAATGGCTATTTTTATCCCCAAATATCTTTTGAATACTAAAACTTAACAAAATCGTTGATCAAATCTAACAAAGTGAAAGATCCATTTGGTGTTCACATTACCAAATTGCTTTACCAAATCTAGCTAAGTGTCATTAATCCAAAACTACAGGCATCTTTCCATTGTTTTTGTTAAGATTTATGACTATTTATAAATCAAAGAACCATCTATTTTAACCAATAGGTGAAAGCCAAAATTGTGACCAATTATAATATATAGAAGATACTAGGAGGAGAATAAGTGACCTTCAAATTTGACCAATTAGAATGCATGAAAAATGCTAAGAGAGGGGAAGGTGACCTCCAAATTTGATCAATTAAGTGTAAAGCTTTTAACTATAAATAGAAGAGGTTTTGGAAGTTCTTAGCATCAATTCAAATTTAGAAATTTAAAGAGTGAGTATGTGCAAAGTTAGAGCTCATTGTGAGAGTTATTTTGGAGGGTTAAAGTTCCCCCCAAATTCTTGTAATTATTGTTCTTCCTTATTTTATACACATTCAAATATAAAGTGCCATGTGTTTATTAAATTCTTTTCTTCCTTTGAGTGCAATTTTTTCCTACAAGTGGTATCAGAGCCATAGTTCTGATATTTTAATTTGAGGAGTAATAGAGGAATCAACTGACACCATAATCAAGTTGAATCTCAACAACTATACTATTTGGAAGCTCTGAATAGAAGACCACTTGATCATATGAGACCTATGAGATTCATTGCTAGGAGGTGCTGCAAAACTCGAAAGTAAGTTCAATGTCAAATGGGAAGGATGCATAAAAAATGGTAGGCCAAATTCATGCTTGGATTGATCAAAGTGTTTCTAAAAACATTTCTCAAGAAACAAGGGCTGATATTTCGTGGAAGAAACTCGAAGCTATGAATGAAAAGAAACATGGTTTAAATAAAGCTTCATTGTTAAAGAAAATTACTCATTTTTGTTATAAGGAGGGCTTTAGTATGTCAGAGCATTTAAATGAATTTCAAGGGTTAATTAATCATTGTAAAACCTTGAAATTAAATTTAGATGATGAGGTTCAAGCTCTTTTACTATTTAGTTCATTACCTGATAGTTGATAAATCTTGTTTGTCACTATTTCTAACTCTACTTCAAACAAAGTATTGATCTAAGATATGTTGAAGGAAACCCTACTTAATGAACAAACAAGAAGAAAAGAGCTTAGATAAGAGATTGAAAGTTAAGCATTGGTTTTTGAAATATATGGACAACGTGGATGAAACTAAAGTCAAGGACTAAAATCAAGGACGAGGACACTCAAGAAGAAAGCCTATTATAAGAAAAGAAGTTGAATGCTTTTACTATAAAAGGAAAGGCCACATGAAAAGGGATTTATGAGTATAGAAACATGATTCTACCAAAGAAAAAGAAGAGCAAAAGAAGCAAGAAAATATGCTCAAAAAAACTACTGCCACAACTTCAGATGGTGAAGTAATAATAGTAAGTCACAAAACATTTTTGAATTTTACTTTTCAATATCTTACTTGGGTGATTGACTTAGGGGGTTTCTATCTTGTTACTCCATATAAGGAGTTCTTTTTTTCTTATTATCCCGTAGAAAATGGTTTTGTGAAAATGGGTGTAGTGGTACTTGTAAAATTTATGGAATTGGTGCTATTTTGATAACTACAGCTTTGGAGTAAAAATTAAAATTGAAAGATATAAAGCACATACCAAATTTGAGGCTCAATTTAATTGCCATTGAAAAATTCGATGATAAAGGGTTCTCTAGTCACTTTGTCGGTGGAATATGTAAACTAACGAAGGTTAATTTGTTTATTACCAAAGGGTGAAAGGTAAATACTCTTTATATCACTGATTCTAAGATTGATGGTGATGATTGTGTTGTGCTAGAATCATTCGTGTAACTAGAGCACAAATGACTAAGGCATATGAGTGACAAAGGTACGCCAATTTGGTTAAAAATAATTATTTGTCAAAATTTAAAAAATTGAATTTCATGTCTTGTACTGACTATATATAGGGAAAACAATAAAGAATTCCTTTCAAAAATTATCCCCTTACCTGGAAAGAAAAACCTCTTAAGCTTGTACGCACTAACGTTTGTCAAATAAATGAAAGAACTTTTGATGGTACTTTGTATTTTGTGACTTTTATTGATATTTTTTTAGAAAAAGTTTGGTCCTATTCATTAAAATCAAAGGATCAAGTTTTGGAGTCTTTCAAAAATTTTCATAAAAGGGTTAAACAAGAAATGAGCCTTAAATTGAAATGTGTTCAGACTGATAATGGTGGAAAATATTGTAGTAGCCATGGGATCTAATTGAAAAAGACCGTCCCAAAGACTTTGCAGTAGAATGGTGTTGCTGAAAGAATGAATCAGACTATTACTGAAAAAATTTAAGTTCTTCTATCACATGCAAAGCTATTAAATCCATTTTGAGGGAAGGCTTTCAGAACAGCTGTTGATTTGATTAATTTTTCACCTTTTGTTCATTTGAGTGGAGATATTCCAGAAAAGGTGTGGTTCAGTAAGTTTATCAATTTACAATATTTAAAAGTCTTTAGGTGTCGGGCATTTGTTCATATTCCAAAAGATGAAAGAAATAAATTTGATTCTAAGTCAAGAGATTGCATCTTTTTGAGATATGGGCATGAAGAATTAGAATATAGATTGTGAGATCCTAATTAGAAAAAAATTAATAAGGAGTCGGGATGTTACTTTTCTTAAAAAATAGACTATTGAAGATATGAAGAAAGAAAATAAGAACAACACTAACGAAGAAATTCCAGTAAAGATCCTCCTTTTCAGCAAGTTCTACAGGAAGTTGAAATCCCACTAGAAAACATGGAAGATAGGCACGAAGCTAAAGTTGCTCCAATTCCTCAGCCTGTGTAGAAATTCTAAATGAGAAAATAAGCCCTCAATAAGGTTTAATTTAGTTAAATACCTAATGTTGATAGAAGATGGTAAACCAGAATCCTTTGAAGAAGCGGTAAACTACAAAGATAGCAAGGAATAGTGGAAGGCAATGGAAGACAAAATGAAGTCCATTCATAAAAATCAAACTTACGAATTAGTAAGTTTGCCTCCGAGAAGAAAGACACTTAAAAATAAATGAGTGGGAGCTCAAGTTAGTAGAAGGTAGATTACAAATAAGATATAAGGTAAGGTTAATGGTTAAAGTTTTTGAACAGAAATTTGGTATTGACTTTGATGAAATCTTCTCTGTTGTTGTTAAAATGAATTCTATTAAAATTGTTATGAAATTGGCTGTAAGTATGAATCTAGAAATAGAACAACTTGATGTGAAAATAACCTTTTTAAATGGAGACCTTGAAGAAGAAATTTTTATGGAACAACCAAAAGGTTACAAGGAGAAAGGTAAGAAAAATTTAATCTATTGACTTAAGAAAAGCGTTTATGGACTAAAGCAAACTCCTAAACAGTGGTATAAGAAATTTGACTCCTTTATGGGCAAACATAATTTTAGAAAAACAAATGGTGATTATTGTGTTTACATTAAGAATTTGGGTGATGGTTTTATAATATTATTGTTGTATGCTGATAATATGTTAATTATTGGCCATGATTTGAATAAAATCATTAAATTGAAGAAGTTGAATGAGTCCTTTGAAATGAATGACTTAGGACTAGCAAAGAATATATGGGGTATGCACATTCTACGAGATAAGCTAAGTGACAAGATTTGACTTTTTCATAAAAGTTACATCAAAAGGATGATTAAAAAATTTGGAATGGAAAATACAAAGCCAATGACAAGTCCACTAGCTGCGGCAGTTCAAGTTAAGTTGAAAGAAGTGCCCAAGCAGTGAGAATAAAAGAAGTATATGACTAAAATTCCATATACTTCAGCTGTCAGGAGTTTGATGTATGCAATGGTTTGTACTCAACTAGATCTAGCTTATGTAGTTGGACAAGTAAGTCATTACATGTCAAATCCCAGAAAGGAACATTAGAAGGTTGTTAAGTAAATTTTAAGATATTTGAAAAGAGCAATCAAGCTTGGGCTTTGTTATACTTAGGAAAGGAACAAGCCTATTCTAGAAGGATATACTGATGCAGACAGGACATGTGATATTAATTTAAGAAAATCTACTTCTAGTTATTTACTAATTTTTGCAGGTGTTGCTATGTCTTGGAAAAGTAAACTCTAAAAGTTTGTTGCACTTTTAAGCACTAAAGCAGAGTACACTCACTAAGGTGTATAAAGAGTTAATTTAGTTGAAAATGTTCCTTCAAGAGTTAAGATGAAATCCAAAAGTGTATGCCATCAACTGTAATAGTCAAAGTGCTATCCACTTAAGCTCAAATTCAACATTCCATTCTCGATTTAAGCACATTAATGTTCATTATAACTGGATTCGACAAGTCTTAGAAGAAAAGAAAGTAAGTGTGTAAAAGATTCACACTGACAATAATGGAGTCAACATGCTAACAAAGGGCCAACTTAGAGAAAAGATAGACACATGCAAAGAAGTTGTTAGATTACAAGAAAGTCCATAAATAGCAATAAAGAGGGAAGAATGTTGAGGTTTGTTGCTATTTATAAACCAAAGAATCATCATTTCAACCAATAAGTGAAAGCCAAAATTGTGATTAATTATAATGTATGGAAGATGCTAGAAAGGAGATAGGTGACCTCAAAACTTGACCAATTAGAATGTATGGTAAATGCTAGAAGGGGGAAAGGTGACCTTCAAACTTGACCAATCAGTTGTAAGGCTTTCAATTATAAATAGAGGAGGTTTTGGATGTCCTTAACATTAATTCAAGTTCAGAAATTCAAAGAATAAAGGTGTACAAAGTTAGAGCTCCTTGTGAGGTTATTTTGGAGAATTAAAGTTCCTCACAAGTTCTTGTAATTATTTTTTTTCCTTGTTTTATACACACTTAAATTTAAAGTGCCAAATTTTTATTAAACTCTTTTCTTCCTTTAAGTCCAATTTTTCCCAACAATTTTGCCAATCCATGTCACTAAAATGAAAAAACTACAATATAGTTTCTTAAGGAGCATATCACCAAATAATGGATCAACAAATGCCTCGCTCAAATGGCAATTACATTTTTCTTATAAAACAAATCATGCCCAACTAAGTGAAGCATATCAAATTATTGATCGACAAATACCTAATTCATGCGAACCAGATTAAGGCTCTACATAAAGAGTAAAAAAATTTCTCTCATTAGAAGATATAACTACAAATCATAGCTCATGAAAAAGAGTTGTAAAGATGTAGTAGTGTACTTTGTACATATCGTCATACCACAAGTACATTGATCTCTATACATCTATTCTTTAGGAACACCAAGATCTACTATATGTACATGTATATATACATTAGTCTTCATTCACCACAAACAACAGGTTGGATTACGAGTTCATGGATAAGAAATTACCTTCAATCAAGTGATAGTAAAAATCAGTTCCAACCTTTAAAAGCAAAGTGTGATATCAAAAATATAGCTTTCTTTTTCCCCTGCTTTCATTTAAGTTTTTGTAAATGCTGTAAGAATTAAGGGAAGATGACATGTGATTTGTAGATAATTCAATTTTATTTTCTTTTAATATAATTTTTTGAATTTTTCATATATTTTTGGCCTCATGGGCTTTAATGTTAGATTTTAGCATATATTTAGTATAACAATCATTTTTATTGTAAGAAAGAAGAAGAATAGAGTTTTGAGTTTTAATGGGAATAAAAGTTTTGTCTTTGAGTTTTTTGAATTTATTGAGTGATTCTAAATTCATGTAGAACAAAATTGAAATTGATTTAATAAAAAATATTTTTATTTGAATTATAACGTATCAATCAACTACCACATGTTGGTCACCCTAGCACAACATTTATTTGAATCTACATCGAATTTTATTTCAATTCTATTATGTTAGTCAAACAATTGAGCACATGGTTTGTATCCCTCGAATTTGAGATTAGGTTTGATTGCACCATGATTGTTTTTTGCTTTCACTGGATACCTCTAATTAGACAATTAAGTGCACAGTTTATGTCTTTGGAATTCAAGATAAGGTAAAAGAGTGGCAAAAGAAAGTTCTTTCACTTGACTTTTCTAATCTCCAATTCTGAAAGGGGCATTAGCTCATGGGTAAGGAGGAGGGAAGCTTTTACTCTTGATGCTACAATATATAACAATGAGGCAAACACTATTGATAGAAAGCACTATGTTAGTGCCACATATGCCAGCTTGAAAAGATTGTCATTGTTCCTAACACAACTTTTCAATATGAAGTTAACATAGTAGGTCATTTTCATAAGGAAATTCTAGATTTTTGATGACATGTTCCAACAAATAATACAACATAATTTGTTATAAAATTTGCTACATTTGTTACAAATCAATCAACCGATTTATTCCTTCCTATTTGTGATTATATTTGCTGAATTAAGCAAATTAGGTTGATCTAATTGGATTTTAACTAATTAGGTTAGATATGGTTGATTTACTTTATCCAAAAGATATGGCAAAATCTTGGAGTTGACCATATCTTACATTATCAATATTTAATCCAATCCAACCATATATGGTATGATCTATAGAATATTTCAATTCATTGTGGTGAGGAAAGACTACTGGAGCTACTGGAAGATAAGGAAGGAAAGAATCCTAAGATGACTGCAATAGATGATCAACTATGGAATATATCAATCTTGAATATTTTGAATATTGTTAGTTTGATTTCTTAGAGACAGTTTTCCAACCTTAAGGGTTGGTTGGATGGATGCATTTGTAAGTCGAGTGAGAGGATTGCATTGGGAGAATACATTCACTTAATAAGGAACTCTACGTTTTACTTAGAGAACTAAAGTTTAATTGTTTTTCATTAAAAAGTTCAAGTGTTTTTAATTATTTATATCTTTGAGAATAAAGATTGCAAAGAGGCTGAATGGACTACTAAGTTCCATCCGTCCACAACAAGAAGTATCATTGGGAGGGGAGACTGCATACATCATCAAAGCAACTTTTTGACATGGGACATACTCACAATTTTGGCCACAACCAAGAATTGAGATAAAATTTCACATCCCTCATATAATTGTTGGTCTGTTCCACGTAGCACATCTAAAAATCTATTTGTTAGATGTCTTCACTATCATCTATGCCTTCATTGTCATCATGCCATTGATTCAAACCACTACCACCTGCTTCCCACATACATGAGGCCGTATGTTGTCTTTGGGTATCATATATCATCCTCCGATCCCACAGAATACTTTGATCATTACTTTGTATAATATTGTACTCACTTCATAGGACGGTCCGCTCACAGGGGGGGGGGCTGCTGTCAAAGTATTCATTTTCACCATGACTAATTTTGTTAAAATAATTCTTCACAAATCCTTTTCTAGACAAATGGAACTTTTTCAGGCTCGAAGAATACATTGTTCTTGCATTGACAATAAGGGAACTTAATCTTAGTTTCATTCATTTAGTTGTGGTTCTATCTTGCCTATTCAACAAAATCATTAATACTGATTGTGAATTCCAAAACTAAGCCCTAATGACTAGGAAAGTTTTTATTGTACATCCATGCCCTAATATTTCTCAACATTTGCACTATAATTCTAAGCTAGAACAAAAATATAAATTAAAGGTAAACAACTTCTCAACAACATAATGAAAGCAATATATCATGGAGAATAAATTGGAAGTTTCTACCACCATCTTGGAACCACTATGGGTATGTTCTAGGGTGAAAGAGTCTCAAAAACTGCATTTAGGTGAGCCATAAGGCTTAAATTTAAATTTGTAAAATTAGAATGACTTTAGAATAGCAACAAAAACCATTCCAAAATCTAGAATGGCTTTCTAAAACTATTCTATATCTGTTGAAATTTAAATTTCTGAAATTGAAATGTCTTTAGAATAGCAACAAAACTATTCCAAAATCTGGAATGGCTTTCTAGAACTATTTCAAATTTACAACAACTTTTAAAACCATTCCAGAATGTAGAACGGCTCCATAAGCTAATCTAAATATTGGAATGGCTCCACAAGGCCTTTCTAATTTTTAGAACGACTTGTAGAACCTGTTCCAAAGTGTGGAATGGTTTCCCTAAATCGTTCTAGTATTTGGAATGGTTTCTTGTAGCCATTCTAAATTCTAGAATGGTTTTTTTGGAACTGTACTAGATTTGGAATGACATTGTAAATGCCATTCTAGATCTGGAATGGCTTATGAGTACCTTTCCAAAATGGGAAAAATTAATGACTCTCGAAATAGTCTCAATTTTGGAACAAATTTGGAACAAGTTTTTATACAAGCTCCATATTGGATTGGATTTAGAATGGGTTTTTATATCACAAGATTTACATCTCAAATTCGTGCCAAAATCTTTTCAAAATAGAATGATATTTTGGAATAGCATTTAAGTTGTCCCAATCCAAGCATTGTCTAGTAGTGTACTTTGTCCAAGAATTATTTACTTGTAATGAAAATTTCTATTGTGTTGCAATGATTATTCCAAGTGTCTAATTTAATGAATTAGACACTGATAAAATGGAATTTGGTATCCTCTAAAGCAACTATCTTAGGGTATTGCCATATTGCATTCTCGACTTGGGAGGGTGACATTAATTGGTTAAAATAACCCTCTTTCTTTATATTTATTTTTCTTCTTTATCCTTTTATATTCGATTCATTTTGTTTCTTTAAATTTTTTTCTCTTCAAACTTTCCACATCTAATTTTGTACAAAGTTTCTAATACAATTTTTATTTTTAAATAATTTTATTTTATTATGAAAATCATCAAAAAATGATATTTTGATATATCAGTTTTAAATTAGTATAATTTTTAAATTATACATATACATAATTAGGAGTGCCACTTGTACTTATTATTGTTAAAAGATGAGGATGAATGGAACATTTAAGCGGCCGTTCGAAGTGACAAAGCCAGTTGGAATACAAGTTGGGAGCTAACTTGTGCATGCAGTTGAGATGTTCTGTTGAGTGTACTATTCTATTGAAATTCCTTGGTAGTTACTAGTAGTCATTTAGCTTCTTTCGATAGTTGTTCTCAATAGTAGTTAGTGGACCTATCCTTGCTTGATTGGTGCACAAAGTACTAATGGAACTGAGTTGAATAATAATGAAAATACTTCCTCCAAACAAGATTGTAGAACCTTTCACTGTAGACATTCAAATTCTTGTTCATTTTGTGTGTTGATGTCCTAATGCATTAAATTCATGATTCTTGGTTACTCTTCTGATATGGTACCAGAGCCACAAGATTTATTGTAGTTAGAACTCTATTAATTAAGATCATGGCATCATCATCATCCAAAAACACCATTGCTCAACCACATGCCAATCATGGGACTAATGACATCAACTCTCTCTTCTTTGTTCATATGGTAGATAATCACTCTTCAGTTGTTGTTACCCTAGCCTTAAATGGAGCAAATTACATCACTTAGAGTAGATCATTCACCCTAGCAATTTGAGCAAGGAATAAATAGGGAATCATTAATGTAAGGATCAAAGAGCCACAAGAGGATAACCCTCTTCATGGAGCTTAGATCTAAAATGATGATCTGATCATTTCTTGGCTACTAAAATCCATAGAACCACAACTTCCATCCATTTTCTTTTATACCAAATATGCATATCAAATCTGAAACATCTTGTAGAGAAGATTTTCCACACTAGATGATAACCGAGTATGTAAGCTTCAACATGATTTGTGTAGTGTTACTCAAGGATCTAAGGCTATTGATGCTTACTACATCAAATTGATGAAGATTTGGGAAGAGCTAAGGCACTTCAGGCCACTCCTCATTGTTCATGTAGGGGATGCAATTCTAAATGCTTCCCAAAGGTATGTAGATTTATATGAAAAGGATAAGGTGTTTAGATTCTTAAATGGTCTTAATGAAAGTTACTTTGCCAACTGATCCCAACTCTTGAGACAAAAGCTATTCCCTTCTTTGGATGAGGCATACAATGCCATTATGGTGGAAGAAAATCAAAGATTGGGAAGTTCTTTACGCAACAATAATAGGACAGAGGCCTTAAGAATGGATGTAGCTACAAACAAAAGGAAGAAGAAATTGGATGTCACTTGCACACATTGTGGTAACAAAGGACACTTAACAGAAAAATCTACAAATTAGTTGTTTTTTCCAATAATTTCAATTCCACTAAGAAAAGAAACAAGGGACCACAGTCCTGTACAAATCGTCTATGGAGGAAGGAAATGATCTTGCAGCAAAGGGTGATAAAGAAAACTTAGCACTCTCATAGTATCAAGTAAGAAAACTCTTTTTGTTGCCTAAATCAAATGTTGTTGCCCAATCTGGGATGGGATGCTCCTCAACTCTCCATAGATCAAGCACATCAATCCTTCACAAACTTTATAGGAAAGCCATTTCTTGAAAGACCCTTTTTTTTTATGTCAATTAAGCACCAAAAAGCATGTGATGATTCAGCATTGACTTTAGTCAAATGGATAGTTGACACTGGGACTTCAGATCACATGTGCAACATGTAATCCTTGTTTCGATCACATAAACCTGTCCCTTCCAAATGGTAGTAAGATCCCTATCAATAGCATAGGAACCATTAAACTGTCAAGTGCTCTTGTCATCCATGATGTAATTTTTGTTCCATCCTTTAAATATGACTTGTTTGCCAACAAATTGATTCAATCCCACCATTACTTAGCTCAACTTCAGCAAGGGCTTTTTGTTTTGCACTAGCAACTTACTCATCGCAGTTCACTAAATCACATTGCTTGCAAGTCTGATCCTAGAGATAATGACTCTTCACCTGTTATTAATTCATATTGTACCAACTCCCTTGATATATTCCATCTTAGGTTAGGAAACACTTCACATCATATAGCAAATAAGATACATAAGTAGTCTCCCCTTGTAATTGTTTCATCTGATAAACTTTGTGATGTATGTCCTAAGGAAAAACAAAGAATATTCCCCTTTCTAAATCATGTTAAATATGCTATAAAGTCTTCTAAATTGCTGCACATGGACACATGGCTTCCATATTCAACACCAACTATGGACAAATACCTTTATTTTCTAACCATTGTGGATGATCTTATAAGAATCACTTTGACATGCCTAGTGAGACAAAAGAGTGATGTCACAAACTTAATTCCCTTGTTCCACAAGCTAGTTGTCACACAATTTAATTCAAAATTCCATGCCTAGTGAGACAAAAGAGTGATGTCACAGACTTAATTCCCTTGTTCTACAAGCTAGTTGTCACACAATTTAATCCAAAAGTCCAAGTGATCAAAACAAATGATACACCAGAGTTTGCCATGTACACTTTCTTTGCTGGTAAAGGCATCATTCACCACACTATTTGAGTTGAAACCCCACAACAAAATGGGGTGGTTGAAAGGAAACACTATCATCTCATTTCCATAGCTAGAACGCTCTTTTTTCAGGCTTCATTACCAACAAAATTTTGGAGAGAAGTTATGTTCATAGCAGCATATTTGATCAATAGACTTTCTTCAAAGCCCTTGAACTTCGAATCTTCCAATGAGTGCCTTTTTGGAACCTTACCGAACTATAAACAACTCAAAGTTTTGGCTACATAGCCTTTACTTCAACTCTGGAAAGAGACACAAGCAAGTTTAATCCTAGAGCTAGGAAGTGCATCTTTATAGGTTATCCAACTGGAGTCAAAGGATATAAGCTTTTTGATATTGATACACACAAAGTTTTCATTTCAAGAGATGTAATCCTTCTCGAGAATGTCTTCCTGTTTAGTTCGTCTCGTCATAACCCAACCAGTGGTCCTCTAGTTCAACTTGATTCTACATTTCTCTAGCATAATGATGTTAGTCTATGTGCTAAAGTGTCATTATTGTTTGAGTGAGTGTGTAAAAAGTGTATATGACAAAGTCTCGTGAAAATTCACTATGATGGAATGTTAAGCCTAGAGTAGGTTAATACAATCAAGTCTATGTCATAATTGTATTATCAATAAGTCAGGAACCTTATAATTGAAATAGTAAATTATGTAAGATATTTTGTGATCGACTCTTTATCTAATGACTTAGTGGAAGCATTTTAACAAAGTAAGACTCCATAAACGTAGAAGGCCTTGCTTCAAATTGCATTACCAATTTTTGCCTTTCTTTACCTTGCTATTTTGTTTTTGGTTGTGTGTTGTATTCTTAACACTCGTTGCAAAACTTGTGACTGTGTTGTCAACTTCAAACCATCTAACATAAGGAATTGAAATTTTTTATTACCACAATTATACAAGTAAGAGCAGTCTCACAAACTTTCGAACACCTACATTTGGAGTGGACGTCAATTTAAGTCAACTCATTATGTAGGGTGTACTTCTAGATGAAACTTTAATTAATACCATCATAAAACTGGCATATTAATATATGCATAAATTTATTTATAACTTATAAAATTATTACATTTTAAATAAGTAAAACTTATTATAATTTAAAATATAAAAATATTTAAAATAAAAAGAAAAGAAAGCTAGAAAAATTTGAGAGGCGAGCTTATTTGACATAAAAGCAAATAAAAATAATAACTTAACAGAAAAGAGATAAAGGATAAAAATTGAAAAATAAAATCAATGATCGCTACGTAATTCTATAATTTGCAATAAAAAATCTTTCTACCATAATAATATAGTAGAGATATCAATTGAAAGTATAAAAGATGTTTAAGAAAAAAAAAAGGAAAAGATGACAAGAATTTGAGAAGGGAAAATTTGAGAGAAAAATGAAAATAAAAAGTCAAAAGGAATTAAAAAAGTATTAAAATAAAATAATTAAGGATGGTTGGTCTTTTTACAATGTGAAATTAAAAGGTCTTACTTTCATAATAATATAAGTATATTTATATGGTATAGAGAAATGGTAATCATATATTAAAAATTATATAAGTGTTTGGTCTTCTTAATTAAGGGTAATAGTAAATTTAGTAATTAGAATAATATTGTGAATTCACAATGTGCAACCAATTTAGGTTCAAACTTTTAATATTTGCTAATAATGCATACTCCATGAGTGTGCAAAAATAAACCAAAAATTTATGAATTAATATAATAGAATTATAATAGTAATTTAGGATAAATAATATACAAATATCAAAATTAATTTATTAAACTTTGTTATAAATATAAAAAAATTTATGTCATGTTTTCTTTTTGTATACAAATACAAAATATTCACTATAATTAACATATGTTTTTATTACATAATATGTGCATGTGTGACAACAACAAATAATCTTGATATTTTTATAATTAAAAATAAATTATCATGATATTAAAAAATAAAAGTTGTTGATTCTCAATTTAAATTTGAAAAGAAAATATGAGGAGCTAACTGGTGTTAGTTAATTAATTAAGATAACATTTGTATAAATGGTAAAATATTATAAGACCAAATGTAGTTATTATGGAGATAAATTGGTTATAAAGAGTGTTTTAAGAAAGTTAAGAAATGATCGGTGAAGGGTTAATCAATAATATTATAGATAGTATAGATATAGAGATTATAGAAAATATATGTCAATTCTCTTTAAAGTTGGGAATTTCCAATGAACTTTCAAGCCAAATCTGTTCCAAGTAATTGTAATGAATCTATACGCATGAATTTACACAAACACACACACACACACACACATATAAAGTTATTTATGATAAAATAATTTTACATCCTCGTTTCTTATTTTCCAGCTCTTTCTTAGATTGAAAGTTACTTGTTTAAGAAATTTAACCAAATAATTTTGATTACAATACGTAATGTTTTCGTTTTTACAAATAAAATCATATATAACTAACAGTAGGCGCTTGTATGTGTGTAGATTTGTAATTTAATTACATGCTATGTGGATTAATAAAAAGGACCACAAAATTAACCAAAATGAACAAAAAAATTTTACTTCTTTTTCCAGTAAATGTCAAGAGGCTTGACCAACCTAGAAACTTGCGAACCCAAAATTGTCTCACGTTTGGACAGAATAAAATATTTTAACAACGATAATGTTCACTTTCACCGAATAAAATTAAAAGAACAGCTTTAAAGATTTATTTTTATCGATTATTTTTGATAATTTTAATTATTTTATACTTGATTTTATTCTGTTAAGGATTTTATCTATTAAAAAGGATATGTGTGACTAATTTTGATAAAATAATTTAATAATTTTAACCAAATAAAGTAAACATGACTATATACTGATAGATGAAACAAATGCTTACCGCAAATTTGATGAATATTTAAATATTTGTAGAAGAAATTCTCTGAATATTTGCACAAGGAACACATTTTCTTGTCTTTGGAAAAGAGGAGATACTGAAGTTAATTACCATATGCAGCAGCAGTGTGGTTTTTCAACTTTTTTACTTTTATATTAAAAAGATATTTTTCTTGTATCTTTTTAAAATATATAATAATTTTAATTTTCGTAGAAAAGATGACAATATAAAATTGTACCACACGAAGACTCAGAAAGATACATCCACGTGAGGGAGACGAATAAGTAGTTGCATTGGATTCCAATTTAACATTAGTACACGATTAATTTCTGAACATTTTATATCTATTGGTCATCAATTTTTAAAGTTGTACACACTATTTGTGTGAAAATTAATATATAAATTAAAATTATAAGGTTATCGCATTTCAAATAATAAATATAATGTTGTTTAAAAAGTACAAAATTTTCTAATAGACATATAAAAAAGATTAAATAAATTTTAAAAGAGAAAAATTTGAGAGAAAACATAAATAAAATAATAAGTTAAAAGAGAAGGAAAAAAATGATTGAAAAATAAGCGAATTGAAATAAAGATAATTGTGTAATTTTTTATTGTGCTGCCTAAAAGTCTTATTTTTAAAAAATAATATAGTATAAATATATGTAAAAGTATAAAATAACAAAATAAAGAAAGATAAAATAATTTGGAAAGAGAGAAATTTGATAGTAAAATACAAATAAAAGTAATTAGATAAATAGTAGAAAAGACAAAATTATAGATATAGAAAAACGATAAAATAAAATTTAAAATAAAATGTATTTGTGTAATTTTATATTGAACACTCAAAAAATTTTATTGAAATAATAATATAATGTTGAAGTATAAATAAAGAAATATGGTCGCATAGTTTTTTCACAATTGTTGTGTTAACATGTGGTCGGTACCGCCCGGTTTTACTAAGGCAGTCTTAACTCTTTTTAATGTTCGCATTTCGAGGGTTTTCACCTCCGTCACCGACCTTTGGGCACCAAATTAAAATTTAATAATGCAAAAATACCCGACTAAGTTATATAATAAAATAGCCACTGTCACACAAAACAAAACCAAAATTAAATATCCTTATAATGACAAATAAAATAGCAGAGTGATCAGTGGATGGCATATGCTTGGAAGATGAGCAAATATCTTTCTTGCACTCTCAGAAAACAGTGTACTTGATTAATGCAGGTCCCGTTGGATTTATGGCAGAAACGAAGAAAAAGAAATAAAAGGGCTGGTGGGTGGTGACCTCGAAAGGAGTCCCGGCTGTCCATTGGATCCAAGTCACGTGCCCCGGGAGGCACGCTGAACGATCTCATTTTTGTTTATTCCCTCCTCTATTTGTTAAATCTTAATCATTAGTCTTCATCTAGCCATGATCAATTAAATGTGTGTGCCCTTTTTCAGTTCTTTTTATGGTTGTCGATTCACCTTTGTTTTTTTTTTTGTTTTTCGCTTTTTCTTAACCCTCTAACTAATAACTAATGCTGCTCATTTAGTAATTGAATATAAAATCGAATTGAAATTTCTATATGCCAAATTTATTTATTAAATGTCAAATCGAATTTAGTATGTTGCTTAAATAATTTCAATTGATTCAATTTGGTATCTTGATTATCAAATTTTATTTGAAATAAAAATAAAAAATAAAATGAGAATAAGGAATGGCTATATTTATAGAATAACAAAAATGACAATATTAATAAAAAAATGGTAATATTAATAGAAAAATAAACATAGAAACAAAAATAAGCAAAATACTAAAATTGAATCGAAAGTCGAGATTTTATAAACTATTACACAAAATTGTTGACACCTTCGAATTAACTCCCGCACGCAATGAAATAATAAAGGGTTTGAATCTATTTCTTTAAGAATAAGATTTTGGAAAGCCCCCATCAATCAACGCTATCACTCGTCAATTTACTGATAACATGCTATTCCTCACGTTGTATTGTCTGATTTGATGAGGCTGAAAAGATTTTTTTTTCTGAAAAGATTGTTGGGACAAGAAGATTAGGGTTGAATATGAAATCATGAGCAGAATAAAAGCAAGTTAAATAAAAAAAGAAAAATAATGAGAAACCCTTAGTTAGCTTTCTGATAGAATCATTCATACAGATATTGGGATTTGAATACAATTTAAAACTTATCATGTAATTTTGACCAACCTGGCTTAAATTAGATAGATTTTAATTTGAACAATCAGATCATCCATCAACTATTGGAATCTCACACACTTCGACCTATGGATGCCTTCCATGCAAGTGCTTATGCATGCCTATTGCCCAATACCATTGTTCTACTCAAAAATATATTCATAAAAGGGTATCTCAGAGTCAAATAATAATAATAATAATAATAATAATTTGCTACGCTTAATAAAATGATAATTTTATTATAATAAATACTACATCACCAGGTTAATATGCGAACTTAGAAATCAGACTTGTATAATATATAAATATAGATTTTTTTTCTTTACAAGTAACGAATCAAAAATTGAAAGATTCCATCTTAATACTTCCAAATGGGATTACAATTAAAACATGCTGATACGCAGAAAAAAATCAGTCTTCCATCATGAGATTCCTTTGTCTCTTCCTCTTGATCATTTCCAGCAATACTGTCGTATTTAATTCGAAGGGTTACTCTTGAGAATTTTATTGCTATTTTTAAGCAAGGGATGCTCACGAAAATTTGGGTGTAAAGGGGTTACACATAGTTACTTGTTTATTTCACACAGTTCTTGCACAGCTCAAGTAGTTCCAAAACCACTCATCAGATTGCTTGAAATTCTGATACTCAAATCATTCAGAATCCCATTCCAAATCAATTCAGAAGAGGATTTCTGAGTATTACATTGGTTTTTTACACAGTAAGAATAGGAAAATCCATTTCACTTGATCTGCCGAAGAAAATGTCCAGTCATAAAGAGATGGGCTATGGATTGAGTTCCACCGTTATTGCTCAATTCTTACCATCACGCCTGACATCACTGCACTAATATAATATATTGTTGGAAGAAATAGACTCTACAAATAAAAAAAAGCTTTTAAAAACGTAGCATTTTATATTTAAATGTGTATAATGCACAAGAAAGAAAAAAAATAACAAAGGTAAGGGAGAAACTTGAACTCTCTAAAAACAACCTCACAAGGAACATTTCTTTGTACACACACTCACACACTCAATTCTTGAATTTGAACTAATGCGGAAGCTTGTCAAAACCTCCTCTATTAATAGTTAAAAAACGCTACACTTGATTGGTCACGTTTGGAGGCACTTATCCCTACAACTGATTGGTCAAGATTGGAGGCACCTACCCCTACACCTGATTGACCAAGAATGGAGGTACCTACCCCTACACCTGATTGATCACAATTTTTAACTTATTCTTGTTGGTTGAAATGGGCGCATCTTGGTGTATAAATAGCCACAAACCTTAACATTCCTCCCCCTTTGTTACTATTTATAAACTTTCTTGTAACCCAGCAACTTCTTTGCACGTGTTAATCTTCTCTCTGGGCAACACCTTAGTTAATATGTCTGTTCCATTGTCGTTTGTATGAATCTTTTACAAACTTACTTCTTTTTCTTCTAAGGCTTGTCGAATCCAGTCATAATGAACATCAATATGCTTGAACTAGGAATGGAATGTTAAATTTTTACTTAGGTGGATTGCGCTCTGACTGTCACAATTCATAGCATACTTCTCTTGATTCCATCTTAACTCATGAAGGAACTTTTTCAACCAAATTAATTCTTTGCACGTCTCAATTAGTACAATGTATTCTACCTCTAAACTTGAAAGTGCAATACATTTTTGGAGTTTACTTTGTCAAAACAAAGTAGCACCTGCAAAGGTTAAATAACTAGAAGTAGATTTTCTTGAATCAACATCATCTGCCATGTCTGTATCAAAATATCCTTCAGGAACAGGTTTATTCCTTCCTCGAGTATAGCAAAGTCCAAGTTTGATTGTTCCTTTTAGGTATCTCAAAATCCACTTGACAGCATTCCAATATTCCATTCTGGGATTTGACATGTAATGACTTACTTGTCCAACTGCATAAGCTAGGTCTGGCTGAATGCAAACCATTGCATACATCAAACTTCCAACAGCTAAGGCATATTGTATCTTACTCATAAATTTCTTTTCATCTTCATTACTTGGACACTGCTTTGAACTCAACTTGAATTGTCTACTCAGTGAAGTTGTCACCGGCTTTGCATTTTCATCCTAAACTTTCCAATTATCTTTTTGATGTAGCTTTCTTGAGATGACCAAATCTTACCATTTGGCCTATCTCGTAGAATATGCATGCCCAAGAGTTTCTTTGCTGGTCCCAAGTCCTTTATTTCAAAACACTTGTTTTTTCTAAAATAGTGATTAGCCATGAAGGAGTCAAATTTTTTGTACCACTACCTCATGGCTTGCTTTAGTCCATAAAGGCTTTTTTTAAGCAGACAGACTAAATTTTCTTTACCTTTCACCTGGAAGCCTTCTGGTTGCTCTATAAAAACTTCTTCTTCAAGTTCTCCATTTAACAATGCTGTTTCACATCAAGCTATTCTATTTTCAAGTCCAGACTCGGAAATAATCCAAGAACAACTTAAATAGAATTCATTTTCACAATAGGAGAGAAAATTTCATCAAAATCAATGCCAGATTTTTGTTCAAAGCCTGTAACTACTAACCTTGCGTTATACCTTGGTTGAGAACTCCTTTCAATAGTCTTTAGCTTGAATACCAATTTGTTTTTGAGTGTCTTTCTTCCCCGAGGTACACTTATCAAATGATAAGTCTAATTTTCATGGATAGACTTCATTTTTTCTTCCATCGCCTTCCACCATTCTTTACTATCTTTATCATCTACTACTTCAAAGGACTCCGGTTCACTATCTTCTGTTAGCATTAGGTATTTAGCTGCATTGTACCTTATTGATGGCTTCCTTTCTCATTCAAATCTCTTTGTAAGCTGAGGTGGAGTTGGAGTGGTTTCAATTTCATACCTTTCTTCCATGTTTTCCTGTGAGACTTCAACTCCCTGTTGAACTTGCTAGGAATGAGGATCCTTTACTGAAAGAAATTTCTTCAATAGTCCTATTCTTATTTTCTTTCTTTACATCTTCAATAGTTTGATTTTCAAAAAAAATAACATCCTAACTTCTTATTATTTTCTTTTCATTGGAGTCTCATAATCTATATTCAAATTCTTCATGCCACATTCCAAAAAGATGCAATCTCTTGATTTAGGATCAAGTTTATTCCTTTCATCCTTTGGAATATGAACAGATGCCCGACATCCTAAGATTTTTAAATGCTGCAAATTGATAGACTTACCGGACCATACATTTTCTAAAACATCTCCATTCAAAGGAATTGAAGGCGAATGATTGATCAAATCAATAGCTGTCCTCATAGCCTCCCTCCAAAACGGATTTGACAGCTTTGTATGTGATAGCATAGCTCGAATCCTTTCAGTAATGGTCCAATTCATTCTTTCAGCAATGCTATTTTGCTGCAAGATCTTTGGAACAGTCTTCTCTAATCAAATCCCATAGCTGTTACAATATTCTTTGAACGGTCCTCGGTATTCGCTACCATTATCACCCAAACACATTTTAATTTAAGGTTCATTTCTCATTCAATCCTTTTATGAAAATTTTTGAAAGACTTCAAAACTTGATCCTTTACTTTTAATGCATAGGACCAAACTTTCTATAAAAATCATCAATAAAAGTCACCAAATACAAAGCACCACCAAGTGTTCTTTCATTCATTTGACAGACATCAATATGTACAAGCTCAAAAGGTTTTTCTTTCCTTATTTGTTGTTTGCAATTATTTGTTGTTTCCATTTTATACAGTCGGTATAAGATATGAAATCCAATTTTTCAAAATTCGGCAAATAATTAATTTTAACCAAAATTGACATACTTTTTTCACTAATATGCCCTAACTTTTTGTGCCACAGCTCCATTAATGATTTCATCATTTTACAATCATTACTATCAATTTTTACATTAGTAATGTAAAGGGTATTTACCTTTCTTCCTTTGTCAATAATCAAATTGCCCTTTGTTAACTTCCAAATTCCACCAGTGAAATGATTGAAGAATCCTTCATCGTCCAACTTTCTCGTAGAATTAAATTTAGCTTGAGGTCCAGTACATGCCTCACATTTTTCAGATTTAATTTGCATTCCAAGGCAATAGTTATAAAAATATCACCAAAACTATGAATTTTACAATTGCCACTATCACCTATTTTTACAAAGCCATTTTCTACAAGATGGTAAGAAGAAAAGAACTCCTTATATGAAGTAACATGGTAGGAAGCCCCCGAATCAAGCATTCAAGAGTGATCTCGAAAGGTAAAATTCAAGGAATTTTCATCACTTACAATTATCACATCTTCATCTGAAGCTGTGGCTGTTGTTTCTTCGAACAAGTTCTCTTGCTTCTTTTGCTCCTCTTTTTCTTTGTTAAAATCCTGTTTCCAATTCCAACAATCCCTTTTGAATGTGGCCTTTTCTTTTACAATAAAAGCTTTCAACTTCTTTTCTACTAACAGACTTATCCATTGAGTGTCCTCTTCCTCGATTTGGTCCTCGAATTTGGCTTTGTCCACGTCTTCCATATTTTTTAAAAACCAAGGCTTGACCTTCAACTTCTTGTCCAAATTCCTTCCTCCTTGCTTCTTTGTTGAGGAGGGCTTCCTTCACCATATCCAAGGTCAAAACTCTATTTGGAGTAGAGTTAGAAATAGTAACAAATAAAGTTTCTCAACTATCAGGCAATAAACTAAACAACAAAAAAGTCTGAACCTCATCATCCAAATTTAACTTCAAAGTTGTACAATGATTAATTAACCTTTGAAAATTATTTATATTCTCTGACATACTAGAGCCCTCCTTATAAGGAAGACAAATAATTTTCTTTAATAGTAAAATTTTGTTTAAACCATGTTTCCTTTTATACATTGCTTCAAGTTTCTTCCACAAAACATCAGCTCTTGTTTCTTTAGAAATATGATTAAAAACACTTTGATCAATCTAAACACAAATTTGGCCTACCTTTTTTCTGTGCATCCTTTCCCACTTGGCATTGGACTTACCTTCGGGTTTTGCAGCGTCTCCAAGCACTGGATCCTATGAATCTCATATGATTAAGTGGTTCTCCATTCGAGGCTTCCAAATATCATAGTTTTTGGGATTCAACTTGATCATGGTGCCGGTCGATTCCTCCATTGCTCCTTGAATTATAAAAAATGACAAAACCTCAACTCTAATACCACTTTGTTAGGAGAAATAGACTCTAAAAGCAGAAAAGAGTTTTTAAAAATGTGGCACTTTATACTTGAGTGTATATAGTACACAAAAGAAAAAAAAAACAAACAACAAAGGTAAAGGAGGAACTTAAACTCTCCAAAAACAACCTTACAAGGAACACTCTTTTTTACATTCACTCACACACTCAATTCTTGAACTTTAACTAATGCGGAAGCTTACCAAAACTTCCTCTATTTATAGTTGAAAGCCCTACACCCAATTGGCCACATTTGAAGGCACCTACCTCTGCACCCGATTAATCACGGTTGGAGGTATCTACCCCTGCACTTGATTAGCCAAGATTTGAGACACCTACCCTTGCACCTGATTGGCCAAGAATGGAGGTACGTATCTCTGCACCTAATTGATCACAATTTTTGGCTTATTCTTGTTGGTTGAAATGGACGGTTCTTGGTGTATAAACAGCCACAAACCTTAACATATATTTAGTGCACTATCATGGTACAAAAATCTTTCGTTGTTCTGTTAAAAGGTTTGCCTATAGCTGTGTGTGTTGAGAGTCTTGTGCTTTCCCTTTGAGTGAAATACATATGTTTTCGCATCGATATCGTGACTAGAAATATCTATTAATTTGTAAAATGAATATAATTTAAATATATTGATACTGAAAAAAATATCCTTATTGTGTTAGAATATATCAATAAGAATGTACAATTATAAAGTACTTGTATTGGTGCTATACTTAATATTTTAAACACTGATCATTTTATAGTAAAACATGAATCTTTATAATTTTTTTTATATTAATTATAATTTTCTTATTAATCATTTCAATATATTATTGACTATATAAATTGAAAATTAAATTAATACAAAATATTAAGATTGCAAGAAACAATAAACAAAAGGCAGAAGATAAAAGATAAAAATAACCTTTTAATTACCTTTTCTAACGACTAACTAGTTTTTCCTTCCAACTTAGGATCATCACACCAAAATTTATTATTCTACCATCCAACACTTAATTAACAGTACAGAATTAAATATTTACTTGTATCAGACAACTGAAAATAGAGTGTTTTCAAATTTTCGCAAAACCTTTTTTGACCCATGCAAATAAAAACACAGGGAAACAGTTTTCATATCTTAATAATTGAAGTTTGATTCTACAGCCACTCTCACTCACTCACTGATCAGTCATTGCCCCAAACAAAGCCCTATTTAAAGACCCAGGCACTCCATTGCACACTCTCATGTAGTAGCCAGCAGTCTTCTTTACCCCAACACAGCACTGTTTGGTTTCCACTGCACAGCAAACCTAGTACTGTTTCTTTTTATCTATTTGTATTCTATTACATCACTTCTTACACCGTAGTATAGATCATCATCATCTTAATATTTCTAGCTAACTAGATTTGTATCCGTTTTAGGCGCGTCTTTGCATGAGTATAAAATGTCTAGCCGAAGATCAAGATCAAGGCACTCGGGACCTTCAAGAATCACCGATGATCAGATCAACGATCTCGTCTCCAAGCTGCAGCAGCTCCTTCCTGAGATGCACAATAGGCGCTCAGACAAGGTACGTTCTCATTTTAAAGCTATCTTGGTCTGTAAGCCTTATTTCAATTTACTTCTCTTGTTAAGTTCTTGGACATGTATACATGTGACCACTTTTAATTAGATTTTTTAAGACACTCACAACACTACCCCCAAAATATGCTTTGAAGATGACCTTGGAATTGTGTGATCCCATAATATAGAACTTGAGATTCCTTTGAGTACTTTATCATAGAAATGAACTCCTCAATGAATTGACCTTAATTCCCTTAGAGTAACAAGCAAAAGAAGTTTACTCCATTAGTGAAATATTCATTACAACTACATTTTATGGTTCTTTAACAACTTAGTTTGCATATTCATTATGAACTCAATTAATTAAGGAACTTTTGGAAAGGTGAAGGTATCTCTATAAATTAACTGGGGCAGGTGTTATATTTAGTGATTTTTTGTTTAGATTCTGAATTGTTAGATTTGAAAATTGGCAGAGTTCAGCAGCTAAAGTGTTGCAGGAAACATGTAACTACATTAGAAGCTTGCACAGAGAGGTGGATGACTTAAGTGAGAGGCTGTCTGAATTGTTGGAAACCACAGACACCACTCAAGCAGCTCTTATCAGAAGCTTACTTATGCAGTAGATGCATGTCCTTTTTCTTTTCCCCTCTTTGAATTTTATCATTTCCTTTTTTTAATTATCGCAATTCTCCGGTACTTTCCTTCTATAGTCAGTTAATCGATGTAGAAGACGATTTATTGTAATAGGATGGATTTTCAAGTATTCTCCCGCTCCCCCCCCCCCCCCGCCCCCCTTGTCTTCTTCTATATTTCATATTAAAGATCGATAATAATTATATATGCGATTGGATTGAATTCTGATCTATTTTGTATTTAAAAATATAATTCAGAGGACATTTTTGCTTTGGTATAAAATGCACGTGTTTGGTTGGAATTTTTAAAAAATGAAAATTGAAAAATTAGCAACTAACTTGTTCGGGAAGTGGAGGATTTTCAATCTTAAAATTTAAAATGTCTATCTGGAGTTTCTTGTGCTCAACGCATACATTTTTTCTTTTTCTTTTGTTTTCAAAATGAACTATCAGATATAATATTATACATAAATATATATTGACAATACGAAATAATAGCGAGCAATCATAAATTTTTCAATGGATATATTTACACACAACTACATACGTACGTTTAATAAAAATAATATCTTCTAATTTTTGATACAATATAAATCTAAAATCTTCAAGTTTTGATGTCTCAAATTTGTTGGGAAAGTCAAACTACATTGCCAACAGCCAGGCACTAAATAAGCACATTAATCGTAAATTTACACGTACATATGTGCACACATACACAATTATGAACAAGAACTTGGGTCTTACTATATTAGCATCATGTCAATTTTGATTTTCATGTCAAATTTCCCAAAAAATGATGGGATTTTTAGTCCTGCAAGAGGAAAATAAGAAATTAAAGTTCGAAAGTGACCATCACGTGGTGATCATCTTTAATTGCTTAATAAATCTGTTTGCCAACTACGAACCACAGACAACTTTTTTTCAATGGTGCGTAATATGTACTAACGATGTTCTTCGCCAAGAGCAAATGAAACTCACAAAAATAGAATGTTTTATTGTATATATTTAAGTTAATGATCTTTATAGCTTTACTTTGTGGGGCATTCCAAGCTTCAACATGTACACATATTAGTAAAATTTGCACATTCTACATGTGTGCGTATTTATTTATAAACTATAACATCATTATATTTTAATTAATAAAAATAAAATCATTTAATATTAAAGATATAAAGAATATTTATAATAATAAAATAAAGAAATATCAAAAGAATTTAAAAATAAAAAGTGAAAATTTGAGGAAAAATACAAATAAAAAATTTTTAAAAAGGAAACATTAAAAAATAAAAATAAGAATAAGAATAATATGCATTTTACATTGTGAAAAAAATAATTAAAACAAAAAAATGATGAAAGATCAAAAAATTTGAAAATTAATAAAACTTAAGAGAATATGCGAATATAAATTATAAATCGAATGAAAAAAAGAGAAACAAATGGCAAAAAGAATAAGAGTATTTAACATTAGGCTAATTATGTAAATTCACCTTGTACAATTAAAAAATCTTTTTGAAATAATAATAATATAGTATAGATAGGTGAGTGTGTGAATGCCATGAAGATACAAACAAGTGATTGACGTGCGATCCATCCTTTTGAGCGTGTGCAGCCGATTTTTAACTATTGATTTTAACCTAAAAAGATGTAATAATCCACTCAATATCACCCAAAAATAATAAGAAAAAGAAAAAGAGAAATCATTAGAGCTGGTGGGTGTCTCAATAAAAATTTTCCAATGTGTCACAGGTTTTTTAACAATCACTTATTAAGAATATTGTGCCGCTATATAAATCTGTTTAAAAATATTTCTTAATCAGTTTGAGACGAGAAGTTGCATTCTTTTCCATGTAAACCCTCACACACACACACGCATATGGTGTACTCATTTGAATCGGTTCAATTTGCAAGCACACACTCGCGTGTTCACTCATTCTTTAAATCACACAAGTCCTATTTTTTAACAAATGCAAGATTCACTCTAATATTACAAATATCACATGTTTCAGTTCGTCCTTCAAGAATCTCGTCGAACAATAAAGCTAACACACTGTATAAAGTTGCACCTGTTAGCAAGCAAGAAAGTAAACCCTTTGTATAAATTAGTATAAAAACCTTTGTTCAATCCCGTGACATCTAAGGCAGTTAAGTTCCTTACCATGTGAACAGTGAAGACAGTGCAAAAACCAATAACTGCGTATGTACGTTTTTTGGTCAATGATGTGGCCATGGCAGCTCATGACATCTAAGGCAAATAAGTTCCTTAGCATGTGAACAGTGAAGACAGTGCAAAAACCAATAACTGCGTCTGTACGTTTTTTGGTCAATGATGTGGCCATGGCAGCTCACAATTAGGCAGAAACTGGGGACGCGATGGACTGATCGAGGCCGGCCAGTAAGCATGTCGTTGCAGAGTACATGCTCGACTGTGAAGGAACGTGATCAGGGCTAGCACGATCGGTTGGAAGCAAGTTCAATCGACGTTCGCAAGAAAAGAGATTTTAAAATTACAATCAGGACAAATTCGAATCCATCCTGATCGATCCAAAGTAGTTGAGATTGATCAAAAATGTGGCAGATCGATCCAAAAACTGAACCTCTTCAAAGTCTAATCATTTTAGAAGTCTATTTTGGTTAGGATTATTATGAAGATTGTTATTATTTGTCTAAATGAGTTAGGATTAGTGTGGGATAGGAGAATAGTTATTTTTATATTATTTAGTAGATTTAGAATTATTTTGAAATTAATAACCTAGTAGAATTTAAATTCCTTGTAATTTAGCTATACACAGGGCATTAGGATTGTTGGAAATTGGAAGCCATATTTTCATACGAATTTTGAGTATATTTTTTTCTCTATATGTGGACTCGTGTAATAATTTTCTTTTCCCAATCCTTGTGTTTGCTTGAATTTAGATTGAACGTTTTCCAATCACTATTCCTTTTGTGTGAGTGATTATTCCAAAACCCATATGACGCTTCCCTATTGCATCCAGTTGTATTAAAGCAGTCTTTTCCTTCTCCAATGTAAATCCG
Source organism: Avicennia marina (assembly GCA_019155195.1). Classification (NCBI taxonomy): domain Eukaryota; kingdom Viridiplantae; phylum Streptophyta; class Magnoliopsida; order Lamiales; family Acanthaceae; genus Avicennia; species Avicennia marina. The sequence goes on along the minus strand of CM032759.1, from coordinate 14,993,361 downwards.
ATGGCTGCATGCAACACATATAGACAAGGTTTTTCCTCTGTATCAGTTCATGAATACCTTAGGGGCCTCATTACTATGAGAAAATTCAATTTAATTACTTAGAGATGGAAGAAATCAAAAGAAGAGTGGGTATCCCATTAATATGGATGGAGTATTGTTGGATTTGATTGAAAGAATTGAGAGGGATCTTGAATCCATGAGGATCTCGAAGCACCACCAATCTAAGTTGGTGATTTACAAATTGAAGGGAGCTGCATTGACATGGTGGGAGTTGATGCCAATGGTGCCTGTAAAGGATACAACTTGTGCATTCATAGGAAAAGATGAGGCTTGTTCTCAATATGGAATTCCTACCAATGATTATGAAAGGTACTTGTTCCCTCAATATCTCAATCCACAAGGAGTTAATTTTTATGAAAATAAATAGGAGATAAAAAAAAAAAAAAGGAAGTAGAAGAAATTATTTGTCAACTAGAGGAGATTCATGATGAGGATAAAGTAAGGGTTGAGGATTAAACATCAATTGAAGACAAGGAAACTATTCAACATATATCTACCAAGACAACAAGAAGTTTTTAAGGAATCCACCCACATCAATGACTCCACTATCGAGGTATGTCATAACATGGTCTTAGAGGAATTAGCTAATGCGGAATTTGAAATTGTGCAACTAGTTGAGTTTGTTTTGTCTATAGAATACTATAATTTCATGATCAAGATGTCACTATAGCAAGACTTTGTTTCCTCCATTAATTATTATGGTGAAAAGGTAAAGTTTTATAGGAATTCCTACCGTGGTTACTTAGAGTACATATGCATGGACTAGCAAACATGTAAGAAAAAATAAATGGAACTCCTCCCTTTAAAAAAGAAAGTTTGTAAGAAAAGAAAAAAAATTGTTTTCTTTATCTTGGAGTCTCAAAAGAAATATCTAAAGCATATGTGATTCAAGAAGACCATTAGGAATTTTGGCACAACAAATTGCATTGGAGGTTCCAAAGGATGTAAATCAGTACAATTATGTATGGGGTCCAGCAGTTGGTTTTAGGAAGTTTAATCGGACTCAATTTATTATGAAACTCAAAGACAATGTTTTTTTGTTTGCCGGGGGGGGGGGGGGGTCTGATGTGGTCGTCATATCTCATAATTGGTAGAAACATGGTATATGGTCAATATATTGTTTGATACAATTAATCATGGCAGTAGGCAATCTAGCAAGCACATCAATTGTAGAGGAACACACTTGATTGCAAAGGAGCGCAATTGATTAGGGTGTTGGTACAAACGATCAAAAGCAGGATTGATTGGCATTGTCAAGAAAAGACAATTTGAAATTATGATCGGGACAATTCAAGATTGATTACAATTGATTTGAAGCAGTTGAGAACGATCAGAAGGTGGTAGATCGATCCAAAAATTGAATTTTATCAAAATTTGTCATTATAGAAGTCTATTTTTGTTAGAATTCTTATGAAAGATTGCTATTATTCATCTAGATGAGTTAGGATTAGTTTGGGATAGGAGAATTGTTATTTTTAATACTAAGGTTAATTACATCTACACCTCTTGAGGTTATGTTACAAAATATCCATCCCCTTCTACTTTGAGGACCCCCTTGTAAGGACTTTCAAAAAATGCCCCTCGATCAAACAGGTTGAAAGTTTGACCGAATTAATAGATGAAAATACCCTTTGAGGTAAATGTCATATGTTGCATGTAATGAATGGATGTATATGTAATGCATGCAGTAATATGATAAATTAAATCATAATTTTTGCACCAGCCCATCAAGATAGCCATCAGAGCCATGATGCTATGAATATGTAGTGCCACCATTTATGGGAACATGTTCAAAAGTTGAGTATGCCTTCTCAGTGGAGCTCTACACAATGTAATGGTAGTAGATTGACATACAAAATACAAGAAATATAGAAAGAAAACAGATATTATGGTTTTTAAAACAAAAGAAAATCCAGACTAAATTTTTTATTGTTGTTAGGATCATGGTTTCTTGCATTGATGTCATCTAGTTCAAAATCATGATAAAGGTACTCACATAATCCTCGAACCAAGGTCTGACACAAAGATGAAGCCAATAGTGTGGTGCGAAGGACAAGCAGAATCAATTAAACACCTAATGGAAGACTACCAATTAAGCTTCTTTTGGCAAATGTGGTACTATTTACTTTGTTTTTGCTACTTCAAATCATAAAAATGTTTATAAGCTAGTTTTGAATGCGGTTCCTTTTCCATAAGGATATGTTAATTTAGTTTTAAGCTTTAATCAAACATTGTTTTTATCATGAGGAAAAGTATCCAACTGCACCCACATAATGATTCATCCTAGATCGGTGGAAGATTGCATAAGCCAATACCCTAAGCTTGCAACAAAAAAAAAAAACATACCAAAACATGTATTCATGAAATATTGCGAAGGTTACCACCAACGAAAAAACAATAACACTTCCATAAATAATTCCCAAATTCACAAAGTTGTATCAACATCATAGTATCCATCATCACATCAAAGCACCCATAGCTTAAAATACTTGCCACACATGCGACATGAGTGACAAAACAAGATTATATATAGTTGTTTATGTTACAAACATTGAACATACCACATAAATATCAGTAATGTTCATCCTTCACATAATGGGGCATTGTGGTCTTCTCCAAAGAACATGCTTTCGCAATTCTGCACTGGCATTAGGTAGAATCAACCTCTCTAGATTAGCTATTCTTTTTCCAACGGCCTTTCTACTAATAGTCATTGGCCTATCCACAGCATCTACACCAACAATCTATTCTACTTAATTTGGCACTTGAAGTTCCACTTGACTTAAATGTATAGTAAATGCAGGTTGATCTAATAAAGGTGGTAGGTTAGAACTAGTCCTTCCACTCCTCCTCACTGGCTTTCTTCCATGTTGCACAGCATCCTTAATTTGGCACTTGAAGTTCCCTTGACTTAAATGTATAGTAAGTCCAGGTTGATCTAATGGAGGTGGTAGGTTAGAATTAGTCCTTCCACTCCTCCTCAATGGCTTTCTTCCATGTTGCATAGCATCAAAAAGAGAAGTCTCACCATCATTGCTCACTTGACCACCTACAGCCATCAAAAAAATTAAGAACAATGGCTAAACTGGTTGCAAATGATCAGAAAAAAAAAGCAACCTCAAGTGATAGGTTAGAATCGATCCTTCCACTCCTCCTCATTGGCATTCTCTCATGTTGCATAGCATCAATAGAAAGAGCCTTACTGTCATTGCTCACTCAAACCACCTACACCCATCAAAAAAAATAAAAAATAAAAATAAAAACAATGGCTAAATTAGTTACAAATGATAGAACAAAATAATAATAATAATAATAACAGCTACCTTAGGAGCAGTAGCCATGATAATTGAAGCAATAAGTTGACCTAATGGTGGTAGTAGGTTGGCATTTATCCTTGCACTCCTCCTAATTAGTTTTCTCCCATGTTGTGCATCCTCAGCAGGTCGATTTTCACTATAACTATTCACTTGAACCACTTACAACCATAACAAAATAAGAGCAATAGATCAGTTGATGTAATAGAAGATAGTTAAAAAAATAGCAACTACCTCGAGAGTAGCAAGTTGAGGTGGGTGTGGTGGTAAGTTGGCATTTATCCTTACTTTCTTCCTCACTGGCTTTCTCCTACATTATACATCCTCAATAGAAGGAATTTCAACATCATTGTTCACCTCAAGAGCAGCATGCACTAAAGTTAGATAGGCAGTACAGGTTGGAGGGATAGTAGGTTGTGGATTGATTTGACGTATGGAGTTGTATGATGTCGTGGCCATATTGGCATTCTCAATTTATGCTGCTGTAAGGAACTCTTCTTTCTTTTTCCTAGTACTCCATGGGGCTAGCTTCCTTTTCATTAGGCTTCTAGTGTGAAGCACTACTTCAACAAGTTAAGCTTCACCCTTTATGCTCATTTGAACCACCTTCACACAACATAGATAGATCAACAATATGTTCGTTGATTAGAAGGCACATATCTAATGTACAATACTAACCTTATGAGCAGCTATGGTTAAATTTGGCATCATGGATGATTGACCAATAGGTTGATCTTGTATAGAAGTTGGAGGATCAATAAGGCTTTCCTGTGGCACTATCATTAAAGGATTAGAAGGAAGTATTGGAGTCATTCGTGATGCAGCCCTTCCTTTTTACTTATTCCTAGTGCTACTTGGGCCCAACTTCCTTCTCTTAGGTCTTGTTCTTAGCAAATAAGGTTCATCCTCATATTCTTCACCATCAATTACAGGTTCATTATCCTACAACCTACAAAAATGATCACATCTTAGCATGTTGATAGATTTGAGTTATAAACTTAACTCATGAGTTGCAAGGAAAAGTGGAACTGTGGATAATGGATCAATATTAAAATCTTCTTCTATCTTTGTAGCAAAACCATGGCCACCACGCAATGAGCCACCTATGTTCATGTCATGCATTTTGGAATTTGAGTTATCCATCTCTAGAGGTGCCACTAGAACCTGTATAAGCATTGAATACCAAGTTAACACTTAGTCATGGGGAGAACAAAATTAAATAAAATGTAATAAAGGTACATGAAGGTTTGGATGAGTCTTGGTATTATGTCTAAGTTTCTAACATATCTTGCATTGCACCATATTACACCCTTTGTTAATTAAAGTCTCAACCCCCTCTCTTTTCCTATTCTTTTTAGGTCTCCCTAAAAGCCTTCTAGTCATAGGTGGCTTCAAATCTTAGGAACATCAATAGGCTAGAAACTAGGATTAGGAAATGGATGGATTGCATGCTTGTATGTCTTGCTATATTTTTCAATGGAAAAGACAATGCTATTGTAACTTTCTAACTTGTCCTTCTTAAGTGTGATCGCAAATGCAGCATACCCAAAGGCACACAACTAATCTCCCACACCTTGCAATCACATCTCCTTTCCTTCAAGTTCACAATGAAGTGCACATTTTTGTCTCTTACTTCAAATTCAAGCTTCCGAACTATAAGCAAAGGCACCTTGTAGAATTCTCCTTCATAGTGCCAAGCCTCTTCACAATGTTTCAAACCACTTCATTCTTTCATTTAAGAGATTTTTGTCTCTACTCTTGTAGCAGCCTTGGAAAAATTTAGCCAACAACGAATGAAGATAGCCTAATATTGCGTGCATGGAAAAAAGAAAAAGAAAAAGATGAGAAGAAGCAAAGATATAGGGTGAGCTGGTCACAAATGGAAGAGGAATCATAGGGCTTGTGAAGGAGAAATAATAGGGATTGTGAAGGATTGTAAAGAAGGAAATCAAATCAGTGGTCAATGAGCAACTAAATTTGTGGACAAAAATTATGGATAAATTAAGCAATGTAGGTGGAAAGTTAAGCAATTACAGACAGTGAGCAGATTCAAAAAAGTCAACCCAAGGCTCCTTAGATAGCTTAGTGACAAAAAAAGGAAAGATCATTGAGGTTTAAGAGGATAATCAAAAGGCAATAATGAACATTAGGCTTGCAAAAAACAAATAGGAAGAACAAAAAAAAAAACCTAGTGAAGAGAATTGGAGACAAGTTCTCAACCAAATGAGCAAAAGGACAAAAAGGTCAAAGGTAAACTTTCTCGACTGAACTTTTGATTTTCTATAAAGTTAGGTTGTTAACAAGACTAGTTTAACAAAAATGATGTTGTGTTTCCATCTAAACCTCTTGTAACCTAGAAATACAAGGTGAAAGAGGATGTCAATTCGCATAGCTTAGGATCACAGTAAACTAATCCACCATCCTTTACTATTAATTTATCAGAGTTCCTGTATAAAACCTTCAATAAATGGATTAACGAAGGGGTTTGCACAACAATATTAGGATAATATCATAACTTCATATATTAGGTAGAAACAAAGGGCTACAAATAGAAGTAGAAAGACTACAATGTAGGTGGTACGCCATTTAGTCAAAAATTCATTTGAAACCTTATTAAAAAAATTTGACCATAACCATGGATTGATCCAAAACAAGCCTTAGAATCAAGACTAGGATCTATTACTGCTAGTATGAACTATAGAAAAAGGAAGGAATGGATGAAAGCAACAAAACAAATCAAACAACAAGACTTGAAGTAGCAATCAAACTGCACGTTGCGGCCATGGAAGGCAATCTCACTCCCACAATGTTCCACAGCATGCACGCAAAATAGGTGCAAGGCCTCCAATAACCATCACAATCATCCTTGCTATCATGTTAAAAGATGTCGCAATCATAGTGGGACTTGGTGCAACCACAAATCAAGCCACGGTCATTTATAGAATGACCTTCAACAATTCTTACAGTCGCGACATTAGTTCCCATGGCTACAGTAAGCCAACTCACTTTCACAAGCAAGAAACATGGAAAATCCAAAGGGCCTTGTGGCCATTCTCGTGATCATAACCTTACCATCCATGACTGCAGGGCACATGCGAGCTTAAAATATGAATTTTCCAGTGAGTTTTATGGTGGAATTCACGGCCAAATAACTTTGGCGCATGATCGTGGACCTCAGACTCGTGGTAGTGAAACTTGATTGCAAAAAATGTCCTATGCATCCCATGGTCATGTTCGTGTCCTCTTCCACGATTGTGGGCACCTAAGTTTGGACCAACTTGTTCTTTTAAAATTAGTAATAACTTTTTTACTCTTTTAAATCAAGCCAAGGATGAAAAAACTTGAGAATAAGTGGAAACTTGAATGAACTTAGTACAAATGGACACAAGGCCATTATCACGAGTTATAGATTAAATAATTATTTAATCAACGTGTGGGACACCCGTTACAGTGAGGATTAAATTAGAAATCATATAAGGCCAAGATGATGAATATTAGGAACTAAGTTACATTTTGGAAATGATTAAGAATTAAATTCTTATGATCTTAGAGTAAATTGGTTATTTAGAATAAATAGGGAACCAAAAGATTGAACCCAGGGAAACCTTAAACCGAGTGATTCAATTTCAATTAAGTGGATTACCTAGATATGTTTTACAAAATATTTTTTGAAATAATGGTTTTTAAACATAATTTCAAAATTTTCATGGAATTCCTTCTTTTAAAGATACTTATATGTTTTTGTAAATATTTTTGTCTTTATGTTCAAAAATTATTTATGCCAAGTTGAAAATGCCTTATGAACATGTTTTAAATGTGAATAGATTTTATGATGTGCTTATATTAGATTGCTACAGAGTAAGATCGTTGAGAAAATGATTTATGTGATAATCCTCATTGGTAGTCGGCTAGTGTACTAGATCTAATTCCAACCCTCCTAATGAGGATGAAGTTTTGGGCCCTTTAGTTGGAAGACACGCTAGCCCTCTCAACCGAGGATATAGATTGAGATAGCTAAGTTAATTGAAAAAATCATCAGGTTGCACATGACCCTCTCAATTAAGGTTAAACATTGAATTACATGATCTTCTTAATCAGAGTTAAAGATTGAGATTTCAATTGACCCTCTCAATTAAAATTATAGATTGAGACAACCAATTTAGTTGAATGACCATTTCAGTTATACGCAATTCTCCTAAGTTGGGGTTAAAGACTAAGGTTTTTGGTAAGTGAATTTAACACACAAACGTCTGAACCAAAGAGCAATCTATATGATAAAAGATAATGTTGAAAGAATTTTGCATGTACTAATGTTATCATGACACGTTACAAAAAAATGTCTATAAGTGAAGATTTATTAAAAAATATTTCTGTGTGTATTTTTAATTGTTCACATTCCCTAAAATAAGTAATTCCTTACTAGACACTTTCACTTACAAACCTTCTTTGTAAACCTTTTTTTAGTCGAGGATCTCCGAGACGAGTCAACCTGAGGTTGGTGAAGAAGCGGCTTGATATTTAGTATAAGTTATTATCTAATATCTCAATAAGTTGTAATCTTCATGTTTTAAGTTTAGAAGTTGCACATTGATAAATTGTAATTTTAATATTCTATTGCTATTAATGTTTTGAGGATTTTAAGGAAGTACTATGTAAGTTTGAAAACTTTTATATGCATGGTATCTTATATTTTGTAATAAATGTTTTTAGCTTCTCTAACATACTAGGCTTTAGTATTCTCAAGACAAAAAATCACGAGTTCACTACCATGTTATGTGCCCAGATTTGGGGAATGACATCTTTTGGACCCTACTCATCAACTTTGCCCTAAGCCTATCCCTCAAAGTTAATATGGGATGGCCTTTATACTCTCCTGTCTAATGATTAAAAGATTCAAAAATGTTATTGGTCACATGATCATTTTCATTCTAGAGTCAAATGCATGCCTACTCTAATATTTAGCAAGTATGCTAATTAGCCAATCATATGTAGTTGGTCTTATCTCTGTGATCTTGTACATGACAAAGTTGAAACCTACTATATTGTAGGATCTAGCTCTCTGCCAAAAGTACTTCAAACTATCAAATTCTCACAATAAATAAATAAAGAAATAATCCAACTCTCCTTACACCCAGGGTCAACAACTCCAAATGTCAAAGAAAAAAAGACCATTATTGCCATCTAAACCTACAATAGAAAGCATGACACCTCCATATGGTTTTTTAAGATGGCATTTATCAAATGATCAAAACTCATTACTCATGTCTCTACCTATTTATTTACCTCTAATTGTTTGCATAAGCATTATTTGCTATCCCTTGTACTTATATTATGATATTTTCTTAATCGTTTATCAACTATATAATATGTGCATATACATGCTTTTGCATACAGATTTTGTATCTTCAAGACTAACAATCCAAAATTACCTTTACTCGCCCTTGTCATTAATTATTTCAGATTCGTATTATATACACGCATCAATAAGTGTATATATGTATACACACAAAGTCTTCCTGGTTGCTAAAGCTCCTATATTCCGTCTTTTTTTTTTTTTTTCGATTTCTTCTTCTTCTTTTTTTAAAAAGAAACCATGTTGATCAGTGTAATTTTCTTTATTATTCTCCATCCAAAATCTTTGACGAAGACACGCACGACACATACATTGTGTATGTCTAAATCGTAATTCGTAGGTATACATATAAACTAATCCCCAAATCTTAAATCAAATGTAAACAAAATAATTAAATAAATTTAGCTCAACCTTATGCGGTCTACACTTGAGAGTGTCCGATTTCTTCTACAGCCCCTTGTTAATTAATTACTTAATTTTGAAAAAGGGTGGCCCTCTATTGATAGGGTTACTTCAAGGAGTTGGAAGATTTTTGGACTCTTAAGCTAGTCTTTAACTTGGTCAAAGGTATCCGATGATAGTATTTTAATTAAATTAGAATACTTAGAGATAATGTTTAGGATGAATTAGGATTTATATATCATTTTTGACCTTATTGGGTCAGGTTACTACCCTAACTTTGTTATGCTGAACGAACTTTTTCTCCTTCTTAGCGTTTCCGATTTTGCGTTAAATTTGAAGCATGTATTATTTGGACCTCAGGCTTGATCAATGATAAAAATGCCAGCACTCTTTCTATAGAGTTACTAATAAAAAAATGTTTCTTAATATTTTATTAGTACTAGTGTGTAATTTTTTATAAATTATACTATTTTATTTATTATTACAAATCTATGCAAATAAATTTAATTTAAAATAATAATAATAATAATAATAATAATAATTAAAAATTAAAAAGGATAAAATAAGGAATTAAAAGATATAAAAATACACAAAAAATATAGAATTATGTTAAAAGAGTGTGAAGAAAGATTTATAAAAAAAAACATTCAAATAAAGGCATCATGCTCCTTTAATAGTGTGCAACTAAAATCATGTCTTTAACCTTAATATAGTTAGATAAATGAACAACTAAATAAATTTAGTAAATTAAAATTAGTAAGTAAATTGAATAAATGGAAATTAAGAAAGAGTGAAAAGATAATATGAAAATAATGATAAGTATTTAAGTAATTACAAATTGTACAACTAAATTTTTTATTTGATTAATTCACAATATATACTTAATAATACATGTATGTGTGCGCACGCGCGCATGTGTGTATATAATATTGATTTAACTTGATAAAATACATTAAAAGTAATAGTGTAAATTCGCATGACCTCAATACACAGTATAGATTAACAACTATAGAAATGACAACAAATTGGATTGACTGGTCAGATTGGCACATAGGTATTACATACAACCCGCCAATTTGAACTTGTTCCATTTATTTTTGTGGTTTAGAGAACCCGACTCTGTCAATTTCGCAGGTCACTCAAACTTAACTCACCAAAAAAATATATATTTTTTATTTTATGATAATTGAATATTACCAAAAAAAAATTTATATGCTAAAGTTTGATTAATCAAAAAATTCAAATTTTCATCATACTATATTAGAAAATCTTTATCAATCATTTATATCGGGTTAAATTTATTTGTTTTTAAATAATGTTTAATTATTAATACTAGATTTTGTGCTTTAGGTTTAGTTTAACTAACATTTAGGGCTTGAATTTTTAAATTTTTACTAATTTACAATTTAATTTTATTTAATTAATTTTTTTCTATTTACATAAATAAAAAATTAAATTATTTTGAATATATTCCTAAGTTTGCAGGTTTATGGGTCAAGCCATCGAATAATTTAAAATAAACATTTTTTTTGAGTTCACTGGTTCAACTCAATTTCGACCTACATTTATAAAAATTTGATCCAAATATATTAATTTCATGTTAGATTAAAATCGTATTGTTGAACTGTATTAGCAATTGTCATCCATGAGCAGCTAATCGAATTTTTTTGGGCCCTTGGTCTTTTATCAACCCACAAGTTGGGCAGTGCACATGCAGAGCAATGGCCACATCATTCCACTAAAGAAGATGACGGTCTTTTACTACTGAGTGACCTCCAAAGTACAAAGTCAACACCATTTTTCTAGTATAGTTAATATCGGCATCCAAATTTAACCACCTGCTCTCAATTGCCCACCTCCCACGCCCCGTGGACACAGTTGTTGGTACTTTTTGAAACATGCCTAGTTTTACGGCGAAAGAATGCGATAAAGACAAGTTGATCCATTTCAAATTGAGATAGTAAATGCCACAAATTGGACAAAATTAAATTTTCAACCCACTTATCATTATCATACTAATGTGAATTTGCAATCATTAATATAATAATATATTTCGTGCTTTAAATTTATTAGCAGGCATTCCGCCGTGGAATGCTTTTACGACCGGCAACAGTAAAAATTTTCTATATTATTAATTCTTCACTTCAACAACGGTTTTTTATTTTTTATTCTAATTAAATTTTCAATTTAATAAATTAACCCCCTATAAATTTTTTATTAATTTAACAAATCTCGTAGATGAGTGTACTCCAATTACAGGAGTGGATGAACGTTGGGATGTTAATGTTTAGCAAAAGTATTGCATGAGTGTTTAGGGTTTGTACTTGCCACAAATGTATTCAATGGTGTCAATATACCGCTTTCAGTTTTAATCAAGAAGGTTTAATATCGGGTGCTCACAGTTGATAGTATGGATGATGGCATTGCCCGCTACACTCGCTGTTACATGTTACTGTTATTCGATTGTAGGTTTTTTTTCGATTCATCCGGAGATAGAGTGAAGCTATTATGCCTACACATGTTATATGATATCACTAGGTCCCAACCATACAGTTGGGGGAGCGCGGTGTTGGCATATGTGTATAGAGAGTTGTGTTTTGCATGCATGCAAGCAGACAAACAATAGATGGCCCACTAGAATTTTTACAGATATGGACCTAGATTAAGATCTCAGGGTTTGGGCCACAAACTCGTGATCGTGGCCTTTATACTGGCCCACTAACTGTAGCTAGTGATGTACAGTTACCTCCTGCACTCTTTGGAACACGGTATGTCCTACCAAATTATATTCTTTGTTGCATTATCATTATGCAAGTGTTAAATTTACATTTTTTATTATTCTTCTGTGCATACAGTTGGACCAGGGTAAGGAGGAGTAACGCATCAAATGCATCTCACTCTATTCGTGTGATACGTGATACATTATATAGAGAGGCGGAATGTTAAGTATGAGTAAATTATGTCATATTAAAAACCTCATTAAGTCATTTTGTTGTGCATACTATCGATTCCATATACACTATATATTTCATTTCAATTTCAGTAGTGACTTTACCCTGATGAGGCGTACAAGATACTATTTGACCATTGTGGGCGACAATTGTGGACATTCTGTAGTCCACTTATTTGTTATGAGACAATTGAAATACATCGCAATGATTGGGTATTAAGGCAGTTTGGAATGCCACAAGGCATGCTCGCTGATCCATCACGGTACGAGAATGCACTTCATAATGACCAATGACGTGGACACCCGAGGACTAATTAAGCTTAGTACCAAGCTGTATATGTTCGAGAGTGGGGTAGTGACGATTATATCACAAAGGGCCCCATCTCTCTGGACACACGAGTGTCTCGAGATTACTTAGGGTGGTATTGTATAGTCACGCACCAGTTCATCACACTTGGACATATATTCATGCACACCAGATATTAGCTCGGCCATGTCACTTATTTCCCTTACGTGGTACATTTCATGTTACTACTTTCAATACATCATTGATTGTACTTAATTTGTATGCTTATATATATGTTTGTATATACGTGTGTCACTCCATAATATGTAAATGGTTGATTGCAGGCACAACAGATGCAAAAATTATGTACCAATGGATACAATCAATAGATTGTAGATAGTGTGGAGCAATTATCACAGCAACGAATCCAACGAGATTTCCCACCATACTTCCAGACGGGAGACATAACATCTGCACAGCGCAATCTAAGACCTAGAACATCATACCATTATGATGCAGTAGGTCCTAGCATATAATGCCAATATGATATAGCAAGTTCTAGCACTGTATATAAAAAGGATATGTACGTGCCTCAACCATCAGATCAAAGCATCCACTCTCCATACACGCCATTAGTCGATTCTCCTTATACGATACTCTCCAATCTCCTTACACGCACCCCTTCCAGCGTACAATCCATAGGAGTAACATTGGTATTACCATGGATCTCCAATGTTTTTCAAGTATGACTCAATGAATATATAAGCACAACAACACCAGATTATGTAGGATCTCCAGGGAGATCTAACACTACGGAAAGGATGTCGTGCTAGACGACCCACGCATTGCAGCACTGATAGTTGCTTAAGGGATGGAGATAGCATATAGCATGTACTAGTTCCTCTTGTATGTATTAGATGTTCTGTTAAATAAGATTGATTAATTTTACTGGGATTTATTAATTTTATTATAATTACATCATACAATCTTATTTAAAAATTATAACACACATCTTTTAATATATTATATAACAATATGTATAAGAAAAATATCACTTATTTTTATAAAAAAGCACTACTTTTCTATTATTTTGTAGTATTTTATTGCAATGTAAATGTCAAAATATAAAAAAAAAAAAACCCAAAAAGTATTATGGAAGACTATAATTTAAAACTCAATTTATTGAAAAAAAAGTTCTTTTATGTAAATAAATTTTTTATTTTAAATAAAATCATAATTATTTCAAATTATAATAAATTATTATTGCAACATAAATGTCAAAATATAAAAAATGTAAAAAATATTATACAAGACTATAATTTAAAACTCAATTTATTTTAAAAAAGTTCTTTTATTGAAATAAATTTTCCTATTTTTAAAAAAATAATAATTTAAAATTATTATAATTTATTATTACGTTATTTCTGTGTTTTAAATAATTTTTTTATTTTAAATAAAATTATAATAATTTCAAATTACAATAAATTATTATTGCAACGTAAATGTTAAAATATAAAAAATTCAAAAATATTATACAAGACTGTAATTTAAATATTAATTTATTGAAAAAAAGATTCTTTTATTTTAAAAAAATTTCTTTTTTCAAAAAAAAAATAATTTAAAATTATTATAATATATTATTATATCATCTCGCTGTTTAAATGGTGAGAAGACTATTTCTCTCACAATACGGAAAGAAATTTGTTTTTTTTTAAAAAAAAGTTTATCTCACTTATTAAAACTGCGAGATGATATAATATATGTTATTTCGCTGTTTTGAAAGACAAGATTAATTAAATTAATAAAAAAATTATAAGGGTAATATGTTAAATTAAAAAATGAATTAAAATAAAATAATAAAAAACTCCTTCCGCAACATTATTTTCCGATAATTGATATTTATTTCAGACATGATATTTTATTTAAAAGGATTCAAATGCAAGTTGATGAAATACACAAATCAACGACAACAAAGTATAATTCCCCGATGAATTATTTTCGACATGCAAAAACCAAATCAATATCCCTACTCGGCCCTTGCCTCAATCCTAACCGGAAAGCCATCCTTCATTTTAGCCGTCAAAGCGGCTGTATACACTGGCTCCACTCCTTCCTCCACCGCCGACACCACCTTAAACCGCCGTAGGACACCCGCAACCACTCTCTTCATTTGAATGAATGCCATGTCTTTCCCCAGACAAATTCTGGGCCCTGCCTGAAATACTGGATAAGAGTACGAATCCCTATTCACGAAACTCCACTGCTCAGACGCGGCATCTCTCTCCAGCCACCGCTTGGGTCGGAACTCCGCCCAGTCTTTGCCCCACACCTTCTCGACCCTGCCCATAGCATAGGGATGATAGCTCACCCTCATCCCCTTCCTCACCACTGTCCCATCAGGCAAAACATCGTCACTCAGAGCTGCCTTTCCGTCTATTGGAACTGGTGGATAGAGCCTCATGCTTTCACAAAGTGAAGCGTGAGTATAAATCATTTCCTTCACTTCATCATAAGCTGATACAGCTTCTGATTTGGCTTTGATCTCTGCCAATATCTCGTTCTCCACCTCTGGATGGTTCGAAAGCAGCCAAAAAAACCATGTCAACGCTGCAGAAGTTGTGTCCCGGCCTGCCAGTAGGAAACTTATCACTATATCAGTGACAAAGTCTTCATCTGAATGGCCTGATCTCAAGAATCTTGACAGGAGATCGTCAACGGGATGATCTAAGGATGATTTTCCCTGGATTTCTTTCTTTTTCTCCCTGATTAAGATTTTCGCGAATTCTCGAACTTGCTTGACAGCAATCTTCAACTGCTTTTCTGATCCTATGTTGAGGGCCTTCTTGATTTTCCATGAGAAAGGAATAAACGTGACGAACCTCTCGCTGGAGAGCTTCACGGCTGTCTCAAACGCGATGGCCAACTTCTCCTGCGGCAGAGACGGCGACAGGTATACAGGATCATACCCGAACGCGATCTTGCAGATGTTGTCGAAAGCAAATCTTTGAAGGATATCCTGGAAATCGAGCACAGTTTTCTGGGCTGCCGCCTTTTCCAGTATCGGAATCAGGCGTTCCAAAATCTCGAAATCCACAACCGTCTCCACGAATTTCCGAAGGGATTTGGTGTTGAACTCGTGGCTGGCAACCTGCCTCTGGAATTTCCAATTCTCGCCATCGGAGTTGAAAATGCCATCGCCTAGAAAGTCCCTCAAATTAGTCCTGAAGAACTCTCCTTTGTCGTAGTTGTGGAAATGGGACTTGAGAATATGCTCCACCACGGCGGGGTTGGCCGTGATGACGAACCTCCCCCCGAAAGTACGGTGGAGGGTGAAAGTTAAAGTCGGAGTAGTGGTGACGATCTCTGATGTCCACTGTGCAAATCTTTCTCTGTTTTTTAAGATTGAGAAGAACGAACCAACTATTGGGTATGATTTTGGCAGCTTGGAAATGGAACTGGAAGCAGAAAGGGTCTTGAACGTAGTTTTCAGCTTGGTTAGGACCAAGAAAAGTACAGGAAGAGCGATGCAGAAGATTATGGACGTTGAAAGATGGAGGGCTGGCATGTTTCTATTCTTTTTCCTTTTTTTCTTATATTATGTAGAAACAGAAAAATAAACAAAATTTCTGGCTACATGAATTTGTTGTGGCTGAGAAGTAATTGGCTGCGAGTTGGATTATATATAAGGAAAACAGTACTGGCTTCGGGTATGGCAAATTGAGCTCGTATTATCTTAATAGTCAAGTAACAAAGGAGAACGCGACGTCATAATGCTTAATTACTTTTAGTAACAAAAATTAAACTATTTTTTGGAAACTATATTTTAAGCCTCGATTTTAATTCTTCATGGGGACGTCTGCAAAACTGTTATTCGTATTTTTACCATGACTAATGGGAGTGTCTTCAATCATATTCTATCCTGTTTCAAAGCCTGGACATGAAATCAACCCAGTTTTACCATTTTAGAACGATCAACAGCCACAGGCCGCCCTGCTTCGGTGGCTCCACGTGGAAGACGAACATTGTACCATTTTTACCTCTTCAGTAGTATCATGTTTATGTTCCACTAGGGTTTGGAGTTACTCATAGTCCCATTACGCTAAATCCCTAGTTAAAATCAACAAGAAAAAAAAAAAAAAAAACATGATTTGGGTAGTCAACTAAAGTATATAAAAATACATGCACAAGAACCAAGAATGTCTAGGGCTGTGAATTCGATAAAATTGAACCAAAATTTGATACAATAAACTTGCATATCTAATATTGAATTGAAAATTTTTCTTGATACAATTGGTATGACATATTCGTAAATCAAATTTTTATTTAAAAATTTAAAAATATGTAAATTTATATATAAAATTTTAATTTCAATTTATATAGCTTTAAAATATATACCATGTATTTTTATTTTAATAATTCATTGCTTTAATTTGAATTTTTTAATGTTTAAAGAGAGAGAGATATATATATATATATATCATAATATAATATTTTTTTTAACAAATATAAGATAGTAATATGAAATTTTGAAAAATTGAATATAATAACCAAAAAAAATTAATCATAGATATATAATAATTTAAGAGAAAATTAAGTAAAAATATGATAGATATTCAAATAAAAATAAAATTTAATATTCAATTCAATACTACTTGCAAAATTGAAGTATCAAGAAATTTAAAAATTATTATATTGAATAATAAATTTATTAAAAGTTTGAATTCGATTCGTTCTGATTAATTCATCCAATTGTGAACCCAGCATGTGGTCTTTCTCAGCGGAAAAGTTGGAGGTGACGCAGCAACGAGGAAAGTGCGGTGGGTTACGCGTCGAAGCCAGACAAGGATGATGGGGATCGACGCCTATTGATCGTTGAAGGAGAATTTAAAACACACACACACACACATGTATACATAATTCGAAAATGTACGAATTAGGCGTAGGCGTTTGGTATGGAATTCTTCAAAGTATATGTATGGATACACTCTTGATGTGATAGGGAAACGATTGAAGAAAAATTAAATGTTTGGAGAACTTTTAATGAATATGTCAAACAAACATTAATTTGTAAGACTTGTTCTTTTAAGTTAGGTGGTTTAAAGAAATGACGAGAACGAAGAAGGAGAGTTTCTTCTGGAGAGTTCACAAATAATCCCCTTCCTGAATCCATGAAATTGCCAAGAAACTGGTTTACTCGGGAAAATACGTACGTCTTGACCGAAACGTACATACTAGGCTGATGTTCCATCTGGTACGAAATCTATCGCTCAAGGAATAAAATTATATCATATATGCATAGGCTATGTTTGGGAAAGAATAAATGTGTGTGTGTGTGTGTGTGTGATATATATAGTTATTAATTTGATTATAAATAAGTATAATAATTAAAAAATAATTAGTTAGTCGTATATGTTGGAAATGAAAATTTTGAATTTAAATTTAGATGATAATTTTGTTAAATAATATATTTGATAATGTGAAATTTGAAAGGATGGTTTGACATGTAAAAATGAGTTCCAAACATAATGATAGGAAACTTGCCTTGATGGACAAATTAAAATGGTCTTTTTAGTAATTAAGCAATCGTGAACTTTCTTAACTTTGAAATAACAAGATTTGATAGGTAATTGTCTACTTTTTTCAGCAACATATGTGTACACATATGCATGCGTATTGTCCATTTTTTATAGTGACGTATATGCGTAAATAAATCTATATCTATATTGTAAGTTGACATGATGGTAATACAAGTTCACAACAGTCATCTGGGATGTTGTAATCTAAATTCGCAACGGGGCGATACTAATTGCAACTTATACCATAACACAAAAACAATAACAAAATTAATGAGCCAAGATAAATGGTGTTCATGCAACTTGAAGTAAACTTTTCTGTAGCTTCGAGGCCTTATCAAGATCAAATAGCTCCACTATTAAAGAAGTGTTTACACCTATACATATCAAATGATTTTCTCTTAGAACAATTCACTATTCCATATACATTGGTACAACTAATTAATGTAACTATTACAAGATATGTAATGCTTTGACATAACACATTATAGGTCTCAACGTTTTATTGTCAGCTTTCACTCTTGAGGATTGACATAAACTTAATACAAAATGATCAAGATGATTACAATGAAAATGCTCTTTAACTTTCACTCACACGGCTCACTCAAAAATTGTATCGAGGTTCATAATGTCTAAACTACACGATTTTCCAACTTTGTATGCCAAACATCTTGCAAGTAATCAGCAAATAAATATCTGTTCACTTTACTGATTGTTCAGGCTGTTGGCAGAGTTCCATCAATAGACAGATTCTTTTCCTTCTTTTGGATCACTTAAACTCCAAATTTTATAGAAAGAAATTTACGTTCTTGTGGCTATCTTGCTTGATCTCCTTATCCACAGGCAAACAAAGTTCCACCATAATTAAGGCTTATTGAAAATCCTACAAATTTAGAAAACAAAAGGATTTGATGGATTCTTCTAGAAAACAATATTGCGTCACATTGTTACCGACAAAACAATGGTAAACCAGACACACATCATGTACATGCATATAAGAGAAAATTGTTCCTTGAGTGCAGCAAATCCTTGCACGACAACGTTAGCTGATTTTGTCTTTTACATGAAAAAAATTTCACCCTTAAAAACTTACACAATAAAAAAAAATCTCTATTTTACATATGTAAATAATTTTTTTCAAAGTCAATTATTGCATAAACTTTACATACAATACTCACATTTGCATATATTATCACATTATTTAATTATTAAATAATATGACACACACACACACACACATATATATATAATATAAAAACAAACGACTTAAATATGCGTACTTTCACACTATTAATAAACTTTCACACGTTTTAACTCCACAAGATCTTTCCCAAAAAAATAATAAAAACAAATGTAACTATTAAATTCTACATTGAATTTCGATTCAATTTTCAACTATTACATAGGCGGATAGTAATTACGCTTTAACATATAATGACATTTGGGTAACCTCATCTGACATTTAAACAAAGTTTCCCACACCCTCCCAATTCTTGACGGAGACACCAAGCAAATTCAAGTAGTCACAACAAGCAACTCGAAGCATTCTCATTAAATTGCAATTTATACGATGCAAAACAAAGTTTAAAATGATAGGGTGGACAAAATTCCTTTATAATAACAAGAGAAGTTAAACAAGATAAATTAAGCTGCATCAAATACAATTTTGTTGCTTCAATTATCTAAATTTAACCATCTTATTCTTCCTTTAAAAACGAAATTTAAAATTTGAACAATGTTTAAACAAAGGGTTCATGCTTGATATTCTTCAAATCTTGTTGGGTTTTTAATTAAAATTGATCTTTTGGCTTAATGTTAACCTTAGATCAAACGCCGAAATTTAGAGACTTTTTACAAAAATGACTTGAATTTAATGACGAATGCCATTGATGTTTTTTGAACTCTAAAGAGAATTTGTGGAGAGACTTGGTAGAATTTCTTTCTTGGCTTTAACTCCTTTGAGTTTTCGAATTGTCTGTTCTATTTTTCATAAAATTGGTTTCTATTTATAATCATGGAGAGATAATTTTACAATATCAACTTGCTGACGTAGTACAATTTCATTGTTCATTATAATTTAAAGTTAATCAAAGAATTTAATAGATAAGTTTAATCTCACTAGAATTCTCATCTTCCATGCATTTTATCAGATTTCACATTTTGGAATAATTTAATTGATTGATTAAAATATTAATTATATATTATTTATTATAAAAATTTTATTTATTTAAATTTCAAAAATATAGACAAAATTTATTTAATTAATATTTTATATCATATTTTTCACCTATCACAATTTAATTAGGCACGAAAATTTCGCAGTGTCTACCGATGGATAGGTTAAACACCTTCAAATGAAAAATGAAACAGAAGTTGTGTCTTCGGCACAAACAGTAATGGAACCCGGATTCCAATGATTGCGTAGATTTATGCCCAACCCTGTAGTACTGAATGGCTCTCTAGTTTGATCAGGTATTGAAGTATGTGATCGATACCATATTAAAAAAGTGGAAAGATTAAGGAGTAAACAAGTCATAAAGACATATAAACTTCATCTCTGTGCCAAGTGTGTCACTGTACTTCTTTACTGAACTCATGCTTGTTCCTCCCTTAGTTGGTGTGCTTCCCCCGCTCAACAAGTGCCATATAGGAAAAGATAAAATTTAATTTATCTACTAATTCTTCATAATTTGTAACAGTTCATTAGTTGGGTTTGGAATCTTTCTATTCCACACTTATAATTTAGTTGAACTCATGCATTTTGCTCCCTTAATTGACGCCCTTCACCACCCAACAAGAGCTATCCATGGAAATTTCGTCCTTAATTTGGTTGGACTCTTTGTTAGGCTCATCAAAGTGTTACAGGTTGTGATTTGGTTATCTCAATTCTAACTGATGGTATCAATACCAATGGTTCAATATGGAATGAGCAAAGAGATGGGGCTCAATTGGTTCTATAGTTACCAAATCTTGAAAATGATTAGGTTTGACTTTCCTATACAATTGATGGACCAATATAGTCATTTGATACATAGACCCTTCACTTGAAGGGACAAAAGAACGTGTCTCAACTTGATTCTTCAATGAATTTGAAATTGAACTATTAAATATATTTCATATACCTTTTTCTTGAAACCGTAAAGTACCTAAAAGATTTTAATAAATGTAGACCAAACTTATATTTAAAGTATCACAGGAAAGTTGCTTCTAATTTGGTTGGGCTGTATGTCCCATGTAACAAACTATCAGAACTTGTAATTAAACTTCCCTTCTCCGACAAAATGGTATCAAGGTCAGTGTTTATAATTTGACTTGAGACGAATACTGAGATAGTGCTCGGTTGGTCCTTAATTAGTGATCTTACTTCTGAGAGATGGGGGCCGGGGGGGGGGGCGTGGTTGCTATTTGACTCTTTGATGAGAATATCACCATCCCCATGTGAAATCCTTAGCAACCTTATCATTTGAAAAATTTAAATCCATTCTTTATGAGTGAAAGGTCACCCAATGCAAGATATATCTATTTTTATAGGATATGAACAAAATAAAACACTTTAACATATTATTAAAATAATCTTTTGATTCTAAAATGTTTTTAGTATTCATGTCATATCAAACTATTCTTCTTCTTTTGTAACCATTTGTTCATGATTCAAACATTTTGTATAGCAATCCACTAATCAAAACCTTAATCTATAATTTATAACCACAATTGATAAAGTCACTTGATTCTTAACTTTTAGCCCCAGTTGAGTGGGTTATGTAGTTCAATCTTTAACCTCAATTAAGAGGGTCACATACAACTGAACGGTTATTTCTAACTGAAACAGGTATTCCAATCTATAACCTCAATTAAGAGGGTCAATTTGATTTTAGTTGAAAGGTCCAAAACTTCTACTTTGCTTGTGAGGGTTGGAACTAGTTTCTCTACACTAATGAATATCCCAATAAGCATTTATCAAAAAACATTTCATTTACATTAATGAAGTTCAGCAAGATAATTCTCAAAACATTTCACATAAAACATGCTTTTGTGTAGAAAGAAAATTTTAGCATATTTCTCCAATAAACATGTTGTAAACTATTTCTACACTTGCCCACATCCAAAACACACTTCAAAAATAATTTCAATTTAACATAACATTCTTTCAAAAATAAAACAGAACTATTTCACAAGTATTCAAAAATAGCCTCCCAAAAATAGTGTGTAATTTATAAAGCTATGAAAATTTTAAGTAAATCACTTACAGACTTTAACTTTGATTTTGTGTCTCACTGGGCTCTAGTCCTTTCATCCCTATTCAGTCAAAGTAAACATCAATTTATTCTTGGTTCGATGCAATTTCATAACTTACGCAATTCCTGTAAGCCATGTTCTCATGTCATTTATCTAATAAAATTTCTATGAAAAAATTCAAAAATTTTTCTGACTTGTCACTTATAGTTGTCATACTCTCAAATGTCTCATATTATTATTCTAGGCCCAAAAATCTAATTAAATTTGAAAATATACCAATTATATAAATTATGTTCATTTCTGTGCCCAGAACCTACAATTCACTTATAAAAATAAACTATATTAATGTAAAACTATTTCTACTACGATATATATATATATGGTTGAAAAGCACTACAAGCTTACTTTAATAGGCAGTGAATTTTGATTGATTTCGAGCCTCCTATAGAAAGTCATTATTTTAAAGTTGTACAAAATTGGATCTGGTAGTCCAAAATCTACTATCCAGTTAACTTTTTCAATTGTGAATCATTCTATTTAAAAGCATTTTGATAACAACTAGCTCAAATTCAGTTTTCAAGAAATCCCAATTGCAAGTTTTTCAAAGAACAAAACATTGATTGCAAGTTCTCGCAAGTAGCAATCTTTCAAGAGTTTATTTGAAAATAGGTACAACACATTCAATTGTAATGTCAAACAATTTCAAAAAATAATTTAGAAAGTGCTATAAAATCGGGTAAGGCATAACCATTTACTTGTTACCTAGTTTTGTCAAGTATTAGCTCCTCGGCTATTATATCTCAATTCCTTATTCAATAATATACACAAACTCCCCTTAATGTAGTTGACTTAAGTAATATATATGCTTTGTCAATGCATCATGTATATCTTGAATTTTCTCAACTACTATTCCACTTATATCACTATATATTATTCAGTAAATTTATACATATTTTGGTCTCTAAATTGAAAGATTTGGCTTAATTCATTCAAAATATAAATTTTGGCCAGTGTCTGCATTCCTTATCCACGACCACAACACATTCTTCCGAGATCACATGACCTTGGTCTGCACTTGCGGCATTCAACCGCAAAACATACTAGAAATTCCACTATCATTCTTGCAATCACAATGGACTATTCCACAATAGCAACACCAAAGCTCACAACCATGCCCATCATTGTGGGGTGTTTTGTGATTCCTGTGCTTGGGTCCACGGTTGTGTCCAGCCTTCCTACAATCACGCCACTCAGCGCGCTAACTTTCATGCAGAGCACTGTTCAAAGTTTTCAATTTCTACTTCAATCCAATATCCAAAACTCTCTTTTACGCCTATTTTTGTGATCCTTGAGCCAATTTTTATGGTTTAAAACTTTTGGAAATCAAGTTCTTCCATTATCTATAAATTTTGCAACATTTCGACATGTTTTCATCTTTTCCTACGTTTTACCAATACGTGCTCCTATAGTTTCTACACATCGTCACATGATTTTTACTTAACTCCTATGCTTGAGACACATGCAAAACTTTAACAACTCGTGTTTTGTCATGCCTATGGTGTACAATGATTGGTCTCTCACGTACACAAGAAAATCAAGTGCCTAAGCGTAGAAATTACCTTACGTTCTTAGCTTGGAAAATCAAATTCCCCCCCCCCCCCCCCCCCAACTTCCAAACACTGCCAGCTTTCCTAGGTCAGAGAATCAGGTTTTTTAGCCCTTTAAAATTATATTTATACCTAGGTTTCCCCCAATTACCTTTGCATGGAATTAGAATTCTCAATAGTTTAGATCGTTGCGGACAATTCTCACTTTTCCAATTTTAGGGTCATTTTTACCCGAATTTCCATGAATTTAGGCCCTATTTTGTTATTTCCAAGGCTTGGGAATTATCCTCCTTAATATTAAATCATGTAGCAAAATTTCATTACCTAAAAATATCAAAATTCCTTCTTATATTCCCCTTATTCAATTCCTAATATTTTTACCCGAAAATAAATAGAAAATAACAAAACCAAAATCAATTTAATTGAAATTCCACAAATTCTATTCTAAATAATGTTTAATAATTTTCTAAAAATCTGGGGCATAACATAATTCTTCATGTGAGCCAACTTGGCTCTACTACCACTTATCACAACTTTGTTCCTAAAACAAGCCTACTCATGCCGCACTTAACTCCTTTACCATTTCAACTATTAGCTAAGTCAATGTCTCCACGCAAATGTGTGAAGAATATGCTAAAGAACTTAAAAAGATGGCAAATATTGAACACAAGATTGTTAGTAAGGAAAGAATGCTTCTATTACTAAAATACTTGATTATAACCCTTCAGTTTGATGGTTGCAAATGAAGACTCCACCTCCTCAATGCATAGGAGAAGGGGGGATTGTTTTGATCTGACGGCTAATATTACAACAACACAATATCCTACAAACTCCCTGCAACTCAAAAATAATCTAACGCACAATTCACAATGCCCTGGTGAATTTTAGCATACTTTAGTGTCTACTACAAAGTTCTATACTATTCTAGTATGTACATGAACTAAATTGCATTGTGAGAATCTTTGAACCCAACAAAGTATATTAAGTTGACCCGCTGGCTGCTTGTAGTTGGCGGGGCATGACATAAGGAATGCCTAGGGTGTCTAGAGTAAAATCAAATGGAAATTTTGGAACACTAAAATTTAGGTATAAAATATCAAATCAAAAACTTTTTCAATATATTTGGTTCAATATTTTAGTAAACTGAATTATAATTTAAAAATTAAACCAAATGAAAAAATATATAAAATCATATTTAAAATTATAAATTTAATTATATATTTTATAATAAATATTAAATATTTTATTTTAATACTTCACTATTTTAATTTAAATTATTTAATGATAAAAAATATATATCATAATAAAATAAAGTTTAAAATTAATTACAATAATAAAAAATTAATCATTGGTATACAATAATTTAAGAAAAAATAAGCAAAATAAAATTTGGTATTCAATGTGGTATAATATATCAAATCTAAATATTAAAATCAACTAAAAAAATCAAAATTTTAAAAATTATTATATTGAATACTGTACTTTCCGAAAATTCGATATCGATTTGGTTAGCAGTGAATACCTCTGAGAATGTCGTCTTTCTTAATGGAGAAGTTGGAGGTGACAGAGGAAAGTTGGGTTATTGAAACAAGACAATGCAGATGGAGATGGATATCTATTGATTATTTGAGAATAATTAATATATATTTATATATGTATGTATGTATGTATGCATGAGAAAATGAAAGAGTACTAGAAATAGGTGTTTTGTATGGAGTTTTTAAAATATATGCATGTACGCACTCTTGATGTGAGAGGTAAAAGATAGAAGAAAAATAAATTTTCAGAGTGTTTTTAATGGATAGGTCAAGTAAATATTAATTTGTTAGACATTTTTCTTTTCAAGTTAGGGGACTGGTCCATCAAAGTCTTCGTTTACTTTTCCTTTTGCATTTTTTTCGAAGTAACGAGGGAAGGAGGAAATTTTCTTCTAGAGATTAACAGATAAAAGCCTTCGTTAATCAATCAAATCGCCAAGAAACCGGTTAACTCAGAAAAAATTCACAGGTGCCGACCAAAAAGTATAGCATGATCCGAAGTTTCATCAGGTACGAATTCTGTCTATTAAGGAATAATATTACATTATATATGCATTGGAAACTCGCCCAACTGGCCAAATTATAATGTTTTTTTATAATAATTAAGCAAAAGTAAATTTTTGAACTTTGAAATAACAGGACAGTATAGATAATTGTCCATTTTTTTAGCAATATATAAGTTCATATACGCATATAACAAGATTGTATCTACGTTATAAGTTGGGTTGAATATTGTAATGCAAGTTCATAACAATTGTACAGAATATTGTAACCTGAATATGCAACGGTGTGACGGTAGTTGCAACTCAAAGCAAATTCTTCTACCTATACAAGGCCTTGTTAAGGGCAAACAGTTCCACTGTTACAAAAGTGTTTACCCCTAAACACTCCAAACAATTCTCTTTTAAAACAATTTATTACTCTTGTAATAATTAATCCAATCATACATGTATTGCCGTAAATTTGATAATGGACTAATAGAGTACGTTGATAATAGTAAACTACTATTTTAAGAGTACTGGTAATAATGAAAATTTATATCGATATTATTCATATGGTTAATTCTTCGCTTTGAAAGCATGATTTACTCATAACTGATTATTTTATTTCGTAAGTGATATTTTTACAATGATGTTTGCAAAACTATGCCAACAGGATCTTGACACGAGTAACGCCAAACAATTAGTATAACTAAATATGCTTTTACCAGGTGGATGATACAAAGTAATGCAAATTAAGATGGTTGCCCTCCCTCAGTCCTGGCCTCAATCCTCACCGGAAAACCATCCTTCATTTTGGCTGTCAAGTCCGTGATATACACTGGCTCCGCTCCCTGTGCCACCACCGGCACCACCCTAAACTGCCGCAAGACGCCGGCGACGACTCTCTTCATTTGAATGAACGCCATGTCCTTCCCCAGACAAATTCTGGGTCCTGCCTGAAATACCGGATAATTATACGAATCCTTGTTCACAAAACTCAACTTCTCAGACGGGGCATCTCTCTCCAGCCACCGCTCGGGGCGGAACTCTGCCCAATCTTTGCCCCACACCTTCTCAACCCTGCCCATAGCATAGGGATGATAGCTCACCCTCGTTCCCTTCCTCACCACTGTCCCATCAGGCAAAACATCGTCACTCAGAGCTGCCTTTCCGTCTATTGGAACTGGTGGATAGAGCCTCATGCTTTCACAAAGTGAAGCGTGAGTATAAATCATTTCCTTCACTTCCTCATAAGCTGATACAGCGTCTGATTTGGCTTTGATCTCTTCCAATATCTCGTTCTCCACCTCTGGATGGTTCGAAAGCAGCCAAAAAAACCATGTCAACGCTGCAGAAGTTGTGTCCCGGCCTGCCAGTAGGAAACTTATCACTATATCAGTGACAAATTCTTCATCTGAATGGCCTGATCTCAAGAATCTTGACAGGAGATCGTCAACGGGATGATCTAAGGATGATTTTCCCTGGATTTCTTTCTTTTTCTCCCTGATTAAGATTTTCGCGAATTCTCGAACTTGCTTGACAGCAATCTTCAACTGCTTTTCTGATCCTATGTTGAGGGCCTTCTTGATTTTCCATGAGAAAGGAATAAACGTGACGAACCTCTCGCTGGAGAGCTTCACGGCTGTCTCAAACGCGAGGGCCAACTTCTCCTGCGGCAGAGACGGCCACAGGCATCTAGGATCATACCCGAACGCGATCTTGCAGATGTTGTCGAAAGCAAATCTTTGAAGTAAGTCCTGGAAATCCAGCACAGCCTTCTGGGCTGCCGCCTTTTCCAGTATCGGAATCAGACGTTCCGAAATCTCAGAATCCACCACTGTCTCCACGAATTTCCGAAGGGATTTGGTGTTGAACTCGTGGCTGGCAACCTGCCTCTGGAATTTCCAATTCTCGCCATCGGAGTTGAAAATGCCATCGCCGAGTAAGTCCCTCAAATTGCTCCTGAAGAACTCCCCTTTATCGTAGTTGTGGAAATGGGACTTGAGAATATGCTCCACCACGGCGGGGTTGGCCGTGATGACGATCCTCCACCCGAAGGTACGGTGGAGGGTGAAAGTTAAAGTCGGAGTGGAGGTGACAATATCTGATGTCCACTGTGTAAACCTATCTCTGTTTTTCAAGATAGAGAAGAAAGAACCAAATATTGGGTATGACTTTGGGAGCTTGGAGTCGGGGCTGGAAGCAGAAAGGGTTTTGACTGTAGTTTTCAGCTTGGTTAAGAGGAAGAAGAACAAAGGAAGGACTATGCACAAGACAATTGACGTTGAAAGACGGATGTCCGGCATTGTTCTTGTTTCGGAGAAATGAGAAACCAGACGGATGCTTTGGATAAGTGTGAAGTTGTGGTGCGAGGAATTTGGCTGACGTAGATTATATAGACGAGTGGCTGGATTCCTTTGGTCGGGAAAGGCGATATTATACTATTAAGTTAATGATTATTTTAGTTGTAGAAAGTTAGATTACATAATAAATTTATTTAAATGTTTATTTATTTTTTATCTTTTTTAGTTCTTACTTTTTTAATATATTATTTTTATTTGTATTCTCTCAATTTTTTTGCTTCTCAAATTATTTTAATGTTTATTTTCTCATTTTAAATATTTGTATATACTTTTAATTTAAGATATTTTCTTTTTAATATTTAAAGCACAATAACTTTCACACACACACACACATATATATAATACCAATTCATTCCATTTTGATTAAATTCTCAAATCTCAAAATCTTGAGAGAATTTTGATTTTCTTAAAAATATTTTTATTAGACAATACATATCTATATCCATATCTAGAATTTTGAGTATTTTTATTAGTTAAAAATTTTCTATTAGTTGGAGTATTAATGATGTATTTAATGTTTTTCAAAAATTTTTATTAATGATGACATATAGTATTATTTTAGTAATCAACACACTTTTATAGTTTTTAAAGTTAAAAATATTGTCTAATCAATATATATATATATATATATGTAGAGAGAGATAGAGAGAGAACAATAAAGAAACAATTATAATTTGCATTCAAATAATAATTGATAGAAATTACTACTTTAAAATAACAATTCAAATTATTGAATATGTCTCAGTGTAATAGGCTTTTGAATTTTTATATATAGTGAATGTTAATTAGAGAATGTGATTGTTTTTGTAGGAAATATTTTTAACTATTAACAATTTTTTTATAATTAAAAATAATTTATTTGAAAAATTGCATACTAATAATAAAAATTATATATAATTAATCCATGCATAGTATGAGATACAATCTAGTATATAAAAAATCATGCGGCTTTTACTAATCTTAATTTATTAAGTAATAATGAATAATGTTACATCATATTACTTAATTATTTTTTAATAAAAAATTGTAATAAAATTTTAGACTCTCACTTCTTTTAAATTTTAATTCATCGTCGTAACATTTGCGCAACTTTTATAGCCCATCCTCCTCCAATGGCTCGATTAATTGAACACGACTAATTCTCGACACTTTACCATTTTCTTGAGACAAAATATTTTTACCTTTTAGGATCACATCTTCTGGAAAGGTTTGCAACAATTTGGAGTCAGATTGCGCGAAATCCCAGCTTGAAATGCCGAAAATAAATTTGTAGAGTCAAAAAGTATAGGCTATGTTTGTTTTTATTTTTTACTCTAAAAATATACTATAATTATTATATTTTTTAAATTTTATCTCTACCTTTCTTTTATTTTTATGCCATTCTTAAAAAAATATATATCTAAAATATAAAAATAAAAGATAAAAAACAAGCATAGTCATATTCACTCATACACCTGACCTGAATTGGGGCTGCGGTCCTTAGGGGGGAGGTAAGTGTCGTGTTTTCTTAATGAGTGAGTTGGAAGCGACGCCAGTAATGAGGAAAGTGTGGAATAATTTTGCGATGGAAAGATGCTGGATTATTGGAGGAAGAGTTAAAATCGTATAAGCAAGTGAAATCAGACTAGAAATATGTGTTTAGATGGATTTTCTCTAGAAGACAAATACTACAATAACAACAACAATAAAAAAAATTATTAATATTATTATTTGCAAATTTTAAGGAGTTGTAAGAGTAAAATTTTAGTGTGAATAGGTGGTAGAAGATAAATAATTTTTCAAGAATTTTTTCTAAATATTTAAATTTTACAACAAATAAAAACAAATCATGTGTCTTATATAATATAGAATACGAAAAGTGTCCTGTTGACCAATGCATACAATTTCAACCAAATTCTCAAGTCTCATAATTTCAGCGAAATTTTGATTTTCTTAAATATATTTTTATTGGATAATACATATCTATATTCATATCCATTTTTGAATTTTCTAATTAAGTTAAAAAATTTTAGTTAGTTAGACTGTTAATGGTACATTTAATGTATTTCTAAATTAGTATTAATTTAGTAATAAACACACTTTTATAACTTTTAAAGCTAAAAATATTGTCTAATGTATATGTATTGTAATATATATAGATAGAGAGAATGTTAAAGAAACCACTATAATTTGTATTCAAATAATAGTTGATAGAAATTACTATTTTAAAATTACAACTCAAATTATTAAATATGTCTTAGTGGAATGGGCTTTTAAATTTTTTTGAATTATTTTTTATTTTAAAAATATTTTATTATTTAAAATATAAAGCACGTTACTATTTAGAGAGAGAGAGAGAGAGATAGAGATAGAGATAGAATGTTAAAGAAACTACTATAATTTGTATCCAAATAATAGTTGATAGAAATTACTATTTTAAAATTGTAATTTAAATTATTAAATATGTCTTAGTGTAATGGGCATTTAATTTTTTTTGAATTATTTTTATTTTAAAAATATTTTATTGTTTAAAATATAAAACACATGACTAATTTAGTCAATGCTATAACAAAAAAATTTTAAAAAGTAACTATTTATATAAAAATAATAAAGATAAATACAATAACAATTGATATTTTTTTCTAAATCTATCATAAACTAAATATGAGTTTATTTTAAACTTTTCTAATATATCTATTATTCATACAAATTATTTAATTCCTAATCACTTTGATGAGTATACAATCCTAAATTATAACTCAATATATCAAATATACATTAGTGTAATGAGCATTGAAATTTTTGTCGAGACTTTCTTTATTTTAAAAATATTTTATTAATTGAATTATAAAATTATTTTTAACTTAATCAATACTATTATTTAAACTATTTGAAAAGTAATTCTTTATATAAAAGTAATAAAGAAAAATAAAATAACAATTGATATTTTTTCTCAATTACTCATAAACTGAATATGAGTATATTTTAAACTTTTCAAATATATCTATTACTCATACAAATTTTTTTATTCCTAATAATTCATATATACAATAGACATTTACATACTATGTTGCATGTTCTTATTATTTATTTTTGCCTTATATTATAATCCTTATCTTTTACTCTTTCACTTATTCTTTTTTATTTTTTTAGATAGATGTTCTTAATTGATTTTCTATTACACCTTTCAATTAAATTGTTGTTCTAAAATTTAATTTTCATAAAGCAATGTTTGTTTTCATTTTTTCATTGTAAAAACATACACTACAATCATTACACTTTTTTTGTTTTCATTTTTTCAGTACAAAAGTATACACTGTAATTATTATATTTTTTAAATTTTATTTTTATTTCTCTCTTTCTTATTTTTCGTACTTTTCAAGAAAAATAAACATAAAAAAAACACACCAAAAAATCCAAACAAACATAAAATTTAAGCATTTTCATTGAAAAATGCTTGCATATTAAAAGAAATAAAGGTTCATATTAACTATAACTTAAATTTTTCTTGCATAAGTTTTTCAAAAAAAAATTAGGAAACATTACAACAAATTGCAGCTGAAAAATATACATCACAAAAACAATTAAGGTTATTGTTATTTCATTGAATTAAAAAATTATAAATTATACAAAATAATTTTGTAAAAAGTAAAAATCATAACATATATATTTAATTTTTAAATAAATTTATTTCTAATAAATATGAGTTATTAAATTGTTTCAAAAGTATGATCTATCTATGCATATATAATAAAAATAAGTTTGATAGAAATCTCAAATTTAAAAATTTTTCAATAAAATTCATACATGCTTTAACTTTTTTTCAAAAAAATGAAAGTGAAACTATATAAGCCCAACTTCTAACTAAATTTATCTTTGATATGCAAATTTAATATGAGTCATTTAATTTTCTGAAATGTACAATCTGTCCATCCATATATACCAAAACAGATTTTGACAAAAATTTTAAATATACAAAACTTATATTTTTAAATAAGTTAAAATCATTTAGTCTTTTCAATAGAAATTAAAATCTTTATTTAATAGTTTTTGAGATTCTAAACGGCATATTATTTGATTAAGATAATTTTTTGAAAAGACAAAAATGCATCAATAAATGTGAAAATATTTAAAAGTCAAAATACTTTGAACAAAACAATGCACAACAAAAAAACAATCATGTTCTAGTTTGATATATCTGATTAAGGAAAATATTAGTTTCACATATAGTAGCATCAAAGGCAAATATATAAAATTTTAAGCTAATTTAATAAAGAAAATAAAAATTAGAAAATATTGCAGTAAATTGCAATTAAAACATGCATCACAAAACAAAATAATGCAGAAAAATAAATAAATTGGTTGTTATGTTTTGAACAAAAATATATAATTGTATAAATTCATGCACAATAAATTATTTTATGAAAATACAAATCAAAATTTACAGTTTATATGTCAATTTTTAAATAAATTTGTTTCTAATATGAAAATTTAATATGATCATTTAATTTTTCCAAATCTATGATCTATCATGCATATATAATAAAAAAGAAATTTAAAAAATTTAAATTTACAATTTGAAAATTTTGAACATACTAAAATTTTTGAAAAAATGAAAACCATACTATATAAGTCCAACTTTTGCATAAATTTATTTTTAGTATACAAATTTAATATGAATCATTTAATTTCGCCAAATTACAATATATTCATTCATATAAAGTCACCTTTGTCACTGCAATTGTTACTATAAGCTTTAATCTAATTCAACTTCCTCTTTACTAACAATATGCTCAAAGAAGATAAATAATGATTTGAAACTTAACTTTTGTATAAATATATAAAAGAGATACTTTCAAAAAGTTATTTTGTTTACAACTTTATATATGTCATATTTTATATTGAAGTGTAATAACTACACAATTTACATTCTCATTACCTCATTTATGAATCTTCTATAATATATATGGCCAATATATATATATATATATATATATATAATAGTAAAGGTGATGTTTATATTTTAATAGTTTGAAAAAAAAATATTTGTATATGTCTATGGACTTTAATTTACCAGATGTATATTTTTTAAGTTTGAATTCAAATATTGTTGACTAAAAAAATGCATAGACATGCGAATATTAGAAGTAAAAGTTGAAACTTTTGGGATCTCAATATACAAAAAATAAATATTTGGCTAATTAAAATTTCAATTTTAGTTTACATAAAACAATTAGACATTAGTTTTTAAGTCTTTTACAGCTATGATATTTAAATATTTAATAACTTAAATGTAATACTAATAAATAACCAATATAGTTTATTGGGTCAATACTATTCACCTATTTGTAGGAGCTTTTTGCAAAATTTTGACAAAAACTTATGCCTTTAATTATTATTTACAGTTTATTAATTATTATAATTTCTTTCTTAAAAAAATAACAAGTCCACCCACTTAAATAGTAATTTAAATTTCTATACATACATATTTATCATAATATATATTTATTAATAAAAATCAAACCAACTTGAAAAATATGTAGTTATGTTGAGTTATGATTTATTTTATATTGTGTTCGACGATGATCATTAATAAATGTATATATCATATTCTTTACATAATTCATATAATTATTTTATTAGAATCTATATACTATGTCTTAGTTTTATATATAATATTAAGTTCAGTGTAAAAAAGACTTATAAATAAATTTTCTTTTAAGTAATTTTACTAAGTAACTTCTTGTAATCATTAACTGGCCAAAAGGGTATCTGGGTATTCACGCATTTTAGCACATAATCTCACCCATCTGCAAAAAATATTAATATCATTTTGTTAAATTTACTAAAAAATCTAATTTACTCTGTTAAAAAATTATTTCACTTCTATATTAGAAAGTGTTATTGGCCATGTTTTAATGTTATTTAAATAATAATGATGTGTAATTTTTATTTTGATTGGTATTCGACATTTGTTTATTAAAATTTGAATTTAATGAAATCTAAGCACGAAATTGTTTAAATTTTAGTATTTGCACTTCATTTTTAAAAAATATTTCTATTATGTTTACATTTACTACATATATATGTATATCCAATAGATTTTTGTGCAACGAAAGGAAATTGCATTTATTTATTTTATATGTATTTGCCTGTAGCTAATGAAAGTTAATTAGAGAACACGATTGTTGTTTAATAATTTATTATTATAGTTATGTAGAAAATATTTTGTAATTATTCATAATTTCTATTATAAGTAAAAAAACATTTATTTAAAAAAATTATACAATAATAATAGAAATTATGTATGATTGGTTAGACTCTGATTTTTATAGAATTAGAACGTGACTCCATAATCACAGCTTGCTTTTCTTTCTGCCTTTCAAACAAGAAACGATGATCGAAATGAGAAAAGAAATTTGTTGCTTCTTCCCGCGAGGCATCCAGAATAAAAATGAAATTGGCGTTTCTGGACCGAAATATTGGATGTGATGTCCAAGCCTCCGTGGAGACACTTGACCGGCGACGGATATTACTTTTCCGACCACTGGCATACGTATGGGGCTCACTTGTCAGTAAGGTTCAATGGTATCTTTGGAACAGAGCCCTTGATCTGTCCAAAGAGTAACTCGATGAATCCAATCCACAAGTGGGCCATTCGACTTATTTGGCAGAGAAAAAGCCGAAGGGCATGGAAAAACGTGAGAAGAAAGCAGCGTGCGGCAACAAAACAGGAGGAGAGAAGATTAAAAGCACCATGTTTGTTTTAAAAACAAAAAATTAGATAAAAAGCGAGAGGTTAAGGGTATTTTGTAATTTGCTTTTATGAGATTTTAACATGTTCTACCCTACGAATTTCACCTATCCACCGAATTCCTTTTTGGTTATCGGAATTTGATACCTTAATGGAATATCCAAATGTGTTTTGTTCAGTTTCACAGTCGGTTTCACCAACCGCTAGGCTACTTTACTTTACATATTTTCATCTTAAAAAATACACGCTACAGTTATTACACTTTTTAAATTTTATTTTTATCTCTCTCTTACTTTACACAATTTTCAATGAAAGTAAAACTAAAAACACACGCCTAAAAACTAAAACAAACATAACTTTAATGTTTTAGGAAGAGACTATATTTTTATTATAATTAATAGTGGATATTTTGAATCATTTATGATTTCATGATTTTTCTTGAATAGGTTTTTTTCATGTAAAATTTACCGTGCCATTTATTTTCTGCACTATTCATTATTCTACAAATTTAGTGATTTCATTGGATAAAACTTAAATAGTCCCTAATATCTCGCACTAGTTCACTAGTTTGAATTAGGGAAAATAATTTGTTACCATTGTGTTGATTAGTTGTCATTTTAAGTGCAACATTATTACCCCAACAAGAGGTACTAGAATCACGATAGATGTGATGTGGATTGAGTATAAATAAATTTCTTGAAGGGATGCTCAAATTGAATAAATCATATTACTTATTGTCAAGGTCTAACACAATCTATTTGTCATTATGCATGCAAGCATTTATATTTGTATGCCTATTGTATACAACCAAACCACAAATTATGAAACTAAATGAATTATGCATCTGAATGCTGCTAAGTTTATCAGGGGTTCCATTAATTTAAATTTTTTTCACAATTTCGAGCAAGAAACCGAAACAAATGATCTATGGAAATAAAAATTGAAGCTATGGTTGAGACGAAACGTGCCCTAAATCTTCACATGCTTAATTGCAATGGTATAATGCTATTATTAATAAAATACTGTGGACACGTAGGAAGACAAAAGGCAAATTCGTACAATCAAGATTAGCGAATGCACCAAAAATTGATTTTGCTCTTCAAAAATAGTTTGCATGCTAATGATTATTAATTAAGCCATATGAAAATATGATGGTTGGTGAGCAGCTTCGTCGAACTTCTATGTAGCAGTATATTATTGAACGCTTCCTTGGCTTAGTCATTTCCCAGATGATTGGACTTGGTGAGTTGAAATTTAAGGAAATTGTAGACGTATAAAATGTTGCATGAGCTTTCGAGTCGGAAGAATTGATTGAAAATTGACAATAGATATTTAAGGTCAATTTGCGACTATATGCATAAAAAGTAATATTCTATTTATTTTATAAATCTTTTAATAATTGAATATTAATATAATTCTTAACTCATCTGAACTTCTTATATAATTATTTATAAATTAATTAAAATCAAATGAACAAATAGAATCTTAAATTGTCTAAACTATTTATAAGGATATTAAAAATATTTATTATTTACACTATGTATGAAGTGATTATTTTATTAATTAGACAATAATAAATTTGTTGGTGACAACTAACTCATAAATATATCCCTTATTATTGTGTTAGAAAAACATAAAAATAAATCCCAATCAAATAAAATAAAAAAATATAAAACAAATTATGATTTAAATAATATTACTACAATGAGTTAAAATTTCAAATAAATAACTAAATTATTCTCATAAACAACTATTGAAACAAACAAACATGTTATGCACTGTTTTAGATGTTCAAAATGTGACTATAAATTTTATTAAATATTTGGTATTTATTTGATATAAATTAATTTTATTTTAAATTTTTATTATCTATAATATAATACTATTGAGCCATGGTTAGGAAGATACAAAACATTTAATTGTAAGGATAAAATATACTATCTATTTGAAAACTTAATAATTCATCCATCTATATGTAATATACTACAATGAAAATGCATTTAAAATATAAAAATATATTTAAATTATGAGAAATAAAATGATATGGTTTAAAAAAAGATAATTTTATGAAAGAATGTTATAAATATGAAAATGCATAAGCATGCAAAAAATGTTGTCTAGTAATTCACTTTAATATATTGTAAACATTGTGTAATTAATAATGTTTAAAAACATAAAATATAATATAATAAAATTAATATTACAAAATTAAAGAAGAACTTAAAAAATTGCATAAAAATAGTAAAGAATGGTGTATAATGATAAGTTTCTATTGGTTGATAATTGATGAAATATATCATAATTGCATACCAATTTTGTAAATATAATTTGTGAAAAATAAAAAATAAACTAATTTGTTGAAATAGAAAAAATAAATAATTATACTGAATAAAAATAATGATATATATATTACAAATACTTATTTACAATATCTGAATAGAAAATATATTTCTTAAAGATTTACACTATAGTTTGAAATGAAAAATACCAAACAAATATTAAATAATTAGATAACAAACCTTGCAAGTAAAATGTTATAAATTTACTAAAATGAAAATTTCTTATAAAAATTTCCTAAATGAATGCATTCATGTCGTGATTGTAATGCAAATACTATAAGTTTAAATAAGATTTGCTATACGAAAATTTGAATAAAGGACAATACATAGTTAAAAAAAATGTTATCTAAATATATAATGAAAAGATATTGTGGAATATTAATAATAAATGAAAAGATGAAAACTAAAAGTCAACAATGAGTAGATGAAAATTTATGACATCAAAAATTCCATTTCTATACATCAAAACTAAAGCAAATTTTTATTGTAAGCAACTTTAGCAATTTTTAGGAAATAAATTAATACAGATTCATTGATTAAAATAAGTGAGTAAAATTAATTCAACTATGTCTTGAGCAGCCGCTCTCAATGGTCCTAGTAGTGTTAGAACATGCATTAAAGTATGTGTTGTGTAATATCTTAGGTCAAATTTCTTGGCCCACATCTTTTGTATCGTCTTTTAGTTCTAATCTTAAATTTAGGTTAGTGATCGTTCCATCCATAAAATTCTTTAAGGAGAAAAACATGTGGAGAATATGTGTCCAAATTTTAGACAATACTCATAAAAAATCTCATGTTGTCAGATTCCTTTTCTCTTCCATTGCGGTGTTGCTACATCAAGTGCCATAGTCTAGACAAATTCTCTCATGAACTTAATGTCTTTAGGGATTGAATGGCTAGTGCTAAGTTGATCTATGAAGACAATTTCATGATGGTCTTTTGAAGTTGTTTTCCTGTTCAATTCCTCATCACTCTCCTTTATCTGTATTCTATTTCAACTTGATGTTTTCTTCCTTTATTTCTTTTTTCTTTTTTTCCTTCTGAAGAAATTCCATCTCAACTTTCAATTTTTTTGTCTCATTCTAAAGTTACATTATCATTTTGTAGGTGGACATAAGCTCCTCTCGTAAAAATTCAGTGTTACTGTCACTGTTACAATCTAACAAAATATCTGGAATTACAACATCAAGGACAATAACTTTGTTGTTTGTTCTGACCCCACTAAAGGCAACATAAATGCTCTTTTGTTCATCTTCTCCAAATGGATTTGAATCTCCCTTGCTTCTGGTCGTAGCCCTTAATTTTCTTTACTTTTTCAAGGTGTTTGCACATTTCGTAAAGATGTGTCGATATCTATCACACTCACAACATTAAACCTCAATCTTTTTATTGTCATTTTAAGGTCCCTCTATGAAGTTCTTGTGTTCAATTTCTTATATTGTTTTTTTAAAGTTGTTCCCAATTCGGTTTGTGAGTGCTTCCAATCACTCTTTATATGTTCCTTCAATTTTCGGCCACTATTTCATTATCTATGTCAATGTTGCAAAACTCTTCACCTCAAGTGCTCAGTTCAATTTTTAGGGCCAACTCTTTCTCCTTTTTAGCTTGAAATATGTTCATCTTACAAGTTTATAATGCACTCATTAACTCATCCAACGATTGTCGCCTCATGCCTTCTCGATTGTTGCGATCTTGGCAAAAAACTTTCAAGAAGAGACCTTAAAGTTTTTCAATAAGTCTTGCCTCTGAATATCTTATTCCAAGTGATATGTTTGGTTGGATATGTCATAAAGCTTTAAAAATGGTAATCATCTCGTCTTTACCCATCCTTAGGTTTTTGAATGGAGATGCTAGTGTTTAGAGTTCAAAAATTATTACACTACTAGTAAATTTATGAATATATTTTCCGAAATATATCATGCTTCTTTAGCAAGTTTACATGTTGAGATCAACTTGAATTGCTCTTCATTCTACTCCCATAAATATGGCGTTTATGACTTTGAATTTGCTAAGGGCCCACCTTTTATTTGTTCGCACTCCAATCCTTCACTTCTAAAGAGAGCACGTCATACTTTGACAATGGAACAGACTTTCTCATTGAGAGACTCGATGAAAGCCCTTATTTGAGCTTTTCATTATGGAGAGTTGGATCCATCTAATAGTAGAGGCCAAATAATTGAAACACTTTCTTTCATACTCATGATCTATCCACTAATACAAGAATTACCCCTACTTTACAACCTAGTTAAAAAAAAGTGGCATGGCTTTGATGCCACTTGTAAGTTCAATTAGCTTTGTGACTTTACATTATAATTTATAATTTGATGTTGTAACACTACTATACACACGAAAACCAAAAGACAAATAAAATCAAGTGCATGCAATATATTTATGCAATTTAAAGTCCAACTTCCATGTCTAGAAGATACTCACCCAAACCAACCAATCCACTATTAAAGTGTTCAAGAATACATTAATACAAAGATAAGACACTTGCCTCGCCCACACTTTATCTTATCAAGTTTCCACTTGACTTCAAATCCTTAAGTGCACTTTAATAAGTCAACCCTTGTTAATTGCCTAGCCAAACTACCCTTTGATCCAACCTCATATTGACATGAAGTGCAAAATATTGACATAAGTGTGTGTGTGTGTGTGGGTGTTTCACCTTTTTAGCTCATTTAATTTTTCATGAAAGACACACCTAAACCTTTTTGTAGCTCTTCAATACTTTTAGATGTTTCTGATCGTGAAAATAAGCTACATATCATCACCAAATATTCGTGTAATATTTTGCCACAGATTCTATCTACATATCTTGCTAGTGTTGCAATACCATGTCAATAACTTTCTTCTTCATTAGGATTTCTTTCCAAATTAGGTTGATCAACTCTTATACTTCTAAATATCTTATATTCGCTTTAATCTTGCAAATATGATCAACATCCAATCGATTAAGAGTGATCTTCTTCCACTTTAGAATAATTTTCTTACTTTTTTACGGCCTCTAATATTCATGGAAATAGATACAGTCAAATCTTACCAATTTTTTCAAGATCGCATCAATATTTCCAAAGATTGTCACAATGCTTAAGTGCAACTCATCACAAATGCCAACACATAAGACAAAAACGTTGAAAGATGGGGGTCTTGCATTTTTTTTTCCCTTTTAATTTAAAAAGAGAAGAGAAACTAGATCTATATTTAATGCAAATTTTCTTTCATCAAAATTAATTCTTCTAAACATACTACATATTAAAATATCACTTTTAATCTCTTTCTTTCTCTTACTTTTACACTATTTTTGAGTTTTCATGTCAAATTTTCTACCCATAAGATTTGTAAGCAAACGAAGTTTAGAATTTTATGTAGACATGAATTTATTGTGGCCAAGAAGTTTGCTACAGAGGTAGATCATATGTACTGAAAGAGAAGAGTGGTTAGGTTCATACATAATTTCATGTGTGTGTGTGTGTGTGTATTCAAGTTCAATAATTATAGTCCATTTCTAACGACAATTTCTTAAAATTTTTTATGAGCTTGAATAGGGAAAGAGGTACATTTCATTTTTCTTAATGATTAAGGTGGAGGTGATGAAAGAAATGAGGAAAATGTGGTTTACTATTGCAAAATAGATGAAACGGAGCAACACTTTCAATAGAATTGGAGCAGTGTTCTCTCGACACGTTGTGGTGAAAGCTTTGCTCTTGCCATTGTCCAAATAATACTTGAAGAAAATAGGCTACCTATTATTGTAGAAAGAGTAAAGAAATAAAAGGGATTTGAAATATGCATTTGGATGGATTATTTTTTAGCAAATAAAAAATATTAATAATAACAATTAAATGCTCTAGAAAAGTTGTGGGATTTCAAATTCTTTTTTGTCAAAAACTTCTAAAATTTTTTCAATATTAACTTAATTTTGAAATAAATTCCTTCATAATAACTTAATTGTTATTTTTTTAGGTAGAGGTTAGGTGTACAATTTAGATGTAAAGGAATGAATTTTCAAAATTATATATATATATATATATATATAAGAGCAAGTGTATAGTGTCGATAAAAAATTGAAGGCAAATAAAATTTCAAAGAATTTTTATGGATATATCTGTTGGCAATATGGTGTGTTGACACTTATGTGGTATACACATGACTAGTGATATCATCAAAATAATTGCCATATTTGTAAAAGA
This sequence comes from Avicennia marina, assembly GCA_019155195.1. Classification (NCBI taxonomy): domain Eukaryota; kingdom Viridiplantae; phylum Streptophyta; class Magnoliopsida; order Lamiales; family Acanthaceae; genus Avicennia; species Avicennia marina. The sequence continues at coordinate 14,951,932 of CM032759.1, read as the reverse complement.
TTTGAAGAATATTATGTTTGCCAAATTTTTGAAAGATTACAAGAATATCATCATTGCCTTTTTCAAGGAGGATTTCAAGAACACCGTGTCTTATCTTGAGGATTTTGAAGATATTGCAATAGTTGACTATATATTGCAGATTTGAATATCACAATAGAAAAAGAAAGTTCTGATCATTGTTAACAACATGCTACTGACATTTGAAGATTTGCGACTGATTTTAGGAGATTTTCTTTAGATTGTTTCATGCATATTTTAGCCTTGAAATCATGTATTTTTAAAGTATAAATGAAAGATAGAGATCAAGAAGCTACAAGAAGGAAAAAGAGGCATGGAGAAAAAATTTGAAGAGCTTGAGTGTTAAATTCTCATAACCTTTATGTGAGCTTGCTCTACATATTATTCTTCATATTTTGTGTGAAGAGTGTCAGAATCAAAATCTTTTAAAAGTGATTCTCTATAATGGAATGTTGAACCAAAAGTAAGTTTAGATTAAACACAATCGAATCTATGTTGTGATTATATTCTCAACTTGAGATTGGGGTGGTGAATTAGAAGAGAAGATCGTTGATTGTCTCTTTACTTTTTAAACTTAGTGAAAGCTTTCAATTGGATGAGGCTCCGCAGATATAAGAGACATTACTCCAAATTGTGTTAATAACTTTATGACTCATACTATTTACTTTGCTATAGTATTGCATGGTTATGTGTGTCCTCAACCCTATTACAATATTTGTTGGTGTGTTGTGAATGTTTAAACCCAAACTTCACAAGTGGTATTAGACATGGCTTACCTAGTTTGTTCATTTTGTTAAAGCAAATGAGATCTTAAAAGATTGAACAACGAGTACTAAAGAAGGAGCATATTACACGACCCCTACTTCTTGATGGAAGCAATTATCTTTATTAGAAGACACATATGTGGGTGTTTATAAAATCACCAGATGAGAAAGTCCAGTATGCTATTGAATATGGTTAGCGTCCCCTACCACTCAAACTAATGAAGGAATTGACGTTTTCTGAAGATGAAAAATCATGGATTGTTGAAGAAGAAAAAGTGGCATTAGGAAATTCCAAGGCAATTAATGTAATATTTACTCGTGTGAATGAAGAGTAATTTAAACTTATATCAACATGTGAAATGGCCAAGGATTCTTGGGACATCCTTTAGAATATCCATAAAGGAACCAGTGTTGTCAACTCTTTGAAGCTCCAAATGTTGGTAATACAATTCGAACCATTGAGGATGAGTGAAGATGAAACCATCACTGTGTTCCATGGTAAGTTATGATACATTACCAACCAAGCCTTTTAGTTAAGGAAAAAGTATTTTAAGGCAAAGTTAGTAAGGAAAACTTTAAAATCTTTTCTCGAAAGATTTACCCCAAAGGTGTTTGCAATAGAATAACCATGAAATGTTGACAATCTTCTATTGAATGAACTCATGGGTTCACTACAAATCTATGAGAAGAACCTAAACATTATGAAGAAGGAGAAAGAGCTTGCTTTCTGCAATGAGAAACAATGTAATGATGAGGATCATTGTTACAATAGTGATAACAACACAACTTATATTGCAAAGAAATTCAAGAAGTTGTTGAGGGGAAAAGAAGCTAAATTTTAATAAAAATTCAAGTTATTCATCTAAAAATTCTTCCACTGATCAAAAGGAAAATTTTATGAAACAAGAAAAAAGTTAGCCTGAGAAGACAAGCCTCCAATGTCATGAATGCAAAGATTACGGTCACATTCGCACTAAGTCTGCTAATATACTCAAAAAGCAAGGGAAATCCATGAATTCTACATGAAATGAGAAAGGTTCAAAAGAATTGGGTGATGAGGCCAATCATACAAGCAAACAAGTTTCCTTCGATTCGGTTAATGCACAACAAAAAAATATTATGACCAATGTTGCAACATCTAATGATGACTAGTCAGAGTATGCGAGTAATGGTGACACAAATAAGGAACTTTACTCCATCTGTCAACTTTCTTGTGACAAGTTCTAACACTCTAATTCAAAAATAATGCCTCGAAGGAAGATGTAAAATTTCTCAAAGAATTAAACATGTGTTTAAATAGTGAATGTTCAAAATTGAGACTTAAATGTAAGAACCTTGATTTTAGTCCACTTTGAAAAACTTGAACATGGGAAAAGCAAAGTTGGAAAATGTGTTGTGCATTGGAAAACTAACAACCGACCATATGGGAATTGATTGTGTTGAGCATGCACCAGCTCACAATTCTAAGAAGAAAGAAATCAAGTTCGTGAAGGAAACCGTTCTTGTAGTTCCATCAAATTTTCCTAACAAACTGAAACATAAAATGGATTGAAGTTGAATGAGGAAACCAAAGGAAAACCCCTTTTATAATTTTTGCAAGAAAACTAATCACTGGATGGCTAGGTGCTTTTCTCTACTAAGGCACATGTTGTATGGAGAATAAATTGACAATCGTGTTGACAACTTTTAGAAGAACAACTATCCAGTCAAACAAGTATGGGTTCAGAATTGAGAAATCAAAAGCTTGATATCAAATACTTCATTAAGAGCTTATTCTAAAGAAACTCGGTATTTTGATAATAGCTATTTCAAGCATATGACAAATGACAAGGAGAACCTTCCTAACTACAAGAGCATTTTTGGATAGCCTATCACATTTGGTGATAGACAAAAATGTCAAGCAATTGAAACAAGTAACTTTAATATTGATGCAATGCCAAAGTTGAAAAGTGTCTCGCATGTTGATGGACTAAAAGCTAATTTGCTCAGCATAAGTCAACTTTGTAATCAAGTGTAGTTCATGAAATTCACCAAGGACCAATATCAAATTATGACAAAGAAGATTGTTGTGTACTTGTTGATAACATTTTAGGTGACAACTGCTACACTTTAAGCAGTACCTCAATTTATTTGATGTCCAGCACTAAGAAAGTGAAAAATGGCATAAAATATTTGACTACATTAACTATCATGATTTGCTAATGCTATCAAAAAATGAAGTTGTTCATGTGTTGCCAGCATTGACAAGACATGGCTTAAATGTGTGTGGACCATGTCAAATGGGAAAGTAACAAAGGAAGCCACATAAAGCATCACAACAGCTAACTATAACAAGAATTATGGTATTACTCCATATGAACTTGAAAGGTCTAATAAAGGTTGCAACCATTGGAGGAAAAAGATACATTTTTATTCGTATTAATGATTATTTACCTAAGTAGATTATTTGAAAGATAAATCAGATATCTTTCAAACTTTCAAAAAGCTATGCGTTCACCTAGAGATCGAAAAGAGAAGACCTATTGGTAGAATCATGAGAATTCGAATAGACCATAGTAAAGAATTTGAGAACAAATAGTTTCATGACTATTGTTCCCAACATGATGTATAACATGAGTATTCGTACCCAAAGATACCCCAACAAAATAGAGTGGTGGAGTGTAAGAATCGAACTCTACAAGAGATGGCTAAAGTTATGCTTTGTGCAAAGAAGATGAACACAAAATGGTTAGTGGAAGCTTTCAACACAGTATGCTACACAATAAATATGTTATATGTTCGCAAAATTTTATTGAAAACATCTTATGAGATTTGCAAAGGTAGGAAGCCTAATTTGTTCGACTTTCACATATTTGGAAGAGTTGTATACTAAGAGATTGTGATAATCCTAGCAAGTTTGCCAATAAGTGTGATCAAAGATTCTTCCTTAGATACCCGAACATAAGCAAGGCATGTAGAGTTTATAACTCAAGAATTATGAGCATGATGGAGACTAAAAATTGTTATCGATGATAAAGATGCAGTATTTGAAAGATCAATAAACCAACAAGAATAAGAAGAGAATGATGATCCTAGCATCAATAATCAAAGTGATCAGACTATTTGTAATATTGAATAGAATGTGGAGCAAAATGTCACAATGTTAAACACAACATCTTTAGAATGTGAGTAGAATTCCACTTTAGACCAAGAACCTTCAATAATCATCCCATAGTGGCTATCATTGGAGACCTGAATGACCAACAGAGGACAAGAGATTTACCTAAGGTACATTATCATAAGTTAGCTAGTTATACTTGTTTTATCTCTACAGTTGAACTAAGGAATGTAGATGAAGCCCTCAAGAATAAATATTGGATGATGGTCATGCAAGAATAGCTCATTCAATTCCAAAGGATGACGTGTGAACTTTGGTTTAAAGAACACATGATACAAATATAATTGGCACCAAATGAGTCTTCAAGAACAGAACAGATGAGAATGGAATAACCAGAAAGAATAAAGTAAGATTGGTAGCACAAGGGTATACACTAATTGAAGGGATTGGTTTTAAAGAAAAATTTGCACTGATAGTTTATCTTGAAGCTATATGACTATTTTTAGCTATGGTGTATTCTCTAAATTTCAAGGTATTTCAAATAGATATGAAAAGTGCAGTTTTGAATGGATCCTTAAAAGAGAAGGTTTATATTGAATAGCCTAAGGGATCTATTGATCCTCAATGCCTAAATTTTAGGTTTAAATTGAGGAAGGTGACGTTAGCAACATTTCTTGTTAAAGAAAGCTACATTGGAGGGGGAGCACATAAAACATTATTTGTATGTTGTCAGAACAATAATATGTTGGCTACATAGAAACTGTTGACGACATAGTTTTTGGTTCAACCTTCGAACATATGCTAAACAAATTTATCTCACATTTGGAAAGTGAATTTGAAATAAGTATGGTGGGTGAGTTGAAATATTTTATTAGACTCCAAGTAAAGTATATGGATGATTATATGTTCATTTCACAAATTAAATATGCAAAAAATCTAGTAAAAGGTTTGGATTAGAAAGTTCTAAACATGTTGTGACACCATTGCCAACATCAACAAAATTGAGTTATGAGGTGGAAGGAAAACCCACGGATACAAGCTTTTACATGAGCATGATTGGATGCTTGCAATATCTAACCACAAGTACACCTAGTATTTGTTGCTTATGTGCAAGGTATCGAACCCCTCCTAAGGAAGAGTCATCTTACAGCAGTTAAAAGAATTATCTACTATGTAAATTACACAGCTAATATAGGATTATGGTATTCTAAAAATTCTAATATTTCATTGATTGGTTATAGTGATACAGATTGGGTTGGAAGCATTGATAATAGGAAAAGTACTACTAGCGATCGTTTCCTTGTTGACAACAATCTAGTGTCATAGTATAGTATAAAACAAAACTTTATTTCACTTTCAATTGCACAGATTGAATATATTGTAGCTGGAAGTTGTAATGTACAATTATTATAAATGAGGCAAATGTTGAGGGATGATGGAGTGGAAGTTGAAGAATTGGTAGTATTATGTGATAATAGTAGTTCAATTAATTTGTCCAAAAATTATGTCCAGTGCTCATGAACAAAATATGTTGATATTAGACACCATTTTATTTGTGGGTTAGTAGAGAAGAAAGAGATTATTATCAGCCATATTGTAACCTACAGACAACTTCTAGACATCTTTACTAATGGGCTAGATACAATAATATTTGAAAAATTACGAAAAAACTAAGCTTATGCCTAGTGCAAAAAAGTCCTTGAATTTTGCAAAAAAAAGGAGAGAAAAAAAAACGTTGAAGAATCTAGCAAGATCTGCCAGATCTCAAATCACCAAAAACTCTTCCCCTTTTCCCACTCGATTTTTGTTGAAACTTCTTGGTAGATCCTAATATATATATATATATATATATATATATTAAAGGGACACCTTCCATCTTCAATGTTCTAAACAAATATATATATATTTGGTTGAAAACCGAAGCAACTTGTTTAGAAATTAAAGATGGAAGGTGTCGCTCTCTGAACTACATACCCTTTGGCAAAGGCACAAAAGGAGAGTGAAAGTTTTAAATGGAAAGGAGGAGACAAGCAGTAAATGATTAGTGCTATGGTTTGATTATCTTATGTTTTGGTTATGCTATGCTCTGCTGTCAACGTTTTCTGCATGTTGAGAACATCTGACCTAATGATGATGATGCTTTTCTTAAGATTGTACTGAGTTGGTTCCTGACGGGTGTTCATGCTATTTGCTAAAAGTTGAGGACGTCATGTTAAGGGGGAGTTATCATTCTCATTGATAACATGCCAGAAAATTGGATACTAATGGTAGTTTTTTGAGAACTGAAGAAAACTTATGTTGTGTCACATAACGTCAAAGGGAGAGTTTATTCATATTATAGTATGTTAGCATTTATGTAACACACACATAGTTGGAGATATCATTAAAATATTTGCCATATTTGTGGAAAATTTAAAAAATATTATATTTGCCATATTTTTGGATGATTTCAAGAATATTATCCTTGTCTTATTTTTGGAGGTTTCAAGATCATCATGTCTTATCTTGAGAATTACTTTTTCTTTACTGTGGATTGTGAAGATATTGTGGCAGTTACCATATATTGGTGGTTGAAATATCACAATAGAAAAGGATAGATTTGATCATTGTTGTTGACAAGATGCTACTGACATGAGAGGATTGGAAGCGTATTTTAGGAGATTTGCTCTAGAATGCTTCATGCATATTTTGGCATATTTTGGCTTGAGAATCATGTATTTTTAGAATATAAATAAAGGACGAAAATCAAAAAGCTCAAGACAAGAAGGAAGAAGAGGTGCAAAGAGAAATTTGACAAGCCTTGAGCATTTAATTCTTGTAGCCTTTGTGTAAGCTTGCTCTTTATTTAATTCTTTGTATTTTTTTGTAAAGAGTGTAGAAATTAAAATCTCTTGAGAATGATTCATTATAACGAAATGTTGAATCTAAAATATGTTCAGATTAATCTAAAATATGTTCAGATTAAACACAATTGAGTCTGTTATGATTGTGTTCTCAACAATTCTAGAACCCACGAAAGGATTGTTGCTTGTCTCTTTAGTGTTTGAAGCTTTTAATTAGACAAAACTCCATAAACGTAAGAGGTATTACTCTAAATTATATTTGCAACTTTATGGGCTCACGCTGTTTACTTTGCTATTTTACTGTGCGGTTGTGTGTGTCTCTAACCTTGGTACAACATTGTGAGTTTATTATAAATATTTAATCCCTGACTTCATAATATCAAATAAAAAAATAAACACAAACTTGAAAGAAAAGATTTTAAAAGGATTTTTATAAAATTAGAAGGCTTTTTGTCACAGTCTGCTTATCCATTTGTCTTTTCTAGAAAAAACTAATGATGGGCACGAAAAAGAAAAAGAAAGAGAAACTCCTCCCAAAAGATTTGACCAAGAAAGTCCTTTCCCAAACAATAGTCGTTTTGATTTTTAAATTGTATAAGAATAATGAGAAATAGACAAAAAAATTAAAAAATATATAATAATTAAAGTGTGCTTACTGTTTGAATGGATGATAAGCAAACATAAACACTGTCAAGTAACAAGCTAACTCATGAAAAACGGAGAAATCTAACACGAACAAGTACATTTCATCTGCTACAAAATCTACACTATTAAGGCATCTGAAAATGAAAATGAAATCAGCTTAGTTTTTGTATATAATTGATTAATAGTAACTGTTGTACACTTTATGCGTATACAAATATAATTATAAATTACGAAGTTGTTGACTTTCAAATAAGAAGTAAAACTCTTTAGAAATAAATGTATAAAAAAATATATGAAACAAAAGAATTAAAAATAAAATTAATTACATAATTATACCTTCCACAACCAAAAAATTTCATTTTTATAATAATACAACATAGATATATATAATATTTGTTTATATAGTAATACACACATGCATCGGCATCATGCGCAAAAATGAGAAAAAAATTGTTGCCTTTCGATCTCAAGTTCTACAGTAAACCGAATGAAATGCATTCCATTAACAACTCAGTTCACTTCAACTAAATATACTGCAAATTTAATTAGTCACAACAAGCAACTTGTTCGAACTACTCCATAGTGACGCGTTCCTTACAACCCCAAAGCATTCACATAAGATTGCAATATATATATATGATACAAAGCAAAAGTCTTAACACAATAAATAGGCTGAATATCTTTATAAGGCGGGAACAAGAAGCATCACAATATAAGTCGGCACAAAGAGTAAAAAGGGCTGGGCTTCCAACGCCTGCATAAATTTATGACCAACCGTCTAGTAAGGGAGTTAATCAGCTGTCCAGCTTTGCTCCACAATTTCCCTTACTCTGCGATTGTATTCGCGCTTGTTCTCACTGAACATCCGAGCAGCTTCAGAATTTGCAGGAGAATTTGGATTCGGGTCACACAACAGTGACTGTAAATTTAACGAATGAAATAATGCTAAGTGTTTCTAGCAACAACAGTTCATGAACTTGAGATCTTGAGCAATACAAGAAATGAATTTTCATGAAATGATAGTCTACTTTATAGGCCAAATATTTACTAGTATTCTCAGTCAAATCTTGAGCACGGGGTTAAAGGAATGCAAACAAATGTAACAAGTAAGCTGAAGTCCATATCAATGACATGGCATATTTTAATAACTACATTTAATTGAAATCATACTCCAGGGCTATAAGTAATTATATAAATTTCATTTAGACAGTTGAGTTTCAGTACCATTTTGTATAAAGAATCATTGAATTCTGATTTATTTTAACAATTCAGGTGACAAATATGTTGACTCTGTATCAATACCTATCTAGCAAAGTTGTCTTAGCACAGTTTTAATAGTAGTACCACCACATGATATTAACTCAACAAATAGCAGGGCACCTGGATAGACGTAAGTATGGCTGCAATGTCATATATAGGACTCCATTGGTTTTGAAGGATGTCCAAGCATATGCTTCCATCCGCATAAACTGATCAAAATATTAATTTTGGAAGACCAAGATCAGATAAGCTATCAAACACAATCAATTGAAATTTTAAGCGATTGACTTACTATTTGGGTGAAACATTCTAGAAACAAATCGAACTGTTGGTGGTTTGTTTGGATAATCTTCTGTGAACTGAAGGGTCAGTTTGAATGTACCTGTTACACTCAAAGCAGATCCATGCCACTTAAATTTCCCAGTACATCATGAATAATAATGCATAAGATTCAAGCTAAAACAGATTAAAAGCAAACAAGATATCAGAACCCATATAACTCAAAAGACACAGGAACAGATCCAGGATTTCACTTTGGGTGGGAAGATCTAAAGAAATATATCACCGTATATTATTAATATATACATAATAACATATGTGCGTGTGCGCACACGTGCGCGAAATATGGGTGGAGTGGGAGGTTAGGGGGGTTACCAGAGCCCCCCTAAATCTGTCCATATGAATTTTCCTCTCTCCTTCACATTTTTAATCCTTTCTAAAAGATATGCAGCACTTTATTCATTTAACACTACTTTACTCGGTACTTTTTTGTGTCTTGTCTGGGTCTGGGCGTGGGTGTGGGCATGGCATTTTGGAAGGGGTGGTCTCAGTTGCAAATATATGCCATACTACGTATCACAAGCTCTATATCTAACATATCATACCAACTGCACATTTCAGTAAAAGCTCAAAATACTATTTGCAAGTAGAACGTGATTCAGATAAAAAGAAAAGAAATGTGAGTATAACCGACTGAAATAGACCATCTCATATATATGTATACATATTTCAATGCTTTTTCCTTAATTTTCCCTCCTGCAAAAAGTAACATGTATCGATCTGCCTGTGTGTTCTAGAAGCACCTCAAGCTTGCCATTACCACAAAGTCTTATTTTCCAAATCATCATGCTGCTTGAAGCAGAGAAGAGGTTCATGAGAGGACAATACAAGAAGCTAACTGTCCAATTATAAACAGCATGACTGTGACAATTAGATTGTTTCTACAATATTCAAATTATATCCTCAATAAAGGTTGATAAGATTGATCAACTGAAAGTCAAAACATTAGCATCTCCACTTGACCAAGTAACATTGGTCACAAGGAAAAGTAACCTTTGAATACAAAGGGCCACAAGTAACCAGAAAAAGGAAAAAAAAATGAAAGGCAACAAAACATTCAGAGTCAGAGAATTAAGAATAGTAACACATCACCAAAATCAGGAGTTCAGCTAAACTAATCCTTGTAGCAGGCAGGAGAGAAGTTTAAAAAAGTGTTTTCTTCAATACCAAATCATTTTAGTCATATAGTATGCATTGAATATCCATAACAGAGACTATCATAATAAGATTCATGAAGCCAATTGTTCAGTGTTAAATCAATATTCTCTAATATTTTAACTGGGGATGCCTATAAAATATTAAACAGAAACAGTTTTTCAATGCACGATGCATATAAGGAAAATAACATTACCCATGCATGATATCAATGAACAAGTCTTACTTTTACGAACAAGAGATGGATACTGGATGTATATGTAGAAAACAGATAAAAGTACACTAGCAAACAAGAGAGACAAAAGTTAGATTTTAGCAAATGTCTGAGCACAAGTATGACTCACCTCCATCCCATGGCGTATCATCAGGACTGCAATCCACACAAGAAAAGAAACCACGAAATAGCTTACCAACTATGCTTGAAAAAAATATCATTGAATGAAATAAATAAACAACCTATAAATGCAATTATAACTTTTAAAAAATCCATCCAATTTGATTTGTACAAAAATCGTGACTCACCCAAATATAACCGCATTCCAGAGCATAATGTTATTGTCTTGTGGTGCCCCACTAATGCCTGCAGGTGGGTCTTGCTGCAACCTCTTGAAGTCCCTCATGAGTCTCTTCCTAGCGGGAGTCGACATCTTAAATGCCTACGGATCACAATAATTGACTATCACAATTTGCATGATTTGATTTACTACCTTAATTTGCATAATAATTATAATAAATCAAGCCAGTTAGTAGTTTCCTGAAACTGACAGAAAAAAATTAGCATCCTGCCTCACAATTGATATACAATCCAAAATCAAACTGATTCCCAAACAAGAATTCAGCTCACCAGCGCAAGAATTCCTGGAAACCCAAGTCTAATGATAATTAAAATTAACATTTCCAAAAAGACAAGGCTTCAGAGAACGTAAGATCAGGCCATCTGTGGTGCCCATCTCCAGTTTACACACAGATATAAATTCTTATAAATCTTTTCCTATCCATTATTAAAAAAAAAACGAGGAAAAAAGAAAAACAGAAAAATTCAGCTAAATACTCTATTTCAAATAACTGTAAACAAAACCCATAATCAGTTCCGCACATAGAAGAAAAACCAACAGCTGAAGAAAAATAAACAGAATAAATCAAAAAAGAGACTGAAGGGTTTCCCTTCTATTTGGATTTCTGAAATATTTCTTGAATTAGATCTACTCCCAATTAACTTATTAAATTAGAAGACACATATATATCAGCGTCTGCGAGTGCATATATCTGTATGTATATAAAGAGATATGCAGTTAATTCACCTGTGAAGGGACTTCTCAGTGAGTCTTGTTGGTGCAGGGTTGGAGCTCGTGAAGTGAAAAAGGAGAACGAAAGAGAGAGTCGAATCCTTTTTGGCCGCGTTCGATAGCCACCTTACACCTCCTTTTCATTAATTTTGTACAGTTAAAAATTTTTACTCAAATTTAAATTAAATTTTTTTAAAATATATAATTAATTCATAATATCTATTTATATATAATTACTTGCTATCACATCTATATATACTTTTATACTAAAAAAAATTATTATATTTATATATTATCATATTATTTAATCATTATTATACATTTTATACATATTTAAATATATAAATTTAAATAAATTTATTATTAATTATATCAAAAAAAATTTCTAATTATCACCGTTCTCAAACCCCCTCCCAAACATGACCTTTGAATGTATGTGTGTGTGTGTGTGTGTATATATAGTAATTAATTATTGCATGAGTAGGGTTGGATTCTGAGACGGCCTGAGGGTGTCCCCACGGTCTCACTGGCAATCACCATTTCAGGCCTCAACTAGGCGACAATTTTCGGCGCGGATGAAAAAATAAAACACAAACTTAATATACAATAAATGAACACGACACACCTGATGCGTATACAAAATTTTTAAAATGATAAATTTTATAAAAATTTAAAAAACAAATCATATTTAAATTTGGAAAAAAAAATAAAGATAAATTGATGCATGCACATAAGTGTGAAAATAAAATAAATAGTGTAAGCCTGAACATAACGATATCTTGCTTACATTAACCGTATAAAAATGGTCCAAACGCAATAGGTTCAAAAAATTTTGGTGAGAGATGGTCATGACTAACACGTTAAATTAGTTAATACTAATTCAAAAAATGTTTTAAATATTTTAATTTGAATTTGAAATCATAATAACTAAGGCACTCAATTTCCATGAAAAGTCAAGAGAAAAGGTTTGATTCATATAAATACTAACAGAGTGTTATGATAAAATAACTAAGGGCCTTTATTAATAGTCTATTACTCTTCAAAGTCATCCATAAGTTTTTGAAAATGAATAAAAATAAATTTGGTAAAGAATCCTACACAAACTAGATGGATCTAAACCCTCCCAATCATAGTTCTAGTAGCTTTGATCCACCCTATCTTGTCAATTGCATGACTTGTGCTTGATTCATCTTAACGCCGATCAACATCCCTATGGATCTGATGGTCATGTGATTGATTGTGGCTTTTCAAGATTGTATTTTCTAGTTACCTGCACACCTCAAGGACAATCTCCCCTGTTATAGGTCAATCCAAGATAGTTGCAATTGATCCCAATGTCGATCCAAGTAAAATCCAATGTTGTTTTTTTGGCCATTTCACACCACATAAATACTGAGCTCCCCTTGAACTTTTACAACCTCTTTAAATGTCCAAAACCCCTTTGAAACTTGTGTTCAAAATTCTCCTTAACTCCTTAGAGGTCATAGACTTTAACTTGAGTCTATGGTTCGATAATTAACCCTTATTTTAACCTAGTGCTCACATCATTTCCCTCGTCTTGAAAGTGATTGTCTTCAATTCATTCAGATTCTTGTTACCAACAAAACAATTTTTCCAACAAGAAATACTATAGTATAATATTAATAATACTCCTACCTTATGCATCCACTTTGAAATTTGGCTTTGTTGTGGATTTGAGAATATTCGAATACTTTCAAAAGTTCCAAGCTTGTTAAAAATTCTTTCAAATTATAGCTCAATCCTTAAGTCAAATATTATGATGAGAAATGGTCTTCTAATATTCTCAAATGAAAACAACCGCTCCAACTGAATAAGATCACTTCTTAATGATTGTTTACATCCACACTCAAAGACATGCCTTGGGATCCCTTTTGGGCTCTTCTTTCTAGCAAAAACTCCATCATCTCCAAGAAAATGCTCTTGCAACATCACCCCAATTTCAATGACACTAATGTGTTCCAACGAGTTAGTGCAAGTATATCTTAACACCTCAATGTGTCCAATGTCCCCATCTTGATTCTCACATGAAAACAAGTCATGACAAAATACTTTAAATAATGAATAACCAATCATACCAAAGTACATCATCATATCATAACTCCCACAAATCATATGCTACAACAAACTATTCTTAAAATTCTTCATAACTTGCTTACATCTATTTATAATCATATGTGGTTCATGCAGCTAATAACAAATCAACTTAACTTTTCCTATGCTGTCATATATGTCACAATTCACGTGCTCATGCAATATATGCATAATTGCCTTACCAATTAGTCTATATGTGTGTGTCATGACACGTGATTTAATTTCATGGTGCTCGTTATGTGCAAACATGCCATGTATAGGAAATTCAACGCATTTCCATCTTAAACCAGAATTAAAGACAAGCTTTGTAAATTAGTTTGGCCTCTGGTAAATGGGCCAAAATTCCACCATCTGTATGATACGCAAACAAGGATATAAGTGTTGTAAACACTATAAACTTGCGCCCATATACACATCATGAGTGAACAATTTGTGCAAGGGATAGGGAATGCTATACTCACGCATGTGATAGTGTTCAAAGAGGTGTTCAATATGCTTGAATGCAATGCAATGGTTTATATTGCCATTACACAATCAATACGTGAACTCCTAGATTTCCCTTATGCATCTGATCCTAGCATACATGCTATACGTGTTTCTATATGCAACTCTAGATATGTTAATGCAATCCTCCAACTCTTATTTGGCCGCTTATAAGCCTTTGAAATCCACTAACCTTAAACAAGAGTCATGGAATTTAGACAATTCCCACTCAAAATCAGACATAGGCATAGTGAAATGTAATTTGTCAAGTCCCAATTACAATAAAGTAAATTATCAAGCAATATGCACATTAAACTTAAAACTTCATTAACTCTATGAGCTATCCAGACTTTATAATTGAATTCTAAACTAGTTAAGTATAAATCATCCCTAATACCAAGATTAGCAAACAACGCAACACTAAACAACTCATTAGATTGACATGTAGATGAAACATTACTCTCAAAATAGCTTACCTCTTTCCAAGGCATCAATTTACCTGGATTCACCAACTCCTTTACGTGTCGAACTTCATCAACTTAAGCCAAAAACTCAATGGAAAATTCCTCTCCAAGTCTCTTATAATCTTGCAAGAAAAGATTAACAAAGGGCGTAGCATAATTCTGGGGATTAGTAAAAATAATCCTCTCATCACAAACTTTCAAACCTCTCATAAGCTCTAAAACACTCTCCTCATCTTTTGATCTTATCAACTTATTTTCTTTCCTCTCATATTCCTTTTCTTTCTCCTCACTCTCCTTCTTTTCTTCACTCTCTAACTCTACTTCACTTCAATTTTCCTCACAATTGGCTCTCATGAACTAATTACAGGGAAATACAAGGCACGGCAATTTCCTCAACAAGGCTGCAGTTAATTTCTACCATGGATTCTATAGGTGTATCTTCACGTTCGTCTCCATGTTCCATCAAGCTCACCACTGCAACATCTTCATAGCTGGCCTCATCTTCTAAATTGGATTTTCCTTGGGTTGCACAAACCTCTTCTTTAATAGACATATCATCACCCAAGGCTTTCCTTTCATCACTATTACATGTCTTCATCATCAACAAGTCCCACTTTGAGTTATTCTCCTCCTATAGTGCCAATAGCCTCCCCTTAGGATCTCCTATCAATGGCCTCATAAGTGTCATTTCGCCTTAATCTCTCAACTATGGCTCCACAAGGATCATGTCAAATGAACCTCTCAAAAATATCTCCATGAGGGTCATATCATATAGACCTTTTAGCACCCCTCCTCTTGAGTCTACACTTAGTCCAAATGGCCCTCTTTAGCATATCCTCAATGTTCTCATAGTAACATCACTCAACTATCTTTGCAATATCATCATTCAATCCATTGAGAAATCTATTGATGGTTCCTTCCACACCCTTATCAATATTAGCTCTCCTCATTCCACACCCTTATCAATATTAGCTCCCCTCATTACAAATTACAACTTGTCCTGATATTCTTCTACACTTAATCCTTCTTGAGTCAAGTTGTCTACCCTAGCGCACAACTCACGCTGAAAGCATATATGGAACATACTTATTTCTATTATCCTCTTCAATTCCTTTCATGTGATGATTTGACTCCCTCTGTAATTCCTCTTATTGCAGTCATTCCATTAATATTTAGCAAGTTCTATGAAAATATGAGTAGCAACTTTTACCTTACATGTCTCCAAACATGGATGAGAATCAAATGCCAAATATGCCTTAGGATCAACACGCTCTATGAATGTTGGAAAGGTGAACTCGGTTCCCTTCGATGCCTTTCCATCATCCATATGAACTCTCCATGTATTTCTCCTAGAATGATCACCAATTTCACACTTATCATTAAATTCATCGTAAGCTGCATGCCTTCCTCATCTATCTCGATGCATAGTATTATCTAATCCATGCTTTGACTCCTCTTTACCCTAATTTCTTCAAGAAAATAAACTACTCTGTAGGTAGTGTACGACTACCGTAGATTATCCAACTGCTAGTTTATGCTAGCTAGTGTTTCCATCAACCGTCTTATGGATGTATAACACCTGAAATTATCCCCGGACATCTTGAAATTATGTATAATGTAGAGTGTAGGAAACGTGTAATGTGTGTGAGTGTCCTCTCACCTTACAAGAGGTAAATTACTCGTTTCTTACCTCTCACTTATGTGTCATACAATGCAACACTCAAATAATAAAATTACCAACTCAAATCTTGTGTTTGTTTCATGAAATTCCAAGTAATCCCTAAAAATTCAAGTGACATATCCCTTAAAAGTGTGTGAGTGTGCGAATGGACGCAATTTTTAGGGTATGGGATCAATTTGGACACAAATAGATCAATCTGAGGCTGAAAATCAAGTTGGTGGGTACATCCAGGTGTAAAGGATCAATCTTTGGCTGAAGAATGGACTGAGTAATTGATCTAAAACAAGTTGGATTTATCTAGAGCTAGGCAACACTTACGCGGTTGATGGGAAATAATCGCAATCAATCCAAACCCTAAGACACTAGATGGCTTAGGCTGGGGAGAAACAGGGCGCGATCAATCCGATTGCGGCATGATCGTTCACCATATCATGATTTTTCCAACAACAATGTAATCTCACCCAAGTTCCAAAAAGTTCAACTTTTTTTTATTTTTCAATGTTCTACAATAAGTAAGAAACTCTCCAATACATATTTTCATGCAAAATTCACAACTTTTCTCCCCTTATTTTTTTTGTTTTTGTCAAATTATGCAAACTTTTCTTGTTGCAATTTTTTTCACATATCTTTTCTCTTTTTTTTTTTTTCTTTTTTGACCTTTTCAACATTCAACAATCACCAACCAAACAAAAAATAATAATTTGCTAGGAAAATGCATAGTTTACAAATGATTTTTTTTTTTTTTTTGAATATAGGAAGAAGATGGAGAAAGATGTAGGGAAAAGAAACAAAAAGAAATAATGGACGGAATTTGGTACTTGGACTAGCGATGAGATTAAAATCTGATACAGTTGGCTTTTAAGCCAACTAGCACATGCATGGAAACATGAAAAAAGGATACATGGTGTAAGCCTGAACCTAATAATATTTTGCTTGTGTGAACTATGTAGAAACTATCCAAACGCAACAAATTTGAAGAACTATGGCGAAAGAAAGCTAAAATTAACACGTTAAGTTAGTTGATACACTATGAATTAATCCAAAGAAGGCTTAGAATAACTTGATTTAGATTTGAAATCACAAGAATTGAGGCACACTCAAATTCTATTAAAAATCAAGGGAAAATATTTCATTTATAAAAATACCAAGAGGGTATTATGATAAAATGGTTAAGGCCCACTATTTATAGTTCTAACTAGGGCCAAAACACTCATAAAACTCCACCTTAAGTGTTTGCAAAAGACTAAAATAAATTTGGTAAAGAATCCTACACAAATTAGAAATTTTGGGGCTAAAATTCACTATAACGATCAATCTAGGCGGTCTTGCGATTGACTTGGCTTTAGTCAAATCGATTCTAGTTGATCTAAACCCTCTCAATCGTAATTCCAATAACTCTAGCCCATCCTATCCTATTGATAGCATGACTTACAATTGATCCACTCTAGTGTCGATCAAGAATCCTGTTGATTTGATAGTTGTGTGATTTATCGTGGCTCTTTAGGATCATTTTTCTAGTCACTCGCACTCCTCCAAGACGATCTCCCCTATTTTGGATCAATCTAACGAGCTGTGATCAATCTGGCCTTGCTTGTGATCAATCCAACTATTGATCCAAGTGCCATCCAAGGCTATTTTCTTTGTTGTTTCACACCAAATTAATTCAAGAACTCTCCTTGGACTTTCAAAACCTCTCTAAATATCCAAAACTACTTTAAAACTCATGTTCAAGGTTCTCCTTAACTCCTTGGAGCTTATAGATGTCAACTTGCATCCATGATTCAACAATTAAACCTTGTTCCGACTCAGCGCTCACGTCATAAAAAATATTTGAAAATAGCAAAATTTGTGAGAAAATGATTAAAAATAATATGTTAAAAGAAAGGGAGAAAAATTAAATAATGTAAAAATAAAATTAATCAGAAATAATTTTTATAATTTTACCATGTGCAATTAAAAATTTTTACTTTTATAATAATATTTGTATGAATATATAATATATAGAAAAGAAGTAATAATATGTTAGTAACTATATTTAAGTGGGCAAGGGGAATGCTGTAAATTTATAATATGAAACCAAATTAGGTTAAACTCTTAAAAATATAAGTGCAATTAAGTACAAATTAATCGGTTTGAATTGAACTTTTTTGAGTGGGTTGTAATTGACCCGAATTTAGTGAACTAAGAAAACATTAAATCTAGGTCCTTTATGGAAAGACGTACAAACTTGTTTATAATTTTAAAATAATTTAATAAAAATAAAAAGTATTTTTAATTAACTTATTATTTCATTAATTATTTTATTTTTTTATTTCTTAATCTTCTTGAAATCCTTTTAACGCATTAAACTATTACTTTCTAATACTTACTGCCGTCGCCCACATTGTCCCTCATATTTTCTTTTATCTATTTTTTTTAAGTGTTTGAGTATAAATTCGTCGCTATTATTCCAGCTGCTAGCCGCTACCATCAAAGCGTTACCACCCTCGCTTAGCATGCAAGTTGCCCTTTCTTTTTCCTTTCTTTCGTTTCTCGTGGGTTGCTGAGTAAAGCTCAAGTTGCCCGTAAGATTTTAGAGTAAGGTTTGAAATAAAAAACTAACCCGTATAAATAAATGGGTTAAATTTGAGTACACAATTTCTAAGTTTGAGTTAAAAGACTGACTTGTAAAAGTAAATATGTTTGATTTGAGTTGACAATTTATATAAAATACTTGTGTTTCAACTTAGCATATCAACCCATAACACAACTCGATTATCACCCCAAACCTCGCTCTAGGCTTCAAAATGGGGGAAATTGCAGGTGCCCAACAGTCGTGCTGGCCATTATTTTCATTTCATTTTTCAATTTTAAAAATAAAGTGAATAATTAAACTATTTTTAAGGTGTTATTTCAAGACTATAATCTCAAATTACTTAATGTAAACAACTTTTGACAAAGAATAAATAACATAAAAATAATTTCAGTGCTCACACACACAACCACACATATATAGAGAAGTTAACTCTTCATAAAATGTTACGCTTCTGAATTTTATTATCTAGATAAGATCTCATCGGTTTAGTGATGGAAACGTCTTACCTTAATGGTTAGACTAAATAAGTATATATGATGAAAATCTATGGAATTGAACTCAAGTAATCTGAGCAGTTAATATCCTTCTAACGTAATTTCCTCAATTAATAACTTATATATTTGTGTTACAGAATACATTGCAATAATTAAAATTTAAGATTCGTGAATATATAATTTGGACATGCACCAGTTATTAAAGTAGAAGGTGTGTGAATTCCCTAAGAATTCAAAAAGATCAAAGTCGATCCTATCGAAATGGTTGTGAATTCGGATAGACAAAAGTGTGGATCATACTTTATCTCGTTTGAGGATATCTTTATTAATAATTAATTATAACTTGATTCTTGTTAGTTTATTGTTGATAATATTTCATTTTGAAGAATTTTTTTTTGGATAAATCTACGCGGTAGGGAACCAAAAAATCAAGACAGCGAAAGGTTTAGTGTGAAATGGATCCTAAAAGACAGATTTGGGTGGATTCATATCCAGTCATTCATAATTCAGCTTAATTTTTTAAGCAATAACAAAAACATCAAATAGTAAAGAAAAACTTGGAATGCTATTTGAGATTTATGACAATATATAATGCCATCGACAGCTCCTAAAGGATAAAAACAAGGGGTAATTACACCATCCTCTCCAGTTGTTCGGGTTAAATATAAATATCTCTCTTTAAATTTTACAATTACAATGATCTCCTTTATGTTGACTTTGTTGACCAAATTTGTCAAAAATTGATAAAATAACTAAAATACGTTAACTCGAAAAAATTAATGTGTAATAAAAAAATTAAAATTTTATTTTTATAAAAATTGATGAAAAGATCGAAATATCCATAAAACAGAGGATTAAAGTGTAATAAAAAAATCAAAATTAAAAAATTATGAAATGACTCTTTTAGGTATATATTTTATATTTTTATGGTTTATATATTAAAAATATTAATATTTACTTTTATATCTTTTATAAAACTTATTTTTAAATACTTTATATATTTCAAAATATATATTATAATATCTTAATTGGAATATATTCTAAATAAATATTTTCTAAATTTTATTAAATTTAATTTTTTATTTTATGACATATAATTCTTAAAATATACATTTTTATTACTCAAATAATATATTTGGAATTAGCAAAAAAATTTGAATTTTTTAATTTTTGTAAAATATAAATCTTTATTTTTCATTTTTTGGAAATTTTAAAATTGAAAGTTTAAATTTATTTTTATGAGTTAGAAAAAAAAATTTTTTGCTCTTATAAAATAAATCTTAAAAATTGTTTTTCTATTTTAATTATAAAGTAGAAATTATTTTATTATGTAAAAATAAATGTTAGAGGTATGCCTTTGTTGTAAAATATTTAAAATATATAAAAAATTTTAAAAGTACAAAATTATTTAACAAAATATATATTATTATAGATATATACAAATATAAATTATTATAAATATTTATTGAAGGTAGAATTGATATTTTCATGCTAATGTCATTAATTTTCATCAATTCACTTACTAAAAAGATTAATCTGTAAGTCAAAAAAATAACTCAAAAGAAATCACTATAATTCATAAAACCTAAGCGATGGTCTCTATAATTACCTCAAACATCATGAGAGAATAATGTAATTCTCTCTAAAAACAAATTGTAAATGTCATGTTGTGTATTAATTAATTTTCGACTCACCGATTTTTGAATGCTTTTTCTAACATTTTCTTAAACTCACTGTAGAAAATTTTTTGTTGCTATATTTATAATTAAATAATTGCAATTTTAATGTCATCACCCAATATCTTATCTTCAATTTTAGATTTTTATAGTGTTGTCTATTACTATATATAAAGCATAAGACCGCTTAGACTGGCTGCACTTGGTTGTGAAATCTAATTACTAAAATTTCTTTAATAGTTATTTGAACTTATTATCCTTTGACATTTTTCACTTTTATTCACTAACTTATAATTGTAATATTTTCTTTTAACACTTCAATCTATCAATTTTAATTTATATATTTTCTTCTTCTAATTTGATTATTTCTATCTAAAATTTTAATGTATTTTCTTTTTAAAATTATCTAATTAACAATACACTAAAAGTAATCTTAAAATTATTTTTCATATATGGAGTAGTTCTTATAAACAATGCATTTTAAATATTTATGTACACGCATCGAATGTGTAACAATACTAGTTTGGATTAATACTAGTTGGCTATATATATTTTGGGGCTGAATTAGATCAAAGCTCCTCAGATTTGGCCATATAACATCCAACTCCTTTTACTTCGCTAAACTACCAAACTCTACTCAAGAATTGAAATATCTTACAAAGGGCTACTAGAGTAGGTAAAATGACTTTAATGCCCTTATGTTTCTGATGGGAAGAAAAGAAAAAAAATAAATATAGAATATCATATTACGAAAACACCCCTTCTTGTACTTGCACCACATGACATTTTTTCTAAGGGTAATTTTTTCTATTAATTTGGTTAAACTTTCAACATATTTGACTAAAGGATATTTTTGGTTATTTATCCAAATTTTCCACAGGAACCCTAGAAAGGGGTTGTTGTTGTAATGTCATTAAATTCATGAAGGAGGTTTTAGTAGTTTCGCAAAGTAGAGAGAGCATGATTTTATTTGATGTAATTCACCCTATATTTTATGTCATAGAGTTTTCACTATTTGGAAACTAATAAAGCAAAGTAAACCAAATAACATTCTCATTAGCCATTTATAGGATAATGTTTGTACAGGTCCAGATTTTTTTTGTCCATCTGAGGAAATTTCTATTAAGAGGGTGTTTGGGTAAACTTATAAGTTTCTCAAAATATGTTATAAGATATTTGAGAGCTTATAAACTCTTTATAAGTGTTTGATAATTTTTTTAATAAAAAGTTTATAAAGCTCCCAAAATAAGATATTTGGAACTTATAAATTCTTTAATTATAAGTTAATTATTCTCAATTTATTTTCTTATATCATATAAATTATTTTATTTTATATATTAAAAATGACATAAATATCATTAAATTTCATTTTATTAATAGTACTCTTAATTTATTTTCATTATTATTATATCAAAAAAATACAATTAATTATAATAATAAATTTCGATAAAATCTTATAAAGCAAACTTATCAAACACTTTATTAACTTATTTTTAAAATTAGATATATAAACTTATAAATTTTAAAAATATCTTATAAGCCATGTGGTCTTATAAACTATATAAATAGGCTTAGCCAAACACTTATAATTGGGATCAGTCCTTAGTTAAATGCAATGTAGTATTTCTGGATTGCCTGCATTGTTTGCGTCAGCTGTATGGATTGAGATTTTTGGCTTCAATTGCACATTCATTATTCATTCTAGAAAACGTTGCCAGGTTTGTTTGCTTCTAATCCAAAACGCATAAAGAAATAAATCCTTGATAATTTGTTAGGAAATTGAAAGTCGCTTTCATGCCTGTGCATCAAAAACACTTATTAAACCGAAGTTTTTTTTTGTCTTAAAGAATGTTCTATACGTGGGACCATAGAATTAAACCCTTGTGACCTATTAGAATATCATACAAAATAACTACTAATAATTATTGATTCCGGCCTTTTTTCATATGGTCCATTTGGCCTTGCCTCCGCAGGACATCCCCTAAGACCAGCTTTTTAGTAATTCATAATTTGTAAGGAGTTCTGTTAGCTAACTTTATTGTTACCCTACTCTGGATGTAAACTGCAATTTTTAGCACCTCTCCTTAGAAGGAGTGTGGGAAAGTTGTATAAAAAATCATACTCCTTACCATATCTTTAAGGATTCTATCCCGCCACTACATCGTTCATGTTAGGAGAACCTACCTTGGTGTATTAAGGAAAAATCCCACACTGTTCTAGATATTGCCCAAATAACCTTTGACATGGTTCACTTAATTCGTTATATCGACTATAGTGTTTAACACCATGATCCAATCTAACAACTTTTATGGTCTTGCTAAGTTGATTTTCAACTTTGGCTTTATATGATTTAGAACACATCTAGTTTTTATAATTTCTCATGTATTAAGTAGAGGCAACCATATCGAGAGTAATCATTAATAAACATGAATAATACCTTTTATCATTCGAAGAAACCATAGAGAATGGTCCTCGTCCATTAGTGTATATTAATCTCAACACGTTCTTTGACCTCTCAACCCCTACTCTTCACTTGTTTGTTATTTTAATCTTTATGCAATCAACAAATATTTCTTTATTATCATTGTTGTCATGTACTTTGATAATTTCATCGGCTACAAAGTTTGTTAATTCTACATTTGGATATATGATCCAAATGCATATGCCATGAACTGTATGAATTCTCATTTGGCAATTTTTCATGCACATACAGATTATTGCTACGAAGTAATGTACTAGAATTATCAAGTTTGGAGTTGAAAAAACATCACAATGTTTCTGTTTCTGAAAGACAAAAATATAATCTTCTTTGTCCAAAATAATAACTAAATTCAAATTCTATCTAAACTGCAGAACAATCAAGTGTTTTTTAACTTCAAAACACAACTAATACTCAACAGTAATCTTAAAGTCTCGTGCCTATAACCTCTACTAGATTCCCAAGTCGCATATAGATGAAACACTCATCTTCACTAGGACTTGGGAAATATAGAAAATCTTATATAGATATCCTCACAATAGGTGTGGTATTTGAATAGAATCGTTAAGTATAAATTTTCGTTGAAACCAAGGCTACTTTATTGCAAACAATAGAGAAGGACTAACCACCTTTTCGTGCACTATACATCACACTTTGTATGGCCTTTCTTTACATGGAAATATTACTTACAAAAGAAACACTTTCAATGGGTTTTCCTTTTACCAAAGCCTTTTGTTCCTTCCAGAAGTCTACAACCGCAATCTACTTACTTTTCCTTTTATGTCATTGATGGAAAGGCTGACTACCAAGTGAATACTTGACAATACCCTTTATCTTATGCTATCCCATTCAATCCTCCTCTTTAATAGCATTTGAGAAAAGCCCATCCAGTGTCCACTAATCCTTTAAACAATCATTGCTTATATTAAACAAACAAAATTCAAGAGGTAAAAAAATCAACATCAAATGTACCAGAAAATTTTCTTGAAACCCAACTTTCAGTATTTTTCAATTTTCCCACAAGAAGGAATATATCTATATGTACTAGTCTTTTATATTCCCATTACCCCCGTACCTTATGGAGACAATTTTTCAAATGGTGGCATTGGTCTTCACCTTATAGTCCTTGCAAAGTGCCTTTTAAGGATATCCAAGAACTTGTTGGCTCCTTTATGTTCAAGCAATATCTAAAAATTTTGGGTGCTTCATTTCTTATGATCGTCAAACCTACACGATTGGACTTTTCCCACCTTTCATATGCCTTTTCCTCCTACGAAGTATTTTCCTTAGTAGGTGTTAGAGGTTTAAATACCTTTAATGCGAAGTCCAAATCATACAGCCCTAAACCATCCCTTATTTCATTCTTCCAATATTTAAAAATTTGTATGACTTAATGTTGGAATGTTGTTTAAAATGGCAGATAATAAGTTCACACTTAATTAGCCAAAAAAAGAATTTAGCTCACAATTATTAAATTGAATACAAAGAATTAATAGTCAAATAATAAAAATGCCCCATCTTCAGGCGGATCACTGTGACATTGAATCTAGTCTTTAGATTGAGACTCGACTCACAAGTGATTAACTCATTGTTGTAATTAAGATTAATGGCAAAATCTAGACAAGCACATAATCTTCCTTTGGAACAACTGAGCATTTGCAATAGACACCTGATAGCTATTAATGCTCATTATTGCATGTGCATGACATTTTCTGTACAACCTTTGGGCCGAAATGTTACTTATATGAACAAGACATTCATCACCTTAACAAATCATAAATGAAAGACCAGCAGACAGAGACCACTTTGGTAACTGTACTGTTTCAACCAATCGAACGAAAAGCTGGACACACTTAAAATCGAGTAGCCTAATGTTGTTATTATATCATTACCTTAATTCATTGTGACTTAGGTCATATTTTCCTTAAACACCACCCAAAACACCTAATGATTGCTTCGTATGTCAATATGAAAAATCATACACGATTGACAATGGATTGGATGTAATGGCGTTGAAAATATGTCACTTGATGGACTGCAAAGCGTTCAACAGACACGGCCACATGATAGCTCTCACAACTACATGGCAGCTCCTGACAAGCCACCCACATGATGTCCGCCCAACACGGCTGCACGATGTCTACCCAACGCCGCCCTTCGTTGCTTGATGCCCTACGCCTAACAACACCAATGCCACCCATGGCATCTGACACCACCAAACACCCGACATTGCTTGTTGGCAGTACAACGGCTAGACTACTGAATTGTTCCAATGAACAACACCTTTACTCTTAACTTTTCACCAAATATTATGAATTTTGATAAATCAACATACATAAACCTCATGTAATGATAAATTAATTAGAACATGCAACGATTCATCAAAATTTAAACTTTATGCATTAAAACCAATCCCAAATTCCAACAAATATTAAAACCTTATGAATTGAAATTTTACCACAAACAATCGTACACAAAATACCCATGATTGTTCTCAAGTAATTCCAAGATAAGACATCGTCCTAATACCATTTGCTAGAATTTATTCAATGAATACCCCAAGACACGAACCCTTTCCTAGAAATTACGTAACTATTTAAAGCTCATAAATGGATTCCTGGATTCATTGTTTACAGTGTGTCAACCAAGGATAGGTGGTCTTCTGATTGATTGAGAAATGGGAGCCCTTTTCTGAAAGAAAACTTGTGTCGAATGTCTTTTGTATATTGTATGGACCAGATCTCTTTATTTATTAAAAAAAACCTTATGGGCCTACGAGTCAGTTGAGCCCATCAACATTTTGCAACTCAGCCCTTGGGATTCCACATAACATAATTAATTTGTTCACACTTTATTTTAGATGATTGGTCCATTTATCTTATTATTTTATTTGATCACCTTCAATATGGACATGAAACCTTACTATAATTACTATCCATGTCATCCACAATGCGTTACGTACGTGTCCATATGCCCCAATAATCAATCAAACACAAGCGTGCACACGGTATGAAGTGCACATACAACCAAGCCTCGCCAACAATGTAGACGTCGCTTTAAGTAATTCTATTCGCCAATTAAAGCACAATAATTAGTACTAATTAAGCATCCCAACATCATAATAATCAGTGTTTGAACTTACATAATTATGCCTTACATTATAATTTTCGGCATAGGAAAACACATTTACACACAGTGGAGAAGGCAGTAAACTTATTCATGGTCTTGTGGGATAGTCAAACTAAATTAATTGTTGTCATACATGTGTGTTTAAATTTCCAGGTCTAGAACTATTAGAAGTTGAGTCTGATTTTAATTTATTAAAATTAGTAGAAGGGCTGTAAGCTTGATAGACAGCATTAATTTTTTTTTTTTTTGGATAATCCTTGGCATCATTTAATTTTGTACAATTCAGCAGTAAAATTATTCATTTTTGTTAATGAAATTGTAAGGTTCACTTTTGTAATAAAACAAGTTTCCCGTATTCATTTTGTTTTTCCTCCTTCGCTGCCGTTAAATTCTATAGATCGAGAGATGCTGCTTTTACACACCAACCTGATGAAGAATAATATTATAAAAAAAATCTAAATATATATGGTAGAATCCCTATTTATGTTGCTTGTTTATTCCCCTTCTCTTTTGCATTTCGGATGAAAGTCAATGCTAGAAAAAGTCATGCTTAGAAATGCCAGGTATTAGATTGGCAACGCAAAAAAAAATTTTTGCATGATATATGTAAATTTGTAATTACTCACTCTCATCTGCTACTTCTGATTGAGAAAAATACGAATATAAAATATTACAGGGAACTAATTTAGGGAAGTTCGGGAGTACGTAGCAGAATTTAGTCACTGTTTACTACTTTGTACGTGGATAATAATAATAATATATATATGTATGTATGTATGTATATACGCTGTCATGTTAACAGGCCTTGTTCTCAATGCACTTCAGGGGGCCGGCAAATCGGGAGAGCTTACTCGCCAGAGCTCCAGGTTTTGGGGCGACCATGTCAGGGCCTTGGGCAAACTTGTGATTAGGAGCTCCTGACTGCACGAAAAATGCCCCATTCCTCATAAGATCTCCCTCGGATTTCCATGCCCAATTCTTCCACTCACTCTTCATCGTATATTCTCTCTTAGTCACCTACATAAACAGGAATAGATATGATATAACACATACTGCCTGACTGATTACCCGCACGCGCGCGCGATATTGATGCACGCATAGCCTACCTCTTTGGCAAATGGATCGTCGGGAGCAAAGAAGCAGTTGCCCTGGCTAAGTATGGTTGGTTGTTTGCTTCCTCCGATGGCGTACATTTCCCATCGAGTGTAGTCATTGTTAACAATGTGCACGAAGCCCCATCTCACCCGAGGCATTCTTTGCCTTAATCCCTTACCAAAGTGATTGAAAGCAAGCGTTATTTGCATTATCTTGTCGTCTGAGTAGCTATCACTTGCTCCAAACAACAACACCTGCATTCAATTTAATTTGCATGTAGTCTATATTTATGAAAGGGTCTTCGTGTAAAGATGCAACATAAAAAGAAAGTTCGAAAGGCTTGATAGACGAGAGTACGTCATTATGGTGAGCAAAATGGCAGTTGGAGATGGTAACGGCCGTGGAAGCTTCAATGACGTCAATGAGTCCATCATCGCAGTTAGACAGCGAAACGTGGTCGATCCAAACATTTGTGGAACCAAATATTGAAATTCCGTCACCGTCACTTTTCGAACGATAACCGTAGTGGTTGAGAGAATCCCTAATGAGTCCCCCGTTACCGACCTTAATGTCGTGGATCCGAATGTTATGGACGATGACATTGTTTATGAACTGTAGGGTCAATCCAGCACCGTGTGCGATGTGCACCTGCGCTCCTCGCCCGTCTATCGTCTTGTTGCTCGTCATGATAAGCTCCTGGGATAGCCTAATGACCATATCACGAGCAAACGTGATCCAAAGCGGCTCCGTCTGGATCAACGCGTGCCGTAAAGTTCCAGCTTTAGGGTTAACCAGGTCGTTGTCTGAAGGGTCCGTCACCACATAGGTCTTCCCGGCCTTGCCTCCGGTCACATGGCGGCCGAACCCTAGGGCGCAATCCACCAACTTCCGACGATTTTGAGCCCAATTTCGTTGGCACCTCCAACATTGATCAATAGGGTTCGCAGCCAGACATCCACCGGTATACTTATGTAGCCCTCTCCTGGTGTTGTTGCTACCTTCCATTGACCTATATGTACCGATCAAAACCCAACGTTACTTGTTGCGATGATGGTCGGAAAAATCAGGAGATTCAATTGAACATGTGAGACAATAATAATATAATTAAATAACAATCCACGAAACAACATACGTACGTGTGAACGTGATTGTTGAGATGATTCATGACTGTATAAGGATTAGGATTATAGGCCTGGCGAGCGGCTTTCTTAGCTTCTTCACCGCGCTTCTTCCAGACCACATCATCAGGGTTGGCATGACTTGACTCCGTGGTGAAACCTACAACAAGAAAAGTGAAGAAAACTATCCAGTGATACCTAATGTAATCCATTATTGAAAGAAACTAATGAATTAATATTGTTGCTCCTAACGACTTAATTTCTTCTTCTACTTTATACAAATAACAAATGAGGGTTGAACTATTAACACTTGACCCTTGCCAAAGTATTATTAATACATGATTCTGGTAAGAAATGCATGTTGTCTATTTAATGGGAGCTAAATACCTCACAATGCATTATTTTATCTGGCAAAGAAAATAAAGGGTAGTGAGAATGAGAGGTTAGGAAGAAAATGTGGGGTGGTCAGTCTACAAACATTTTACGATTTGGGAGGCAAATATGGAGAATGGTTAGTTTACTTACTTATTTTATAATTGAAGCAAAATCACTTATTTTAAACGAAAAAAGTAGTAAATTTCTTAACTTTAAAAGAAATGATAAATATCAATTTGTCCTCAATTACATCCATTATCGGTTTACCCTTTTGAACTACGAAAATCCCCTGGCCTATGTTCTATCGACAGCAACTCTGCCGCCGGTTCCAAGATACTCAAAATGGACTGGGATGGGCCATAGCCTTGCTGGATCCCTAGCTTCTTGATTGTATAAACATAGCAAGTTTGAGCAACTTCTTGATCACCTTTGACTGCTCTGACTTGTTTATTTGCCACCAAGTACTGCGCGGCCATATTATTTGAGGAAGCTACCGGTCCAAAGGTTGAAAGAGTGGGTCTCCCAAGCGTCACATTTTAGCTGCTCATAGAATCTACAACAAAACATGATACCAATTTAATTATAATGGCATTACCCTTCGCAAAGGTTACCAAATGGGAACTTTGCCCTTCGGGTGGACAAACTTCACTGTAAATCCAAATACGGGGGTAGTTACTGATTCCAAGTTTTACCTTGTCAAACCCACTTTCTCGTAGACATCTCAAGACGATATGTCTATTGAACTACCATTATCAACCAGGCACCAACTTATATTGTAAATTGCTATAGTCGTTGTGACTACAAGGGCATCTTGCAGCATAGAAACCATTTCCAAATCTTCTACCCCAAAACTAATAATGACCTCTATTCTAACCTATTTTGTGATGCCAAAACACTCTTCAGGTAGAGCTTCCAATCACGATTTGCATTCCCACCCTCAACGCCACCGGGAATTATGTTGATAACCCCCTTATTGGTTTGCTCTTGAGCAAGAACTCTAGCATCTAACATCGTCTCCTTTCCCTTGGTTAATTGATCAGTTTTGGACTTGGGTTGCATGCAATTATATGAATTTGATGTGATAAATGTGTTTGGAATACATAATTTTGATGGAATTATACCTTCCTACTTAATTCATATAGGTTTCCATTTGACATTGGAGCGTGATAATGAAAATAACATTGAAACCTTTGATTAATAATTGAATGGAATAGGTATTAAAACTGGTTGAATAATTAAATCTAGTGAAAAATGAGTGAGATTGAATTCGTAGGTAATTTTTGTATATTGATTATCTCCTTGTTATCTTGTGTTGCTTGATGATTACTTGCTTACTATTTTTATGTGCTCAATTTGCTTACCATTATTACTTTTGGCTTTTTAGATTACTTAACTTGAATTTAGGATTTAGTAGCAGTAGTTAGTAACAATTTGATTATCAGTCCCTGTTGGACAATACTCATTCTCGTCGTAGTAATGGAACTTAACACCGTGCGCTTGCGATACACCACGATACAACTGGTTTTACAATACAAACTTTTTTTGGAAAAAGTTTCAACCTACCAATCGGTAGGTAGATACTAATATCAAGTAAGTAGATACACCCTGTCAAATTTTGCAAATACTTTTAAAACTGTTTTTACAATACAAACTGCTTTTAGAACGAGTTTCAACCTCCCAAACGAGTTAAAAGATTGAGACCTGACTAATTAGGATAGATGTGTTGTGGCTCACGACGAGCAATGTTAACACGTGATAAACTAATTGGGAGTATAGATTGGCACTTGCTGAATTGTGATAAGAGTAATAGGACTCATAGCGGGCAAAGTTGACACATAGCCCTACTAATTGGAAGTATAGATCAAGAATCACCTAATCAGAGTAAAAGTATTAGAGCTCACAGCAGGCGAAGCTAACATGTGGCCTTCCTGTCACCCCCCAAACCAAGGGATGATGTAGCAGCACAATTTTAAATTTATACAATTCAAAAAGTACAAAAGCCTAACTATACAGAGCATTCTAAATCTAAGAAAACTTCATTATTAAGAGTAAACAATTCCATTACATCAAGAGAAATAAAATAAGACAATCCAATCCGTAAGCCAAACTTATTCCTTCATAGTCACTTACTATGATGCATCCCTTATTCTACCATTCCCAGAACTGATCATCCTCTCCATTATTGATTAAATCATTTACAAGGGTTACAGCAGTGAGTCACCTACCACGTAGTAAGGGGTTTTACCTTTCTATTGATTTGATAAATAAAATTTTATATAAAATGGAATGGAAGAAAGTACAACAATACATAATTTCATACTTATTTTTAACATAGGAATTTCGAATGCACTTTGCACAAAATTTGCCAACAAGAATTTACATAATGTAATCATTAGACATTTGCAATATTTGCTCATGAAAATAAGTTCACCAATGTCCAATACTATTGATCAAAGCCTTAGTTTACTACCCTAACTAAGGAGAATCAGAACAACTTTTTCACCCGCTTAAAGGTCTCAATCATTTATCTAAATGGAGAATGTCAAATAGTTTATCTTAATCTATAGTCCTGATTGAAAGAGTCATAAAAAATATTTCAATTTACAACCTTAATTGAGAGAGTCAAAACGGCTTTTATACCTGCTTAAGGGTTGAAACTTGTTCTTTGCATCGGTTCTGTAATTACCAAGAGCAAAAAATTTTCATAATTTGTGCATAGTTGAATGGCATAAAATTTAAAGAAAAGAAATTAATTCATGCTTTTGTCCAAAATATTCATAAAATATAATTGACTTCATTGCATGATACTTAAAAGAA
This sequence comes from Avicennia marina, assembly GCA_019155195.1. Taxonomy (NCBI): domain Eukaryota; kingdom Viridiplantae; phylum Streptophyta; class Magnoliopsida; order Lamiales; family Acanthaceae; genus Avicennia; species Avicennia marina. The sequence continues at coordinate 14,920,027 of CM032759.1, read as the reverse complement.
TTAAAGTAATAAAAAAAGAACCATTTGCATCACAATCAATATTTTTTACATAATAATACAAATATAACATCACAATAAAAAAGCATTTTTGCATTAAACCATAGAAGAGTAATTTCAAAAAAATATAGAACGGAAAAACCACTTACCTGATAAGTTTAACTCCAAATGATTTAATTAAGAACTTGATTCATGGTCTTGGAATCCTATTAACATAATGATCATTTTCTTTTAATGTCAAATTGACCTTGAATAACTTACATTGTTTTTTTCCTTAATTTCTAGAATTTTAATTTACTTCCCTATTTAACCTTAAAAAGTTTTACCAATTACTGATGCGTCATAGTCTAACTAATTATCCCTTTGTTCCTAATTACGAATCTTATTATTGAATCCTATGCACACAATATGTGTACCATGATTATTACAGAATGATTTCTAGCCATGCCAACACTTTAATATCCAAGTCTTCTTTCTCCATTTTCCTAAGGAATACACACACAAAATCCATAATTATTAAAAAAAATCTGCTTAAAAGAGTTTTGTGTCCGAAGAAACTCATCAAGGTGACCCCGTGCGTGGAATAATCTAATATCCACAGTAAGCCACGTAAATCTATTAGAAATTCATGCAGCAATCCAAAAGATATAAAAGTTAATGTTGTCACTCCATTAAAGTCCCATGCACCCCGTTCATGCTGACAGCTCATAGCATCTAAGTTCCTGTCCCTTTCACTTCACCACAACATGAAGATGCAGGCAGACAATTTTCAAGAAATAGGATTCTGTGTTTGTCCCAAGCCAATTACAATAATTACTATGCTAGAATTAATAAAATTATGATGACAAGATGAATCCCTCCAAAGGTACACTACATTTTAATGATCCAAACAAATGTCATACCCCTTTAGCATCTAAGCATATATATTCTCATTATTGAAATCAAACTCTAAATAAATACAATTTACTCTAGAGATAATAAACTTTAGAACTTACCTCAATCACTTGTAACCAATATTTTGAACTCTCTCACTTAATTCAATAGCTCCTATAAATATACATAGCATGTTAGTAGAGTTTCTTCAAAAATCATAGAATTTATTAAAAAAGCATCCTTACCTTCCCCGCCTAATGTTGATGTCCTAAAGGTTTTGTGGCTTGTAACTAATATATTTATATATGTGTGTGTGTGTGAGTGTGTGTGTGGTTAGGTGTTTGTGGCTGACAAGCCACAAATTTCTACAGAAGTAACCTCATCATGACATGGGTCGGTGGCGTTGGCAATGGAAGTGTTGTTTAATGATAATAAGTGGCCTTGGAGAAGGGAGAAGTCTTATTAAATGGGGGGAATTGGTGACCTCGGGAATAAGTTTATGAAATAATAATAATAATAATAATAATAATGTTTAATTAGGTGGTTAATAATAATAATAATAATAATAAATTTGGTGGAAATTACACTTATTTAATAAGAATGGTAGACTAAAGTACTAATTAGATGGTATAGTACACGAGGGTCCATAGGCTAACAAATACGAAAAACCATGTGATTTTACTTTGTTGTCTTGGAAACTGTGCTGCGTTGTGAACATTTTCTATTTATGAATGTGTTGTATAACTCGTTTTTTATTCACATTCTACGAAATGAAAAGCCAAGTCCACCCATTTACAAAGCAATTAGTTGCTTGCATTTTCGAAAATTTCTTTTGCAAAGAATACAAGTAAGAATGAGCACATGTGGAGCAAGTAGAGCATTAGGAGAATGGAGGAATTTAAGCTTTAGTTTTCAAGCAAATAAAACTTGATGTAATAGTTTATCTTTCGTTTTACTTTCTACTACAAAGATGTAATAGACCTTATTTTGTAATAAATACAACTCTACCGTTTAAAATGTTCTAATATTAAACTTTAATATTCGCTAAAACAACTGTCTCGAAGGTATTATCATATTACCACCTCTGACTGGGGCGTAGCATAGTGGTATCAGAGTCAGCCTTGATCTTATTGGCATAGGCAATCTAAACTTAGACTTTGATGATAGGACTTATACTGTTAAGGCCTAATGTATAAGGCCTAACTATCACAACTTTAAGTGTATATAAAATTTCAATCTAAACTTAAACGTGTAGGTCCTTTAAACTCAACATTGATCATAAGTGTGAAGATATAACTCATTTGGATATTAGATTATTATCACACGTACATATAGGATATGAGTTGGTTAATGACTGATTTAGTCTAATCTTGTAATAGAAATCATAGATAGAGCATAGATTACGGTCTTAGATACGTAAGACACTTGGACTTAGACATTTATCGTAATAACCTGAACCATTAAGGCATAAAGTCTAAGGTTTGAAGGGTATGATTTCATGCATACATGGGACATTAACCAGAGGATTAGATCAAGCATCAGTTCTAAATCTTAAACGAGTACAATGTCTAAGATTTAAACGGGTTCTCAACCCTAAACGAGGATTTAGTCAAAGCTTATGACCTTAACTCTCAGTGAATACAACATCTATGTTGCAGGCAAAGTCTGAGATTTGACATTAAGCATGAACGACATCTAAGATTTAGGTTGAATTTAAGATTCGAATCTAGAGATATAAAATATTTAAACTTAAACCTTGATTATAGAAAACTTAAACTACTAAAGCATAAATTATAAGAATAGGAAATTACAAGCTCATTTACATATAAGACATTAAAAACAACAATATTTATCGATTATTTACTTGATCAGACAATTAGACATAGATAATAAAGGGAATTATTGGGTCAAAAAAGTGCCCTTTAATTATAGGAATTTGAATCATTAGAGCATAAAGTATGAGGGTTGAATAGTACAATCTCATGTCAAAAAAAGATATTAATCAAAGGGTTAATTTTGACTTCAATGTTACAAGCTATCTATTTCAATTGCTCTTTGTATGTTACGTAACTACAAGTTACCTGTAGTCTACTTCTCATTAAATTCTGAGAAACTTTCGTCGTACAAGAGAATGGCTGGTCACCCGGTCACCCAAAAGGGGTACAACGCAAACCCTCGCTAATTACCCCCAGATCGGTGACAATGACTAATAGAAAATAATAAAGAAGTGAAAGATGAAGACATGAAGTAAAAGCCAAATACAACATATGAACAGAAAAAATTGCACAATAAAGAACTAATACAAAAACCATTACAGTTCACAGAAGAAAACACAGACATATATTTCTACATATACATACACATATTCGAGAAATTTATGACTTACCAATAGTAATTCCTAGTGGTACGAAAACCCTCCGACAACCTTTTTTACAAGGGTTATACAGTCAAACAGTCTTCGGCAATAACTGCAATCAGGAAGAGGGAATATTACGGTAGTGATTATCTTTTTTTGACATTGAATTCAGTTATTGGAACTTTTCGAGAGATAGCTCAAGCTTATGCGCTCTCATCCACCTGCCAAATTATTTATGGACATGTAATAACAACGTATAGGTGACAGACAAGAACATGTTAAAGAAACTTGAAAACCATCAATATACTTGCTAACAGAAAGTATTGGTAACAAGAAGAAAGGGTCCGTAGTATTATGTTTCACATTCAATTCTTAATGGCGTATTAAGGATAGTACTTATCAATAATGACTTAAAATTTCAGAGCAGAAAGGTAAGATAGAAATATATAATACATTGTATACAGCAGAGCAACCTCTCTATCCATTGACAAATTAATCTAATTGCTCATGGCGCAACAATCCGCGAAAAAAAATTACAAAATCTCTCTCTCTCTCTCTCTCTTGGTTCCACGATGTAACTTCTACTTCTATGAATTAAAGATAAAATCATAAATTAAGTATTACCGTATTAGTGAAACCCAAAGTCGAGTTTAAGCATAGAAAGCACATATAATTGGCCCTAGTTTACTTTTACGGCTGTTAATTTTGTTTTAGTGTATTGAAAATAAACTAATATATATGTCACACACTCTATGTGTGTGTAACTTTATTTATAAATTAAAAAATTATTATATCGTAAATAATAAAAAATATTAAGAGAAAAATATAAGAAATATTAAAATTAATAAAGAAGTAGGATTAAAGAATTTTAAAAGAGAGAAAATTGAGAAAAAAAACAAATAAAAATAATAAGATAAAAGAAAATGATAAAATTTTTAATTAAAATTTATTATAAAATTTTACAATGTACTACTAAAAAGCCTTAGTTACATAATAATATTAAAAATATAGATATATTGTATAGAAAACATGTAATAATATATTAGTAATAGCAAACTTAATCTTTTTAATTAAAAATAAAGGAGTAAATTTATTAATTAAAAATAATATTGTAAATTTACATTGTAATTGAATTAGTTCTGAACTCTTGCTACAATAATATATATAGATAAACATGAAAGAAGGGTAAGATTGGGCTTTCACATCTAAATGAGACACTGCTGCCACTTCAGCATCCAACTTCCATCCTGATAGGATAAGCTGTGCACTGATTGGCTGATATAATTATTTTCTTGGCAAAAGAACGAAAAAATACCTCACAGGGAACCACAACTCGGCAAATTATTCCCACCGTAGGAAAATTTCAAGGGAAGAAGAGATTGTGGAGAATTTGGAGCTGCGAAGCTAAATTCAAATGGCCGTGGCAGCAAGTGCCAGCACTTACCTGAAAAGCCCGGAAAAGGGTTTGTTTCTCTTCAGGCCCCGCTTCAGTCGCTTGCTTCCTTCCAATTATGCCCCTCGATTCCTAGCCATGGCACCCAGAAAGAAGGTACTATGCACTGATTTCTACTCGATTATGAAGGATTTTCTTCAGTTGTTTTTTTGTTTCTCTGTTCAGTTTGAAATGATTACGTCTGTTGGGTAGTAGCTTTTATGCTTGGGATGGAAAAAATTGTGTTTTACCCAATTTTAGTAGAAGTTTTAATCAGGTTTATGCATAATTGCGTTGTCGTCCCTATGCCTTTCTGACTGCTGCGAAGTAGGTTTGTGAGCCGCGGAGTTTTACTGGCGATGAAATTTGATCCGTTTTGAATATAATGCAAGAATCGAACTATACTGTTGTTGTAAAGGAATCGTTGGCAGAACCAATATAAAACCCCCAATTATGATGAGTTTAGGATTCTATTGAAAGAATAATTCAAACAAATGAAATGAATTTGTTAGTAGATCTCTAGTTCCAAAATCCCTGAATCAAAACCTCAACTATTGTTAGACTTTTATGAATATTACTACTAAAGAACTCATATTTTTTCATGTTGGGTTGTGAGGTATTTACTCTCTCAATTAGCTTAATATAATAATACTTGTTCCAAGATATTAATAAAAAAGTGTGATGCCGGGTCAATCCAATCCTTCGAGAATTGATTATCTGAGGAGAAACCTTCTCTGTGAGAATGTTAAAATTCTTGCCAGCCAGTGGGACGGGCCTTCATCTTGGGTTTAACTTATTTGAACTGGTTCGCGCATGTGGCCTTTATTAATTCTCTTGGTTTGCATTTTTTACACATTTGGAATTTACATTTGAGCATATGACATCTCTTGACTGGTTTTCTCGAGCACTCTCACACAGATCATATTTGAACACCGATTTAATGTTTACATTTTCAAAAAAAATTCTCTTCTTTTCTTTCTTATTTTTACATGATTTTTTAAAAATATATATATACTTAGAAACACAGGATCAAAAATCAAAATAAACATAGCCCTGGGTTTGTAAAGATTGGTCTAATGTGACAATATGCTCCCTTTCTATTTGAATTGCAATTTGTTAAACAAACATGCATGTCATCAGTTTAGATTCGAATCTTCTGTAGCATCATAAGTTAAAACATTAAATGAATTTTAAAAATCAATCTCCCGGCGTTGGTCTTACTAGGTGAACAAGTATGATGCTAACTGGAAAAAGGAATGGTTTGGCGCCGGAATATTCTACGAGGGCAGCGAAGAGCAAGAAGTCGACGTTTTCAAGAACCTCGAGAAGCGCAAAGTGTTGAGCACCGTCGAAAAAGCCGGTCTGCTCTCCAAGGCGGAGGAGTTGGGAGTCACTCTATCGTCCATCGAGAAGCTGGGGCTTCTGTCCAAGGCGGAGGACCTTGGACTGCTTAGTCTACTGGAGAAGACAGCAGGCTCCTCGCCTTCTACATTGGCCTCGGCTGCTCTGCCCGTTCTGGTGGCTGCGGTGGCGGCTATCGTGGTGATCCCGGATGACTCGGCGGCGCTGGTGGCGGCCCAGATCCTTATTGCCGGGTTGCTTGTGGTTGGGGGTGTTGGGCTCTTCGTTGGCTCCCTTGTCTTGGGAGGGTTGCAAGAGAGAGATTAAGAGACTTAATATTGCTAGAATCTTGGGAAAATTGTACCTTTGTGTCTAAAAATGATAAAAGATAGGCTTCTTTCCCTCTTCTTGTCCCAATCCTTCCATGAATATGATTTATTTATTATTATTATTATTTGACATGTAATAACCAGTGTTCATGTTATCGTGCATTGATTATTAGCTTACCGCAAAAATTTTTATCACACTTAATAACATTGTAAAATTTTTAAATTGAGCTAAATCAGTTGAGGCACTAGAGAAAATCGAGACACAAACCGATTATTAATTTAGTTGTTTGAAATGGAAAATTATTACATGGTAATCGGCTAATAGCCACATGATTTTACTTACTCTCTCTCTCTCTCTCTCTCTCTCTCTCTCTCTCTCATTTTACAAACGTTATTTCACTGTGGCTAATGGTTTATATGGCTTACACTCGTGAGTAATATCTCATTTCTTTTGATCCAATATAGTCACATGGCCGGTATATCATAAAACATTAATTTTAGTTTTATAACATTTCCTTTAGAATAAATTACTGTTTTAAATTAACACGATATTTTAATAATTCAATAATGGTTTTACAACGAGAAATTAAATTTTAGGAAAATACAGTATCACTGACAGTGAAATGCATATTTCATACGGCTATGTTTGGAATGGGTGTCTTAGTGATGAATAATATTTGGTAAGAGTTCTTTTTTGGACAGTGACATGTTCAAAAAGAAGTTTTGATGGGATGACTAGTATTATTTATTTGAATTTATTTATTTATAAATATATAAATTATAAAATAATAATTTGATGATATAATAGTATGTATAGATAATAATTAATTTATGAGGTATAAATATATATAAATGTGAGTATATGTATACATATGTATAAGTATTGATTTAATTATTAATAGGTGTAATAATTAAAAACTAATTAATTAGTTATATATGTAAGAGAAAGAAAATTTGAATTGAAATTTAAAAAAAATATTGTGGTGTAAGAATTGAGTAACCAACATCGCCTAAGGCTATGTTTGGAAGGGGGGCCTTTATGATAAATGATGTTTGATGAGAGTTGTATTAAATGAGTACTATATTTGGAAGGAAGATTTGATATAATTGATAATATTATTTATTTGAATTTTTTTATTTATAAATATATAATATATATGATAATGATTAAATAATGTGATAGTACATAGGGATAAGATTAGTTTATAATTTATAAATATATATAAATGTGAGGATATGTGTGTTTGTATATGAGTATTGATTTAATTGTAAATAGATATTATGTTTAAAAATAATTAGTTAGTCATATATGTAAAATAGAAAAATTTCGATTTCGGAATTTAATAAAATTTTTGTTGAGTGTTGAGTGATATGTTTTGATAGTATAAAATTTGATAGGCTAGTAGGGTTTTAAAGAGGGTTCCAAACATAGCCTAAGTGTTTATCATAGTTTTAATTAAAACTAATAATTTTGGCACACAAAATGCTTAAATTGATATAATATAAAAATAAAAACAATTACTTAATTTATTTTATTTATAGTATAGATTAGTTTGTCTAAATATTTATTTTATAGTTATGTTAAAAATATTATAAAAATATTATAATTAAAAACAGAATAAAAAGAACAAGTAATAATAATAACAATAATAATAATAATAATATTTTTTTGTCATTATTAAGTTTAATAAGGATATATTTGTAAACTTACTTAGTGTATTTATGTTAAGATTAAACTCTTAATGGAATAAATATAAACATAATGTAAAATTGAAGAGGGGAATATATGTAATTTTACTTGGTCCAAAAGAGTTTTTTTTTTTACCATTTATACCAATTTTTATTTTTGTTTTTCAAAATATCTCAATTTTAAAATTATTTATGAAATAAATTGAATTACATGATTCCAAATCACGAAATTAGTGGAGGTGGCAATGGGTCAAGCTGGCGGGTCAGATCAAGACTTAGGTATTACACTTAACCCGTTAACTCAAACCCGACCCAATTATTTTCGCTGGTCAGAAATCTGACCCAAACCCAAACCGCCAATAAAAAAAAAATCTTTAATTAAAATTAATTCTTAATATTTTAAATATTTATAATTTTACCATTTAATTTTATTTAATTAATTTTTTACATTTATATAAATATTTATTAAATTATTCAAAATATATTCACGAGTTCACGGGTCACCTCACGGGCCAACTCGAAATTAACCTATTTATTTTTTTGAGTCTATGAGTTTGATTTGATTTTGACTCGAACCTGCAACAATTTGAATCAAAACCCGTTAATTTCGAGTTGGATTCAGGTCGGTTCAAAAATTGTTACTCCTAGAAATTGGTAAAAATAATAATAATAATAATAATAATAATAATAATAATAATGAAAGAGAGAAAATGACATTTCCCTGATACAAGTTCACAAAACCATTTTTGTGAACTCGTATCACGTAAAGGGTGTCAAATTCTATCACGTAAAGGTATATATACAATTTTTGTTATATAATATAATCTCATATTTTTTTATTATATGTTTATATTTTTTAGTATTTGTAGAAATGTTATTATATTTATACATGTTGAATATGTGACTACGATGAAATAGTAAAGAATATGCTTAAATTAATCTAACAATTCAGTAAATGTACTTTATTATTTCTCTCTTGTATTTGAATTAATCAAAATTTTGTTTTATATTTTATAGTCTAATATATATGTTTGTGTATGCTCCACAAAAGTTATACATGCTTCGTACTTTATTTTAACAATTTTAAAATATATTTGATCTAAAATATTAAAAATAATTAGAATGTAAATAACTAGTTATGTATTACATATTATATGTTAAAGTGTGATAAATTTGTTTGATTTGAACGTAAATAGGCAACACTTGGTTGGTTTTGAGATTTAAAGCTACGTTTGGTTTTCTAAGTTAGGCAATATTTGGTTAGTTTGATTTAAGGTAACTTTGATTTGAAATTTCTAAAGTATGTACACAACTTTTATTATATAATATGTAGACATATTTATTTCTTGATTATGTGTGTATACTTTTTGGTATATGTAGAAAAGTTGTCATATTTACATGTTGAATATGTAAATATGTTACTTTAGTAAAAGAAAAAATTTTGAATTAATTTAATAATTTCGTTGGTTGTGACAATTGATTTTTTTTTTTTTTGGTATTTTTCACTATTTGATATGTATGTTTAAATTAATCAGAATTTTAGTAGGTTGTGTTACTATTTGCTATGTATGATATTTGATACGTTTGAATTAATCAGAAATTTATTTTATATTTACTATTTCATATGTATGTGTGTGTATTTTTTACCAAAATTATATATGCCTTGTACTTTATTTTAACAATTTAAAAATATGTTTAAATCTAACATATAAAAAGTGTTTGGAGGTTATTTTACATATCTATTGATGTATTACATTTTATTTTATAACAATCAAATCATCTTGAAAATTAGATTTACCTTTAGAAAATCTTATTAATAAACTGATTTTAGTAAGTACGATGCAAATAATGAATACAATGAGTTTATTTTAAAAAACAAATATATATAAATGCATATATATTTATATTTATATATAAGTTTTATATATTATTATATAACAATTATATTATCCATTGAATAGTTTGAATTAAATATCTATTTACACATTACATTTTATTTTATAATAATCAAATCATTTTGAAAATTAGTGCATAGGTGAAGACTTACTATGGTGAATTTTAACCCGAAGGAACTCGTCAATGCTTATTATTCAATTAATGCGTGGGTGGAGATCTACTTTGACAATTTTCAAATAGTGTGATTCGAAGATTACTGGAACCCTACACCATTTCAATTGGTGCACAATATAGAACTTCAAGAAGTTCGACACAGAGGACGGGACTAAACAACTCACATTAAATGAGATGGATAGTGGGTAAGTATGTGCTAGACAAGCTCTCAAATGTGCAAAGGCAAAGTGTTTGCGCAAGAAAGTGTAGATAATCAATAGCAACGCCTTGTATTTTAATATATTATTCATTATAGTGAAAACAATTAATTAAAAAATGTATGGGATGTGCAATTTTATTCTTTAACACAAATGATCCAATATCTCTTTATCATCTATTTGATTGAAATACATTTTCTATCATTTTTGTTTTATTTAATTTTTTCAATTATTCAAAAATATAGTTTTAAACTGATAATTGTTTTTAGCTAAAAGTATAAAATGTTAACAGATACATCAACTCACCTTAGTCTGATCAACAGCTAAGTGTTGTGCCTATAAGTGAATTATTGCTCCAAGGATGTTTGGGTTAGCACTCTTGATAAATGCCTTATTCTACATGTCCCTAATAGCTACTGGCCCCGCTTTGAAGATGTGGACTCTAAAGTGTTTCATATCTTTCATCGCATCGACTTATACAATATATACAGATACAATGTGATACAGTTAGATCATCATCTAATTATATTGTTAATTGAGAGATAGTATCAAGAGACACACATTTCACTATGTGCTCGAAGAAGTCACTGCTACGCTAGAGGATGTGACGCTGATATGACATTTACCAATTGAAGACAAATAGTCACTGACATAAAGCTCTAGCTAACACGTGCGTAGTGTACACCCTGCATTGGGACATTAAATTGGGCATTGAAAGATGAGAATTCAAAGGCCTTTCCCTTGCACATATCATACAACATCTGGGGTTGTGCTCATTGCATGCAAATAGTACATAACTGGATATATAACAATGAGCTTATAACTTCATTTTACAACTATTAAGTGACAGTCTGTTTCTTGATTCGTCCAACAATTAAATTAGGTTACTTTACCTCGATCTGATTCTTAACCTGGATAGTGTCGATGAACACAGTTGGGATAGTACAATTTTGGCATGTCTGTACTGGAATCTCTGTGTTGTTTGTCAAAGAGGGCAATCATCTATTTTTAACTCGTTGCCCATTTTATAAGTACTATTAGCACATCTTATATTCGCATAATATGATTTCGATTCCAAGCATAAATTAGGTTATGATGGTAATTCCACGGTCAATTATGTAGATATGGGCATGATCCTGAATACCAAAACTTACATCATAGATTATAGGCTATCAGATGTATGAGAAGATGTAGTAGGATGATATATTGAAATAGTCCATTGCATTGTTATATAATGACACGTCATGACATGTAGATAATGATACTGATTTGAAACCTTGCAAAAACCAACGTGCTCCCAAATGTGACATGGGAGACATAGGAGATTTTTATATGAGGTTATGTTGTATATATTGGCATATTTATTAGGAGTATTCGAATATGTTTGTGGGAATGATTTTCAAATTATTATATTCTATTAATCATTATTTGCACATGTTAACACGAGAAACAAGATGGCATAAATGTTTGTGAGATTTTCAATTATTATAATATATTCAAATACAATTAATTACGAACAACCTACACACTAGTTGTAATTAAAATTTACATTTATTTCTTAAAAACATATATAACAATGTTAAATTATAATTGTAATTAGCATAAAAGTAATTCTCTTAATTGACTTCTCCAATGAAAGTTTATTATTATAATAATATTATTGCATATTATTTTTAGTAAAGACATTTTTTATGAGATACAAAATTTTCTCAACAAAATTTTACATTCACTAACTTTATGTTATACTATTTGTTCTTGAATTACTTGTGTGCGAAATTTCTTTATAATTGTATGGTGATTAATTTTATTTTTTATCATTAATTTTAATATCTGAGTCAAACATATAAATCATAGAAACTAAATTCTGTCAATTTATCGTCCATAATTATTATATTTTAATAGAATAATTGACCAAAATAATTATGTAATAATGTTAATTAAATTTATCTAATAGAAACGTCATATATTGATGATAAGCGATGTTTGAATGTGCACTTTTTTGTTTGAGGACAAATTATGTTTGTTTGTAAATTTCATGAAATAAATATCACAGGTGTGTAATTAAATACCAATTCTGTGAACTGGTATTACCAAATCATGGAAATAGGTTTTTTTTTTCAATTCCGTGCTTTGGCAATTTTTTTGATACGAAATCATAGAAACAGGCTTTGTTCTTTTTTTCCAATTTTATGCTTTGGAATCGCGGATCTACAGCATGGAATTAAGTTGGTTTCATAAACAATGTTAGAATTGAGACATTTTTTAAAATATATTTTTTTGGGATGTAAACAGTAAGAAGAATCCATCCAAAAGAGCCCAAAATTTTAATAATATATATTAACAGATATGAATCAATTTCTAGCACGAAAGAAAAATAGAAACTCAATTTTATCTTAGTCGTAAATTACGCGTAAGGAAAATAACGCTAGTGGAGATGCGGGGTATCGATCCCCGTACCTCTCGCATGCTAAGCGAGCGCTCTACCATCTGAGCTACATCCCCTGTACGCTAAAAAATTTTAATATTATTATTACTCAAAATATAAAGACATTGATTCGGAGAATGCCAATTCCACAGTGGCAGACTTCTCTGACCAGGTGCTTCCGTCCGGCTCCAGGGATCTCCTCTTTCACTCCACATATTTCTTTCGAGTGTTAGGAGTTTTTGTGCTAGTGATGAGCATGATTACTTTGTTGCTTTAACTTTTGAGAAATCTCTATCGCCACTGTTTTGGGATATTGTTATGCCACAATCCTTTCTAGATGATAGAACCGAGTTTGCAATTGCTGATTGGACCAATTTTAATGGGCTCGTTTTCTTGTTTAATCTCTTTAGCTTTATGACGCAGTTTTCCTAAATATGTCGTGCCATTGGTTTGCACTATGTTGGCAGTAATTAGCGGAAACGCCATTTTTGGATTCTGTGGTGTGGATATAACTGTTATGAAAATAATGAATACCAAACAAAAAATCGAAAAGCATTGTGGGAGAACACCGATTTGAGTTTTCCTTCGACACACGGATTGGTAAGGTTTCAATGTGCATCCATCTCAACTCTGTAGTCTGTTGGACACTGACAATGAACAATTATGTGTAGCGAAATAACACAATTATGCTTTTATTTTGTTGCTGAGCTGGACATGTTGAGAGGACTATATTGTGCCAAAACGGTTCCGTTATTCTAGATTGAGTATTCTGTACGTTTGTTATGAGATTTAGGTTTCTGTCATTTTTACTAATTAGGAGCACATGCTACTAGTTGCTATAAGTTTCATCCGCGTCCAAAAACCATCCATGGGTTTTCGGCTGTGGAAAGCTACGTATTTGACATTAATAGTATTTAGTAAAATAAAACATAGTACATGTTTGATATGCTGTAAATGCAATAACAGCTTTCTATAATGATTTGCGCTCATGGAAGTAATCTGTAATGCTTCAAGTGAATAATATGTATGAATCATACTCAGGATAACGTGACATGGTGCACTTGTTACATTCCATCATAACTACATCTCTTTAGTCCATTGAATAAACCATTACAACTGGATTCCATTTCCGCGTAGCATTCAAACATCCGGTGACTCATTTGGCTTTTGAATTTCCTTCTGGTTTTCAGGGCTCAACATTTTGTACCTGTAGCGTTTTGCCCAGTAGAGATAATGCAAGAAGTTCAGTCCGCTTAATAGGCACATGAACCTGTAAAATCTTTCCAAGTGATAGCGGTTCAAATTACTGCCATAGAGCCATGGGGTATGACTGAAAGTGCCACTAATGCCTTTAACTAAATTTACAAGCACTGAACTGAGATAATAACCCATTGCTAATGAGGCCCCAGGATAGAGATGTTGCTAATGACCTCATGCTAAATGGGGTCTCTGTGAAGAAGAAATCCATCAGGCCTGCCACACACACAAGATGGTTGTCATAAGATTGTCATAATAAAAAGAGATTGTCATAAGATGGTTGTGTAGGTACTTCCACTCCTTCACACACACACGTAAAGATCATCATATGATGGTGATGTAGGTACTTGCACTCTTTCACACGTATATTTATAATTAATGCTAATCCAATACTTCTTAATAAGATGGGGTGAGTCATTGTCCGGTTCATAAGCTATATTGCCTTTATCATGTTTTCATATACCTTTCAATTTTTAGATAGTTTCTTCTTGTGTTACTAGATTCATCTGTGAACAGCAGAGAATTTTGTGGTGTAAATTGATTTTTGTCATCTTCCATTCTGGGCCACTGGATTATGAATGCTCTGGTAGATGAAATTTGGTTTGGTATAATCGTATAGAACTTAGGTGTTTGATCTGAGTATTGCCATATTGGATAAGGGTCAGTAAATTGAAGTCTTTGTAATGCGGCGTTCACTTTCTCACTTTACCTCTGATGGCTACTCTTTAGCTAGTGCCACCTTTTGTTTCACAAAATTTAGAGAGGGCTTCTTCTGTAGCATACGTGAGGTACTAACAGTCTTACAACAGATGAATTTAAGATATAGAAAAGGTGGGATCTTATGGATGCCAAACTATATATGTTAATGCCTTCTTTACATGAAAATGATCTTCCATTTCAGTGTAAAATATAAATCTAAACCCATTTTTCATTTTATCGTCAAGTAATTGCATGGAGGCTTCCGTTGTTACTTGAAACTTGTGTCTAAAGTCGGTTAAGGCAAAACAATTAAGATGAGTTAGAACACAGCCCATTCTATGTTGTTATGGCTCTATTGACTGTATTAGTAATATTTTCTATTGCACTATTTGAGTTTAATAACCTCAGCATAACCTGTCCGGGCATAATTCTTTTCAGTATAATTTTGGTATCCCAGGAATTATAGGAAATCTATAAAATGCTCTAAATTAGTCCATAATATGTTCATACCACATGGGGCTTAGTTATACCTTTCTACCACTGTTGATTGTCACTGTTATTCATTTATGATGTAGTCATGCCATGATGAAAGGTCTAGAAAGTAAAAGTTTTATATGAGATTGATTACACAAAGTTGTATGTCAATTTTGGGAGCTGGAATGCTTATCTTGAGGACATGTGGTCCGTTTGTTGCACCCCACTCTCACTGGACAACCTTCAATTTGATTTCCTTTTTCAGTTGTGAAATCGATGCCAGGACTAGAAATTCTGATGACCTGTCTTGGTGGAAATCCTTTGGTCCATCAAAACTTGACATAATCAACCCATAGTTTCTTGCATCCTTTTTTATTGGAGGTTATAATGATCGTTCAATTCTGGAAGCTTGGAAAGGTAAAACAAAAGTTGCACGAGTCAGTTTCTTTTGTTTTGTTATTTTTCAAAGAGATTTATTTGGATGAACAATTTTGTGATTTGATTACCCTTGACCCTGTAGCAAAAATCGTCCGTACTTAAACTGGCCGCAGGTCCGCTGCACCCTCTTACTTCGGACAGGGGCACTCTCTCAGCAATCGTTTTCTCTACTGTTATTAGATTGAGGACAGTTGTGAGACATCCATATCAAAAACTGTATTCACTCATTCTCTTTGGTAGCTTTTTTACATTGGTAGAATGCAATCAAGCAGTAAAATTAATCTTCGACGTTATCATTGTAGATTCATAATGTGCATTCCACTGCCAGAAACACATTAAAAGGTTTGTTCTCCGTTGTGTACGGTTGGGATTAAATTTCGTCGAATTTCCTTTTATGATTGCAGGAGCTCTCTAAAGTCAAGATGTGATGTTGAATTTGCCTGTAAAATGGGGGTTGGTTGTGTGCTTGGGTGCTTATTCTTAGCTGCAATCAGCCAACCAGGACTTCTGGAATTGGACATTGAACACCCAAATTTTGATGCTCACCACTAAGTATTTTGCATGTTCTGGTGCGGAGTGGACCAGCCGGCTATTAATTATGAAGAACATATCTGTCGACATTTTCTTGGTAAGACCTGTTTCAGTGCTCTTTCATGGCCATCGAATGAGATTATTTCGTGACATTATTTCTACGGTTATTTTTCTCGGCACAATATTGGCATTAGACTATTAGTGTCTTGGATCATAAAAGAAACTTCGAAGGATCATGGAAAACGATTTTGAAATTTTTAGACTTATTCTTTTTCTCCCTCCTGCTTTTAAACTTCTCCTTCATTGTTAATAAATGCATTTTTGTTTTTCTCTCGTCTTCAGTATTTTTCATCATTTGTTTTGCTCGCAGTTTGACGAATTCCACAAGTTGTGTAAGACATAGCGGGTCAACCCTCATTTGGATCGAAGACCGTGAACTTTCATGTCGAAAGCCCAAGAACAAACATGTTTGCCCAAGGTTCTTGTTCTAATATTGTGGGACATTTTGGGAATGTAGTGTTAGAAGATTCAATTTTCTATGTTCTCTCTTTGTAATGGAAGTAAAAAGACATTCAAAAATGCAGTAGTTGATCTCTCTACCATGCATCTCTCTTCACTTAAATATTGGTCAGAGGACCGAATGTTGTAAATCAAATCTTGAATCAGCCATTGCCATGACAATTTTGTTTCACCCACTTCTCCCCTTTTCTCGATCTACCTTATTTGACTAAGTAAAATTAGTACTCAAAATAGAAAGTATTAATTCCAAAAACTAATGATCGTCACTCGTACACATTACGCGTGAGAATTATTAATTACATAAATTACGTAATGGGATGTGATTCTGAGGCATCATTGTACGATTAGATCATTATTCTGATGTGGTAAATATTATCAAATGTTGGGATTCTTAGATCGTGACGCCCGCGTTTACCGAAGTCGACGGAAAGAGGGTTCTCAAGAAATGGAGGCCATTGACTTTTTTATTACACATACTCTTACGTATGTATTGTGCATGACGGCCCCTGCCCCGGAATTCAATTAATTGTCGGTGAATTTCCAAATTTTTGATCATGCTGATATCAAATTTTGTTAATCTAACAACAGTTTCATCCATTGCAAAAGTTATTAAAGTTGAGTTTTTAGTAATTTCATTTTTTATCTTTAGAAATAATAATAAAGGGTAACGATTGTTTGCCTTATTATTATTATTATTAGTAGTAGTAGTAGTGACGGTAGCGGTGATGAAATCACACTCTGAGAACATGGGTGTTACTTTTAGACATGTACATCCCAAAAAATGGAGAAGGAAAGTCTTTCGTGATATATATAGTATGTGAATTTATTCAAAATAATAACTTCAACTATGTGTGTTTTTAAATTTTGTATAATTTAAAAATACATATTTAATTATTATTTTTTAAAAAAATTGTAATGTTTGAGGTAAAATATCTAAAATTATATACTAAAATTTGAAAGTAAGCGTAGCCTGCAACTAGACTAAGAAACTAATTAAGGTGTGCTTGATTGCCGACAATTTGCTTGTGTCTCAACGTCAACATTTCCCATCTCATCTCATATTTTGAAAATGGGCCCCATGGCCGTGTTTGTTAGTCGCCTTTCACTTTTCATTGTCTCATAAATTTTATATAATTAAATATTTTATCTTACAAAATATTTTTTTTAAATTAAATTTAAATTTTCTATTTCTTATGCATGATTAACTGATTAACTAATAATTTTTTAAATATTATACTTACTTACAGTGAAATTAATAGTTATATATCTATCCGTACTTTCACATGTGTACATATTTATACTTTAAAAATTAATCATTAACAACATATATTATTACATCATTCAATTATTATTATATATTTTATACAACAAAATCAAATAAATCATATTATACATCACATCAAAACATTCTTTTTAAATATACTACTCATTTCAATTTAACTCACCAAACATCTTTTCCCAACAAAACCCCCTCCCAAACATAGCCCACATGTCAAATTTTTCATTATTGATTCTTATTGAATTCTTTAACAATTATTGAAAATATAAACGTAAGGTGAAATGTGATCCAATTAACTTCCAAGTTGTCCATTAAGAGCAGTACTTTAAGATATAAAATAAAGACTATTATTATTCTTTATTATTCTTTTTACCAGAGAAAACTTTGTAAATTTGTCATTTCCAATTGTGAATATTGCAGATCCATTCCTTGATAACAACCCTTTTTAGTATCTTCTCTTAACATTGTTGACTTTTTTATATATTAAGATATCACACTCTCAATTTGATTTTGAATATTCACGTTTGAATTGACATTTAATTTTACAATAATAATGATGATGATGGTAGTTGGTGGTGTTGATGACAAAGAATAAGAATAATAATTTTCACTTCTATTATTTTGACTAAAAGAAGTATATACACACATAATAATATATACAATTATATTAACATACTAATAAATTTAATTTACGATAATAAAGATTATACACATGTATATTTGTCATATTGTGGACACAAAGAACATGGGTGAGTCACACACCACGGTCCTCATTCTTTTATTCTTCTAATCCAAATGCCAATTGTTTTTTGTGATCCTCCACCATGACAGATATTGATTGCAAGCTTGGTGCTTCCTTATATTTTCCTCTCTCTCTCCTCTCAATTTTCAACTTCAATTTAAATTCTTATATATGTATTGCTATATAAATATACTACTTATATTTTAAATATAAAATTTATATCGTTTATAAAATAGAAGAAAACAAAATTAAAATTTATTAAAAGAATAAAAATATAAAAGTGTATATAAAAATTAGTGGACTAATCTCTGTTCAAAATCTTGACCGACTAAATGGCAGAACAACTCAAAAGATTAAAAAAAAAAAAACAAGTATCATTAATTTGCTCAAGTCCATTCCAAGTTTCAAGTATGATTTATATGAATAAGAACCTCCTTAATTACATGATGTTTTTATCCATATAAACAGACACGGGAGCTGTTGGACAATTGCTTTGGAGTATATTTTAACTCATATTCCAAATCTTAAAATTTGTCTGTGAATATGGGATTTGGTATAGATAAAAAAAATGTAATTAAAATGAGATGATGAATATATATATATATATATATATATAAAGAAGAAAGTGTGTATTAATAATTTTAAGTTATTAATAAAAAAGAACCATTAACATTCATACAAAGATTAGAGATTCAAGGAGTTCTTCATGTTGATGATATACGTGTATTATTATGTCCATTTGGGTGATATTTACTGATAGCTAAGAATTAGAATGAATATTGTTTCGGTTGCTTGAAAATATGAAAAACAATTGCGTAAAGTAATTAGCTATTGATGATTATATTAAAAGTTGGATTACTTAAAATTGACGTTACACGCCTTTTACATTAGGACTTTTTTTAAAAAAAATTTAAAATCTAAATAATTTGCTTAGTATTAGGGAGTCAAATAGTTTTCGCATATATGAATGTTAATAACTTCAATTATTTTTATCATAATAGTTTTTGATATATGTGTGTATATATATATATAAAATCTTTGCAATATCGTACAAAATTATTATAATTCTTCATTTGTATATAAAAAATATTATTGAACTCAGATATGTATATAATAATGTATCCAAATTTTCCATGCAGAGTGAGAGATTACTTTATGTTGTTAGTTCTGATTGGTGAAGAAAAACCAGTGCAATTGGTTATGGCCATTGAAATTTTGCAAAAAAATCACTATATATTAAGTATAATTGACTCATTTTTTCTATACACTATGAAATGTTCTAGTTTAAAATTTTATAATTTATTGTTGAGTTTCACTATAATTCTGTGAAAAAAAAAATCCTATGAAAACTTCTTGAGAAGTTGTTTGTTTGGCTCGTTTTGAAATATTTTAGATATACAGTGATGTAATAGATAGTTTAATGAATTATTTCTTCAAAATAATTCACTAAGTAAAACAAGCTCCTCGTATTAGAAATATCATCAAATTTAATCTTTTTAATTCAAAATCAACAATTATAGATAGTTCTTGATTTATATTTTAATATTTAATCATGTAATTAATATTTTCATTGACAAAGGGAAATTGAATCTGCCCCATAGAGTTCTCTAACATTAGAAGTTGTTGACTATGTATTTATCCTTATATATTAATAGTTTGAGATGATAGAATATAATATAATTAATTTTTAGTACAAATAAAATGTAAAATTAAAATAATCTAACACCACAATAATGAAATAATTAATTTAAACCTATGAATATATAGATTATGGGATATTAACCTTGTCTATTTGGCATATTTTTATCAATATCTATACTATATATTAAGTTAATTGGGGAATTTAGTTATCCAACGTGAAATTACTTAAATATATTTATTTTTATATATTATCATTTTACTATACTTCCTTAAATATATTTATTTTATTATTATAATTTATTCTAATTTTCAAATTTTCTTTATATCTTTTATTTGTTTTATGTCTTGTTCTATGCTATGTATCAAGGTTAAAGACATGACTTTAGTTTTACAATATTAAATTATCATGATCTCCTTATCTAAATTTTTTAAATTTCTTTTCTTCTCTATTCTCTTTTAATATAATTCTATATTTTTTATCCTTAAATTTATCTTTTTTAATTTTAAAATTTTTGCACCTACCTTTAATTTTAAATTTATTTTATTTTATTTTAATTTTTTAAAGAAAATTGCACATACTTGGAGTATACCATGTAGTTAGTGTAATTTCTGTAACTCCATAACCAAAAAAAAAAAAAAATTATTTCACAATACACACACACACACACACTCAATACCCACTTTTAATTAACTGGATTATACATACAGATATCGACCAATTACAAAAACCAGCTTGATGATAAAATACATTCAAATTAACAAACAAGAGTTTCCCAATTATAACCTAAATTCTATCTTCTCTAAGGTTAAATTTATTGTCACTTCATTGTCATCCTATTATCATCTAGGCTGACTATGCCAAGAGTGATGTAGTTCCTAGGCTAAGAGTGCAAACAAGTCGAATTCAAATTGAATTAATTTAAAAATTTTAAGTTTAAATTCAGTTTATATTAAATTGAATTAAGTTTAAATTTGAGTTTCAAAAAGTAAGTTCATTTGAATTTGAGTAAAAAAATTTTTAAATTTAAATTAAGTCGAATTTGTGTTCAAACTCAAGCTCATTATTTTTTATTTTTAAAATAAAAACATGTGCTTTAAAAAATTTATTATATCCAATTTTATAAAAAAAGAAACATGATAATAAACAATCTTATAGTTTATAAATATTAATAGTTTTCAAATAATATTAAAACATTAAATTATGTGAATACTTATTAATTAACAAAATAATGTAGTCTAATTACATATGTATTAACTTATAAAATGAATAAATATAAAATTTTAAATAATTTTATTATGTCATTTTTAAATTTAAATGATCAATATATATATATATATATTTGTATGTATGTAAGTATGTATATATTAGAATGACATTATATGATAAGCTAGTAATAATTGTGTATGTCATATATATATATATATATATATATATTTAATTAGAGGTAGAGCTCATATTAATTCACATAATATATTTAAAAATATTTTATTATTACTATTACATAATTTAGTAATTACTACATACACTTTTAATGTCTATACATTATATTTTATATAGTAATTTTATCGTTATAAAGTATATTTAAATATATAAACTATTTAATAAATAAAAATATAAAAATATTTAAAACAAAGTCCACAAGCGGCTTGTGAGTTTTTATACGAAGAAAACTAAGTTTAAACTCAATTCAAAAGAGATTCGAGTCAAATTTGAGTTTAAATCAAATTCAAGTTAATTTAAATTCTAGTTAAATTATTGTTCAATTGACTTATCAAGTTAACGAACTAATTCGACGTATAGATCTTAGTGTTTAGGGGTACGTGAACAAGATACAATAAATACGGGCCATATACAATGTGACACTTTAACATCTCTCTTTATATTTATTCCTTTTTTATTTTTTAATTATTTTTCTTGTTTATATTAAAAGAAAGAAAACCAAGGTTTGTTTGGTAGGATTAGCACATGGAAGAGTAGAAAGTTTATATTAATGTGTTTGAATAAATAATAATAAGATAATAAAATTTATATTTCCCGTATAATTAGATTCAAGTGCATTCCTAAATGATTTTATTACATGTCCCAAATTATTTGCTCTATCCCTAACATTCGCTACAAAATATTATTTTTTTCTTTAGTGTTTTTTTGGGTTCAATTATTTTCTTTAGTTCAATTACAAATAGTTTAGCAAATCGTTTAAAGAATAAATTGAATAGTACAAAATAACCTAATATAAAATCGAAAGGTATAATACGTAGGAAATTATTTTGGGATAGAGGGATAGCAAATTATAACATTAGAATTTGAAAGATTCAGAAAACAAGAACAGCATGCGTATGTAATTTTTTTTATATATAAATTTTAATATTGTACCTTATTATAATAAATTATAGAAAAAAATAAATCACTTTAAAATTAAAAATCGTAAGAGAAATAAAAAAGATAAAAAAAAAAGTGATTTGAAAGGTATAAGTATATAAGAGAAAATATATAAATATATTAAAAGTGAACAAAAACAAAAGATATTTGACCAAGGTTATTATATGTCGATCCTTTGTAGAATATGTGAAGAATGGATATTAATCATCTTTATTCTTAATGTTAATTTACTAAAATACTCTTTTAAATTTTTTTTCTTTTAATTTTTATACTTTCTCTTTTTGTGTTTACATATTATTTTACTATCTCTTCATTTTTTCCATCATTTTATGGAAATTGTCCAATATAATTTTTATTTTTTGATAACTTATTTTTATTCTAAATTTTTTAAAGATATACAAGATTTAATTTTTATTATCATAATTTTTTATTTTAATAATTCACTTATATTGTTAAAATTTTTATAATGTGATTAATTTATACTTTATCATTATTCATAAAAAATTATAAACACAATTACACATGTAGAATAAATAATTTGTAGTAAATTACAAATTATAAAATAATATATATATGTGCGTGTGTGTAATGAATTTCAATATATTTATATTTTAAAATACATATGTATAGGGTGTGTGATGTAGCTAGTAGTAATTTAATATTATTTAACCAAAATCATATTTTTAATCTTATTATATAGTTTAGAATTGAGAATATAATAGATAAAATGTATAAAAATGAACTGATTAAAATTATGGAGTGAATGAAATAATAAATGGAGATTGGGGGGAGTAAAGTAAAAATAATATTTAAATAGTTTAAAATATTTAAGTAATTTAACATTATGAAATCAAATTCTCTTATTTGCTTAACACCAGCATAAGCTTAACGTATACGTATTTTCATTCAAAACATTATTTTCGTTACAGATAAAAGTTTATTTTCTTATATAAAGATGTTAGAATATATCGTGTGTATAATTTATTTATAGTTTTTAACAAGATTTACGTATTCTATGTGTTTATGTAATTTTTTATGAATGATAATAAAATATAAATCTATCACATTTTTAAAATTATAATAATAAAAGTGAGTTACTAAAATTAAAACTATGATAATAGAACATAAATATTCTATATTTTTAAAAAATTAATAACAAAAAATTATCCAAAATTAAAATTATATTAGACAATTTGTATATGAGGAAGATAAAAAAAATTAGGATACAACAAAATAATAAGTGAAAAATAAAAAGCGAAGATATTCAAAAAAGTTGAAAGAAATAAAAAGGAAAAAGAAAAAAAATTATTAAATTAATATTGAGGAAATAGAACTTTTCAAGAAAAGATGCTCCTCCATTCGTCAATATTTCCACCTTTGCCAAACACGCCCTGAAAATGCAGCCACGAAGTCCTCCCTGTTAGCTCAGCCATAATGTACGGTTTTGCTCTAATAAAAAATTATATATCATCAATGTGATCGATAAAAGCTCTATCCTTCTGTAGTTATTTCCTTCCAAAATGCCCGTGGGTTTAACTTCTCCAGGGGGGTTTCTCCATCTGGCCAGCTCTTCAAGTCTCTCTCTTTCTCTCTCTCTTTCTGTGACACCACAGAACTCGCACGGCCCATGTTAGTTAGCCTGTGGTTTTTTCTTACTTAGCTTTTCGATTTTTCGGTTTTTTTCTTTTATATTTTTCACTGGCAAAGGCACAGAGGAGTGATGGGCGTGATGAGAAGCCGACGTTCCCACACTTCCTACATCACGGAAATTATCATCACCAGCTTCTTTCGCCACAAAATTTGAATTTTACTTGCCTTAGATAGCTCTCGGAGGAGGTTCGAGGAAAGGGTCTGGTCTGGTGGGACAATTCGAGGGAAAAAGAATTCTGCAGCATAAAGAAGCAGTTCCCGCTTGAATTTATCAATATTTATTGGATTGATCTGAGTTAAAATATTCAGATATGGCGGATCGGAGGATGGTGTGTGGTGGTGGTGATCCTCTAAATCAAACGCAGAAACACAAGATTTCTTCTCATGATCAGCCTCTTGATTCTGTGTTCACATCTCCTCTTTCAAAGACTTTTCTTGGTACGCGATCTCAACCAAACACCCCCCCCGCCCCGCCCCCCCCCCCCCCCCCCCCCCCACCCAGTTGACCTTTTTTTTCAGCATAGGTGGAATACGTTTGTGTTTTAAATTTGTTATTAATAATTAATTCTGTGAATAAGATTCAAGACTTGTGGAACTTTCTTGTTTAAGTAGTAGACTAGTGAAAATTTTGTTTTAAAGTTCTTATTTGAAGATTGAAGGGTTGTCGGCAGCCTACACCCTGTTCTCATCTCCCGCAAAATTAGTCTCATTTTTTTTTTCAAAAATTTTTGTCTTTTTTATCGTTTTTATGATATGGTTGGTTGGGAGGAGAGTTGGGGGTGGACTTGTTGCTCAATGGTTTTGGGCAGTATATATTGGGATGAACAACGTGAATAAAGAAGCATTTGGGTTTTTTGTGCAAACTGCATCGTTGGAAGCATGAACTGGTTACTAAGTTGTCAATTCAGTGGCTGTCTGTGTTTGTAATTATAATTACGTAAGGACAGAAAATGAGAATAGTTCTTGTGTGTACATCATTTTCAGGCCCAAGGGCCATGCTTAGTTTTGGAGCTGTTGGTAGAGGAAACGGATCTGGGAACTCATTCTTCCGATCTTTCGATCAAGAAGAGAGTGGGGACGAATACTTGGACGAGTATTTCAATCTACCAGAAAAGAAGAGGCGGCTTTCGGGGGAGCAGGTCCAGTTTCTTGAGAAGAATTTCGAGGCCGAGAACAAACTGGAACCAGAAAGGAAGATCCAGCTCGCAAAGGAGCTTGGTTTGCAGCCTCGACAAATTGCAGTGTGGTTCCAAAACCGACGGGCACGCTGGAAGACGAGACAGCTGGAAACAGATTACGAGACATTGCATGCAAGCTACCAGAGGCTGAAAACTGACTATGATAACCTTCACGAGGAGAACGAGAAACTAAAAGCACAGGTGATAATGAATCTGAATTATTACTTCTGATTCTGAATTATTGGACTCTGGAATTTTTCTCATGATGTCAGCATTTTCAACCAGGTTCTCTATCTAAAACAAAATGGGCCCGCCGGAGTTGCGGAGAATGCAGACTTACAGTTGTGTGAGACCAACGAACTTTCCCAGGCAATACCAGAAGAAGGCATCGCCGCCGTTGTGGATTCTGGAAACGGAGAATCCAGAGGGCCAGCAATGGGTTTGAATAGCGTAACCGAGGTCGAGACTTCACCAGATGGGCTTCAGTCTTTTGTCTTGGAAGCCGGCGACTCTTCTCGTTTCCTTGAATTCGAGGAGTCGGAGTTATCACAGAACGGAGAAGACGACTTACACGTGGAATTATGGCAGACCGATTATATTTTTCCTGAGATCGGAGATGCTTATTGTCATCCGGTTGTAGATCATGTCTTCGATTTGTGGAGACATTAGACTCTATTATTATGTGTCTGTGGTGATTCCTGTTACTTGATTTTCCTATGGCAAACATTTTGTAAGGCGATACACTAAGTACTCTGATAATCCGGACGGTAGTTTGCAACCATGATGAAATGGTCTGTATATATGTAATTTTGTTCTGTAACAGTTCTACTTCAATCATCTGCTTTGAACAGAAAAACAGCCTGTGAAATTTGCCAGTTTGATGTAGTTTAAAGTTCTTGCTTCTCTTCTTCCCTCATGAGAGAATGGTAAACAGAAGTTATAACTATTACAATCTCTGACAGGACGATGTCAGGTTCCAGACCAATTAAAGGAAACTCATGACCTCGGACTCTGTTTGCACCATTTCAATTCTGAATTGGTCACGTTATAGGAGACAGCATAACCTAATTTCAACCAACAGTAGAAATATCTCATTCTGAAACATTTGGGGGTTGCAGCTCATTTTCACACAATGGCTTATCATTTCAGCCGAATTCCCAAATCGTTCCAATAACAAAAATTAGCACTACTTGAGGTCTGAACACGCCAAACGTTGTCATAGCAGAATTTCTGTTGTTAAATTTCTTTAAGAATTTCGGAATCAATTTTGACGTTTGCTGTTTGTAATTCTGGACCCAATACTTACCATGATCAACAAGTTGATGCATAAATGAAAGCAATGCTTGTTTACATACAAAAAGGAAAATGTAAATCATTTGCGCAGAAGCGCAGCAATGTAGAATTGCTCCCTTTACCTCTGCATTATATGGGCTATACTAAATGTATTTGGCGAGCTTCAGTTTCTTTCCACACTGTGATCATTTCCTCTGCTTTCCCTCACCATTTCTCAGAGTAAATGGGCAGCCTTGAAACTTGCAGAGCTTCGAAAGACTCTGCCCATCAAGTCAAAATTTCAAATTGTCCTTCAAGTAACATACCATCTCTTGCTACATCAGTTCGAGAACGTAATCAGTGGATCAATGATGTGAAGTTAATTTAGCTGCCGCATTTTAAATATGAAAATGGGATAGTCCATAGGTTACAAGTAAAAATCATGCTGATTAGGCACTGGAAACAATGGCAAAGCTCAAAGTAAATTGTGCTATTCATTTTAAGAATTTTGTTGACTATTAAATATTGTAATCAATGCGCACTGGAAAGTAACATCAAAATGTGTTTAGCTTCACCTTTATATCGCAAAATATGTTTTCATGCGAGTAAAACTACTTGGGGATCGCCATAAATCCCCATCAATCATTGCATGCATTATGTAATATATATGCGTGTGTTATCCACCTGCGTGCACACGCACATCTATATTTTCAGCAAGGGCGGCAAGTGGCAGTAGAGAAAAGATGAACCTCTCAGGTGAAGGAACTTACAATTAAGCAGAGGAGAACGCATGCAGCAGCACCAGGGAACAAAGCATACCAAAAATTCAAATGGTGCAGCTTAACTCCATCAATAAATAATAACGGCAAGCCTGCAGCTGCAGTTAAATAAAATTTTCTGCAATTTTCATTAATGAATATGCAAATGCAAGAGGCATGTTTTCAAAAGTGACAGAGTTTGATTGTAGATAGGACATATCTAAAGTAATTGCCTGGTGGATGTATAGCGCGGGCGGTAATCATAAATGCTAAGGTGGCCGCAAGGGCGGTGCTCCTGGCTAGCCAACACTGTCCAAATATTGAGAATGCCAAAACACCTATTGCTGCACAACCAATCTGCGCCATAAACATATTGTACTTCTGCAAGTTGAAGCAAAAGGTCATACTTCAATGGCTAGTATATATAATGTAAACTAGATTTATATTAAGGATCACCTGATGTTCAGTCGTAAAGTCATTTTTATCACTTTGGCGGTATTGTTATTGCAAAGCTAGGAGCCATCGTTGGCACAACAAACAAATATAATGTAACTAAATGCAAAGGAAGTAGAAAATAGACTGCAATAAACTGGGGAAAAAAAATGTTATCTGAGGCACAAGAGACATTAAAAAATTTCATGCTTGAGATGCTTATTTCACAGAAAACCCAAGGTTGCTAACTTTCAATGCTGAGAAGCGGCAACAACTTCGTATACACGCCCAAAAACTAAGCCCCGCCCCTTTGTTGCCATACCAAAATTTGACAAAATTTGTTTCAAGCAAACAAGTGCTCTAGGCTTAGCTGAAGGTGCAGATGATATTCATAATTGAATTATCGAACAAATGTGTTTCTTCAAAAGAACATAACATATCACTGTAAATTTAGTTAAAACATTAGAATACACAGGAAAGTCAATCAAAAGTTGTATACCCTGGCTCCAGGCGCCGTAGGTGTGGCATAGAGAACGGTGCAAACAGCTCCCAAGGGCGCAATTGTCATTGAGATGCCTTTTGGTGCCAAAATTTGATCAATCTTTCCAAGTATGGCCATTGCAGCAAAAGCCCCTGATATGATATGTTGTTATTTTTAGCCAGTCCCGAGTGAAGTCTCAGTAATATCATCCTTAACCTAAATTTTACGCAGTCGAGCTCGAGCCGTTGGGCGTGCAGAAAATAATGTAATAAAAAGTAAAAATAATGCAGATAATGTTGATGCCCACTCACGGGTAGCCTAACGGCCTACATTCAACAAGGGCAACAATCAAAAAGCCAAAGCAAATAAAAAAGCCCGTTTCTTGGCGAGAGTCCGTGCTAACCAGCAGAAGGCCAAAGAACGTCACTTAGAGAAGGAGCTTCAAAGCTCTTGTCAGGTGCCCAGTTTTCCCACAGTGGTGCATCCACATTACCAGATGATTTAACATACAACTCCTTGCTTGTCCGCCCATATGCTTTCCTGGTGCCAAGAACCCTGTTTTTCTTGTTTAAGCCACACTTTGTGGTGACTGAATTACGGGAAGATAATATGTGCAGTGATGGAAGGGGAGTATGTGCCAACCAAACGTGAATGAAACAAGCATGGAGTTGCCTGCCCATAGTATCCTAATTTCTTGGGCTAGTTCTTTCTGAGTGGTCACAAAAAGATCATCTGGGACTTTCCAGATTTTTGGACAAGAACAGAAAAAGGAAGAGAGAGTGGGAGACCACCGGGGGATGTTGAAAGCGCGTCAAAGGCCTTCGGAGAGGCCGAAAGGCCACAGAGGTTGGATAGGCATCAAGCTCCGCGGCCGCGACAGCCTTTTCCTTTTCTTGAGGTGATAAACTTCAGCTGTGAGCTTTAGTCTCCACTGTTAAATGAATTGGATTCCATTTAGCATTTAATTACCTTACTCAAATTCTTTTAATTTATACTAATGTGGAGGGAACAGCCTAGTAGATAATTATATTAATAAATAAATAATATTTTATATTATTTATACATTAGGAAATAAAATATTAAAATAAAAATAACTTAAAATTAAAAAAGAAGACATTGAATGAATTGAAATTGAAGGGCACTCAACGTTTCTACATATAAATAAAACGATAAAATTTTTCTATATGAATTACATATTATTCATAAAATTTGTAAAATGATATATAAAAGAAGGAAATTGGAAAAAGAAAACAATAAAATTAATTAAAATAGAGGGAAGCGATTGGCTACTTAAAACGGCACCCACTTCGTGCATATAATGAAAAAACATGTATATAATTTTATTAATGTAGTATTTTACATATTATTGATTATGATTGTTTCAAATGAGATAAAATCGTAAAGTTTACAACATTATAGCCTTAATTATAAAAAAACGTGGCCTGGATATTGGTAGGAATTTGATTGAAACTTAGTATGGGCTCATCATCGCATGCCTTGGGTCAATTTTGAGGGAGAGAGAAACTCTTGGCCCTTTCTATTGTCTAAGCAAAATTGGTTGGATTAATCTATTTTTCGTAGCTTATATATCCACTTATTTGATTGATGAAACAGCACCAAAACAAAGATCAACAGTCAGTGACGAACATGAGCTACTTGGGGTTTAAATCCTCAAACCTCAAGGTGGGAGAACCATCAAACTACACACGCACATCTAGAGAAATTTTTAAGAAAAGTATAGGAAGAATCTGTCGAAAGAAAAAAGTTGTGTAAATTTAAACAGTATAATGGTACTTTTGATCCCGAAAGACAGACATTATAAGCTCATTATGCATTCTATGGATTTGGCAAAATAGAGTATCCACATTATTTATTTAAATTATATTTAAATAACTTCTTTGAACTTTGTTTTGATATTTATAAATTGCATACTTTTAATTAACTAGAAATATAGATGTAATCTCTATCTAAAATAATTTAGGTTCTTTTCCTTTCCTTTATGGTTGGAATGTTAGTAAATCTGAGTTAAAATAGTAATTTGAGCTCATCAAGTTTAAATCAAATAACGATTTTAAATTTGAAAAAATTGTCAGAGTTCAAGTTCAAACTCGATTAAACTCAAATAATTTTAAATTTAATCAAATGCAAGTCGAGTATTAACACTCCCTAGTTATAATTTATTCTAATTTTATTTATTAATATCTCAATGTCTTTGTATAATTATTTTGATTTAACTATTACTCTAATATTTGAATTGCAAAAATATTTTTTATTAATTTTTTGTATATATAATTACAAAATGATGTCGTTTAAAAATTTTTAGTGTGGATTTACAAATAAAATAAAGTAAATGCAATTTATTTTTCATATATACGAGATATTTTAAAAAGTTAGTGCGTTGATTTTTCTTCTTATTATCTCAATATAATTCATTTTCTATTTCATTGTTTCTTCTATGTATTGCTAGCTAATGTACTTTGCCCTCGCCTATATGTGAATGAAGAACAAAATTATATCATTTTAAAGAATCACTAGTACTATATTTTGTAATGATAAAAATATAATAAAATATGACTTAATAATACTTGCTAAATATTATATTTTATCAATAAATTAGATTTCATATATTATCAATGTGTTAAACAATATATTATATACATATTATTTATATGTGTGTGTGTGTGTGTATTTTAATGCGATTCAACTTTCAACTTTGATTTACAATAAAAGTAAAAAAAAAAACAAAATAGAAAATGGAAAAAAAAATCCATACTGCACTTGTTTAGGTAGATATAGCATTATAATCAAATTAAAAGATTTATTAAAACACAGGGCATAAGATCACGGTTGCAATCATCCACCATTAACTATACACATGCAAAGATATAAAATGCATCATCATCGAATTAATTACAATGACAGAATTTGGTGATATCAATCTCAACTCTATCTGTTTTTTAGGCAAAAATCTCAACTCTATCCGAGGGCTTTGGAAGGTGATATCAATCAGACAAATATAAGGCTGTGAATCTTCTTACAACAACAATCTTAGGCAAGTAGATTACTAAAACAAAACTAATAACTAATGAAAATCTATTTAACTGGCTATGTCAAGAGTTTTCGCTAATAATTATAATTTTTTACCACAATTTTTTTATTTTTGCTTCAATGGTGATTCTCATAAATTTAATAGTCCAATGGTGACTACGAGAAAATTTATCTTCAGTAAACATTATTAACAAAAAAGTCGTGTTCATAAATCATTATTATTAGAATTACTGAAACTTTAGCTAACACGTAGAATGATCAAACATGATTTATGACACGCAACATCAAAAGTCATGTCAACCATTAATTCTTATGTAGTAAACAAATTGATAATGATCACACGTCATGATAGTACCATTTCTAATTGATCACACTGTCACTACTTGTAACGAACTTAAGAACAAAAGTTGATAGACAAATGGTGTCATTAGCGATGACGAGTATACTTGAAACTTTACTGTAAAATAAAAATACGTTGTCACAACACCCATGCATGCACTGTACTGGTTTGGAAGACATAAATGTTATGCTACGTTACTCGATGTAGCAAAAATAGTACAGATACTCTTTATAATTCACTGTCTGCAATGCACACAAGTAACTAAACAATTAGACAACCAGACAATTAAAAGAGAATTCACTTTGTCAGCCACGACAACCCAATAGCACTAAAACAAGTAGGGGATTTTATAGTTAATATAGCATTAAGAAGTAGTGGCCCAATTTAGCTGTAAACTTACTCAAAGCAAACAAACATGGTTACATTGCAGCCCCCAAACACCTTGACAAAAACCAGCCCCAAAATGGTTAAGCTCTCAAGCAGAGAGAACAATCCAATCACCTCTTTCCTTAGACCAAAAACAGAAGCCCAAGTCATAGCTCAAACAACTATGGGTTCCATCCGCACTTGAATCAAATTGAACCATGTTATAATCGAAACTAAAATCATAGAATCAAAATCGTGCAAGCACCATGAATTATGGTTTCGATTTTGGTTTTCAAGAAATAAAGTCGAAGCTAGAATTGGTAGTTTGGTTCCTACTCCGAATCACCAAAGAATAAGAGATATATTCTGAAGAATATATGTTAATGTCTATCAATGTCTCTCCTTTGAGTTTGGACCATTAGCCTGCTGGACCGTTAACTCAATGGTAATTAAAGGCAATGATTGCTAATTATAACAGCTATTGTATTCTATAAATAAGGTCCTCTTATCAAAAATTTAATTTCCCAAATGCGGTCTGCATTTTTAATTATCTAACTAAGTTGAAATTTTTCATATTAGAAAAAAATTCAATCTTAATAAATTTGGTAATCATTTTTTATTTTAATTTTTTAAGGGTTTTTCATTTAATTTTTATATTCTAATTTTTAAGTGAGTGTTTTTATTTGAGCTTGCCAATTATTTTAATGAATAGGTCAATTTTTATTTGAACTTGTTAATTATTTTTAATCAAGATCCTTTTTCAATTATTTAGTTATTTTTAATTAATATGTTAGCTAATAAGCAAAATAATTTTTTTAAGTAATCAACAATGCATTTTTAAAATACTACTTTACATAAGTAGTTAACAATTTAATTTTTCTATGGAAATTCAAACATATACAGTAATCTATGTTCGTACATAAGAAGTTTACGATTATTAGTGTGTTAATACGTTAATATGTTAATGTATTAATATTCAAGAAGTTTGCAATACCATTTTCTTATGCTGATACTTTCGCAGTTGTGCACAAATATTTTTAGGCATAGTCAATTTAGGTAAAAACTTTCCCACTGCATAAGCACCAAAAAATATTTTGAGGTGGTAGAAATGTCTTAGGGTAAAAACTTTCCTACTAGATAAGTAAAATTTGATTCACTATAATTCTCTTATAAATAAATTGTTACCCTTAAATGGAAGACTTTATTGTATTTCATTTATTCATGGCACAAAATTCAACATGTTAATTGTAAGAAGTTTAGAATTGTTAACTTGTTAAGATATTAATCATAAGAAGTTTACAATTCTTCAATATGATACTTTACTTACGAATTCAACAATTTAATTTTTTTGTGAAAATTCAAAATACATATAGTAGTCTATGTTTGTTTGTAAGAAGTTTACAATTATTAACTTGTCAATATATTAATATGTTAATTTTTATTTGAACTTGTTTATTATTATAATCAATATGTTAATGTTTATTTGAACTTGTTAATTATTTTTAATCAATATGTTTTTAATTATGTAATTATTTTCTGAATTAAAATGTTAGCTAATAAGTAAATTAATTTTTTTAGTAATCAACAAATTTATTTTAATACGCTACTTTACATAAATAATCAACAATTTAATTTTTATGAAAATTCAAAAACCCATATAGCAATCTATGTTCATTCATAAAAAAAATACAATTAATAGTGGATAATGCATTATAAGGTAGAATAATTGCAATGTAATTTAGAAAACTTATTCACTAACATGGAGGAGTGCATTTAATGCTCAATCTTATGATTTGGGGCGTAGATGTCATCGTCTCAACTTTATAGTGCTCATGTTAGTGTGGGTTTAATGATGCACATTGGCTGATCCTAAACGTAAGTGCATGACAAGGTGCAGCATGGCAATCTAGTGTAGGTAACGTTTACTGCGTCAAAATAGAATGACATAATGATTTAGATACAGGCAGGTGGGACTATGAGTGTGACATGGTCATTGCCACAAAGGAAGTCTGACGCACGTGGTTGGTCGTGAGTTTAATATATTCTATGGTAGTTTATATTAGTGCAGAATCAAGGGTTTCTTATTTAAATCATATTTTCACGATGTTTAATAACTGTAAGCAAACCTAGGTGATGCAATGGGAGAAGGGTTTCTTAAGGTACTGCGACCTACTTGGCGTCTTTAGGTGTCACACTATGATTGGTAGGGTTGCGCGTGCATCAACACAGCCCCATCCCCACCGCAAGTCTAGCATCCCTGTGATGAGGAGTTAGGTAAAGCTGACATCGAGGACTGAGTTGCAAACGACTCTCGGCGAAAGAAGTCAACATCGCTTGCTGTCATGTCAACTTCACAGTCATGGAAAGGGGAAAACCTAATGGTCACATCACAAAACGAGATGTGTGTGGCTGCACTCAAGGAGATGAATGATTTACTTGAGGAGACATCCTTTAAAGCTCTGGACATAATTGAGAATGCCACTCATTGTCGCATTTTTCTTGTGCTCATGGCGCGGAAGAGGCATGCGCACTTAGAGAGGTTATGCCAAATGGGGTGGCCCTAATTGAAGTTGTGTTTGGTACGAGACGTTTCAATGCGTTAGACTTCGTATTATGTATTAAGTCATCTTTTGTGTTGCACCATGTTGAAATCATTTCCAAACACTAGTCAAATAGCCAAGTTTGTACTTGACAAATCAATTTAAGATGAATATTTGGCTAATGAATAATGTAATATAAGATGTAGTTTTGCCTAATGAAAAATGTGATTGCATGTGACGAATAAAATATATGATGAAGAAAATATTTAATTAGGTATGTATTTCACAAATCATTTAAGATGTATATTCACCATTCGATAATGTAATTATCATCGGAAATAAAGTGTATGAAAAGGTACTATGTATTTTTTTATATATTATTGACGCACTTATATATGGCTAACATGATCTATATAGTTGTATAAGCACTGAACATAAATGTATTAAATAAACATAAGTGCTTATTTAAATGAACCATAAATATATTATTTAAACATATATGCTTATTTGTAATAAAAATAAATTTATTTTTTAAACATATATGCTTAATTAAATGAGACATAGGTATACTATTTAGACATATATGCTTATTTGTAATAAACATGAATATATTAATTAATCCTATATGCTTATTTGCAATAAGCATAAATATGTTAATTTAACATATATGCATATTGGTAAAGGCAAATAAATAGATTATTTAAATATATATGTTTATATGTCTCAAACATAAATATATTATTTAAACATGTTATTTAAATGAAACATAAACATATACTTAATCGTCTATGCTTACTTGTAATAAACATAAATATATTATTTGAACATATATGCTTATTTGAAACAATATTTTTGTCAGAACCATGTGGCACGTTTTTGTTAATAATGATACATTCATGATATTATGCTCAGGATAAAAGAAAGTCACTAAATAAAAATTTCCTTCAATATTCTTGGAAAGTGCAACAATTATAAATCGGTTGTGTATAATCTCACTTTGCATTAAATGTTTTCAAGATATGGATCATCATGGTGTTAGTCCCATGATGTTGATATAGACAATAATGTTGCGGACAGTGTTGGTGATGACAACGGCAACGATGCTGCGAGATCAAGTAGTAGCGCTTGGGGGTGGCCCATCTAAACCAAAGGATGTAAAACTTCACATTTTTCTATCACAATGGTGTCCTGCAGTCATTCGCAAACATGTTTAAGCATCCTTTTTGACACTCTTGATTCTGTGGCCTTAACTAGATAAATGAATTACTCTTTGGTCATGATGAAGCCAATTTTTCACTCCTTGTGCAAGAAAGTCATGTAAATATGTTATTTACCATAACATGACAAGGTCTATCTTCTACCTGAAAAGTCTATGACCATCTTTTTTTAGTGCATTGCCATGCATCATTGGCATTCTGATGTAACTGAACGATTTCAGCATTCACCAAAGACCTTTAGTAGTCACGTACACATGGTGTCCAATACATTACACACCATGGCTCCTGGGTATATCTGACAACCAAACATGGACATTGTGCCCTAATAAATTATTGTTCTACCTTAGTGGTACCTCTACTTCAAGTTTAATAATAAACGCATTTAAGGCATAACCTAATAATACTATCTTTTTTCTTAATATACAAAATTTATTTCTATCAATGTGCTGCTGGACTGCGTTGGGGCTCTTGACAAAACAAATGTGCCTACTTGGGCACTAGTGCTCTTAGCGTCCTCGTATCAAAATCAAAAGGGTATACTTAGTCAGAACGTAATGGTAGCATGTGACTTCTGCTTGAAATTCACTTTCGTAGGTGTAAGGTGGGAGGGAAGTGCAACTGATCCACGTATATTGCCTGAAGTATTGCAAAATCATGCGTACAACTTTTCAGGCTACCACTAGGTATCGTTCGTCTTACTTGGACACCCACGATTCTAATTTGACATGCTAACATTGAATGTAATGTGTCCACATGTCAGGGAAGTACTATGATGTTGATACGGAGTACGCAAACATTCTTGGATTTCTGGCACTCTATTGAGGCGAGCGCTATCACATCTTAAAGTGCTGTGGTGTTGGTCAAAGCCGAGCATGGTAAGAAAACTTTTCAATGTTAGCCATTCATCTATTCACAATCACATCAAGCAATACTTTGGTGTGTTGAAGAAGTGTTTTCCCATTCTCAAAGGACTCATACCCAACTACAACCTGAATTTGCAAGCCAACTTTGTATTTGCAATATGTGTTATTCACAATTTTGTAATCGCACGCTGCAATAATGATCGTTTCCTGCATGAGGTAGCTAACCCTAACTGGATCGATGATGATCCACATGTGCAAGTAACCCGACAAGAGGAAGAAGAACTCCCCCAGCTAGACTTGTTTGATGATGCCATTGGGTTAGGCACCTCATAAGAGACCAAATGGCATAGCAAATTTGGAATGGCCAATAGGATTGACATTGTATAATAACTTGTGCATTCACGTATTGCATGCCGTGGTGAATATATTATTTATGGTCATTTCTATTGTATCTTAGATGATGTATGGTGTCTGACATGTATACACTATTTGCTATGTGTAGATTACTTTGCTTAAACTCAATAATTATCTTGTATAATGCATTCATGTCATGTTTAAGTAAATTTATTGAGAACGAGCTTCAAGGTATTCAAGTGCCAAACATGTATATTTGAAATCCACCACTCAAACTTTACATATAACAGATAGAATTGTATTTCTACTTAACTAACTTTATTTTTAATAAATATGAGTATGCCAATATGTACATAAAATGTACTTAATTAATTTGCATAAAAAAATGGAAGGGTACAAATTTCCTATATATATATTGTAAATTGATGCCCTTGTATATACCAAGTTGAATCAATATCTAAACATAAATTCAAAGAGCGCCTACCCACAACAGTATAAATATACCACCCAGAAGAAACCCACACTATCCTCCACGAGGCCTGATGGGACTAGTGGATAGTCCTTAAGGAGGTTACCCTAATCATTGTATTTATTGATATTCAAATGAAGTGTCCACACCTTAACATGAAGTGTCACATAGACATGAAAACAATTTGTACAGGCCTTGCAAGATAGCTCATGTAGGAGTTTGGGCATGAATTCACTACCTCCTAGTTGATTTCACGACTAGCCCACTGTTAGGCCCATTAAACTAGCTTCTTCCATTTCTTAAAGCATCTTAGCCCAAAACTTTTTAAGCATCCCTAATTCACACTTTCTCATGTTACACTGTATATTATAATCTTTATATGTTTATGATATATTTCACAAGAGACATGGTGTCAAAGACAATAACACACTGTAGGGGAGCCATTATACGACATATTGCACACACTCTTATCTGCCCCAACTTTCCACAGGGAGTCTCTAAGCCAGAGAGAAATGATTCTTATCATGAGTTGATTGTCATATTTGATTGTGACACGAATGCTATCCACAAGTGTAACCCCCTCCATGACATAATGTCATTTACATCAAGTCATCTCAAGACTAACGTCACCTCGTCATCCGTTCCTTATCCTCAAGACTCATGGGAGGCTGCAGTGCATCAGCCATGCAATTCTAGGCATTAAGGTTCTAAACAAGAGGGCACACTAGACAACACAATGTGATGGCGAGACTGGAGTCGTGGATTTCAATGGTGGCAACGCCACTAAATGGCCATGCATGATATGGTTGTTGCCATGAACCATTGCTCGATGCTTCCAATCTCTATCTCCTACTCATGTTGTGTGTGTAAAAATATGATCATGTACTTTTACATTTGGACTTATGTTCTTACGATTTGTCTCTTTTAAAAATTTTCTAAATGATTTATCTCAATTGAATGACACTTATTATGACATCTTCCTTTGCCTACTGAATACGTAATTTATGTATAATACGTAATTTATGTATAAAAAGATAGACTGCTTTAAAGCAATATCATTGACATAGCCATTAATAACTACAAGAACTACAATTACATAGTTGCTAGTAATGACAATAATTACAATAACAATTGTAATAGCCACAATAATAACTAGTGAAAATTACACACTATGTGTGTATGCATGCTTGTTTAAAATTTATCAATAATATTTGAAAATAAATCTATTTTATTTTGAACATATTTTATGTACGAAAATAAAATTTTTATAAATTAACTTGCATTTATAAGTTTGATAAAAGAAAGAAGATGAAGTAAAGGAAATATTAAAGCATAGGAGAAAAATGATTTTATATTAAGAGCAAAATAGGAAAAATTAAAAATAAACAATAAGAGAGGAAAAAATTTAAAAAACTAAGTATAATTTAGTGATAACAATGATTACAACTACTATAATGACGACGACGACGATGATAAAACAATAATAATAATAACAATGTAGACTTTTACTGCAAGATTATTATTAATAATAATTGTGACAATAATAATATTATTATTATAATAATCATAATAAAATTATATTTATTATAATATTAGTAATAAAAATAGAAATAATGGTAACAATAACAACAACAATAAAAATAAGCCAATGAAAACAATAAAAATAAACAAAAAACAACAACAACAATAGTAACAATAAGCCAATTAAAGCATTAACAATAAACAAATAACAAGAACAACAACAATAATAACAATATTAACAACAATGAAATTAGATTATTAACCAATAAAATGAATAGTAATAATAAAAAAAATTAATTTATTACTAACTCTAACATATTTACTATTACACTCACAACTACCTATCACATCAATTTCATTTTCTAAACATAATTATATGTTACATCACTATAATTATTATATTATTTTATAAATACAGTCCATTCACAAAAAACCTCCTACTTTCCTATCTTATTTTTACCCAAAAAAATTTCTCACCTTTTCTCCGAAAAGAAAATTCTCCAAAACAAGGGGCCTATCCAATTGCAAGCTTGAAATCCAATCTTCAAACTTTTGTTAAAATTTTTAATAATCTTTTCCACTTTTATTTTGTGCAAAGTGCCAAAACATAGTATAAATATAATTTAAATGTAGAAAAAATAAAAAAATAAAGAAATTTTAAAAAATTGGAAATGGAGAGACTTGGATAGTAAAATACAAATAAAAGAAATCGGTTGGTGAGAAAGAAAAACAAAAAAAAAAAGATAAAAAGTAACAAAATTTTAAAAAGTATTTGTGTAATTTTACTTTAAACAACCAAAAATGGCTTATTTAAATAATAATAGAGTATAGATACATATAAAATTCATAATATTAAAGTTGCTGATTTTAAAAATAATCAAAAATAAAAATGAGAGTTATTTGGAAAATTGTTTTGAGAGCATAAGGGGGTTGCTATGTTTTCTTATGTTGAAAGGTGTGCATTTGGAAAAATCAGATAGAGTTGAATCAAATTTACCATATATTAAAATTTGGGCACTCAAAATTCATATAATTGAATCAAAAATTTTAGTTCGATTTGATAATTTACTAAATTTTTTGGTATATTCAATTCAATAATATGGTAAACTAAATTCCAATTCAAAAATTAATGATAACAAAATTATATTTAAAATAATAAATTTAATTATATAACTTAGAAATAAGCATCAAACATTTTTCTTTAAGTATTCCATTTTTTTAATTTGGTTTTATTAAAGATGAAAAATATATATATCATAGTAAATTTTGTTTGTTTAGCAAATATAGCATAATGATATAAAATTTTTAAAATTAAATTATAAATATATGGTAAATCAAGAAAAAAATAAAAATATGAAAAATATAAAAAGAATAAAATTTTGGTATTTAGTTTAGTGGGGCAGTTTGAATCTAAATAGAAAATAAAAAACCAAATTTTAAGAATTATCATACTAAATGTGAAACCAAAATTTCGATTAAGAATTTATTACGTATTAAAATCTTGGTTTCGATTCAATTTAATTAATTTATTAAATCACGAACCACTTAATTGTTCCAACTATTCATTACTACGGAAATTTCAAGACAGAATCTTGAAAATTGAGACAACTTCAACAAGCATGTTGTCTTATTATACATTGAATATTCTTTAATTAATTACTATAGATTAAATTGAGGACTTCAAGATATCACAAAATTTATTACGGAGAAAAAAAAGATAAAGATGGCGAAAGTGAACATCACTATAATAAGAAAAGTCAACTAAGAATATGAAAGGAAGGATTACAATAATTAAGAAAGATGGAGCTATAGTGGAAGAGAATTGTTTCATTATGTGCAGATAATTAATCATAAAAATATAAAAATCCAATTAAATATTTCAATAATTTTAAATTTAAACATCTTGAAAGGAAATAACCTAAATAAATATAAAAAAATAAATTAATACTATAGTATATTAGTAAATAATTTTTTTAAGGTACATGGGGCAAGATTTTGTGATCAAAAGAATTGTTACTCTGATTCATAACGAATGAGACTAGCGTATTTTTCAGGTCATTGGAGTCACAAATCACAATGTGAACAAAATCTGTGGAAGAGTAAAAGATGGCAACTGGCATCGGCAAGTGAGTGAATAAATAATTCATTAATTCCTCGACCATTAATTAGCTTTTGATGCATATGCATGTGTATATGAATAACGATGTAACAAATAAAACCTATGGAGAAACCTTTTTTAAAGATAAATAAATGAATAGTGTATACACTTTTATAATGGTTGAGCACCTTAGAGTTTAAATTTGATTTTCACCATGAATATTGTCTAAAATATACTTTTATCATCAATCTAAATTAGTTATTATTACATGTAATATTTGTAAAATCGGATCGGCAATAAAATTAGGTAGTATATTGGTTCATTGGTTCGATCGGTCCAACAAAATTCAAAACCAATTAACCCAATTATATATATATATATATATATATAACATGAAAAAAATAGTGAAAATATTTTAAAATTGCATACCTAATTTTGGTACAAATCAATGTAATGCTATTATTTGAGTAAAAAATACATAATTGATTGTTTATTTTGAATAACAAAATAAATTAAATACTTAATAATTAATTTCTTACTTTCAAAACATCATATTCTTGATGTATAGCCTAATTATTTTAGCACATGAAAAGACAAAAAGAGTAATAAGTACTTCTTGGAACAAGTATAATAGAATGAAATTTTTTTCTTATCATTTTCATTCTTTCTTTACGTCATTTTCTCTTTGTTTGGTATCTGTCAATTTATGATTCATTTCCATTGTTAGTCTTACAACATTTTCCCTTTTTTCCCCTATCTTTTTTCTCCTTCCTCCTTTTTTCCTTCTTTTCCTATTTCTCTTGCTTCCAATCTTTTTCTTCAAAGAAAAGAAAAAATAATAATATAATAAAATAAAATAAATCAAATCAATGGCCACAAGAATCGTACTAAAATTGGTTGGATCTGCCGATCCAGTCTAAGTTTAAAAACACTAAATATAGGAGAATTTAGTATATTTAAATATTTTTAGAAAAATTTCTTTCATTTTAAAATTTGATTATATTACTTTTTATTTATATTATTGTTATAATTATTATGTATATCATATATTTACATGTCTCCCAATTTTTTAAGCCTCTTTAAGCCTTCCACCATTCATAAGTCTTTCATTTGACCAACTCCCATTTGAACGCATGAAAATATCATGCAATTTGTTGACTAGACTTTTTAGTTGATAATTTTGATGGCAACATATTTGTTATTATCGTTGAATTATACATTTTTAATATAAATTATTACGCTATTCATAAAACAAGAAAAATAAATTATTATGTTTTGCTATTCTCAAAGGATTTATGTCCAACTATGGCTCGGATTCTCAAGCCGACTGTGTAATTGTAATATTTGTTATTTATAATTTTGTAATCATACATTGCAATGACGATTGCTTTTTGCACGAGATAGCTAATCCTGATTGGATCAATGATGATCTACAGGCATAGGAAACTTAACAAGACGAAGAAGAAATCCCCTAACTAAACTTGTCTAATGATACTATTGGGGAATCTCATAAGAGACCAAATGGCACAGCAAATTGGGGGTGACCAATGTCATTAACATTGCATAATGACTTATGTATTCACGTATTGCATTCTGTGGTGAATATATTATTTATGGTTGTTTCTGCTATGCCTTTTATGATGTATGGGGTCTAACATGTATGCGTTATTTGCTATTTTGATCATGTGTAGACTACTTTGCTTAAATTTAGTAATTATCTCATACGATATATGCATGTCATGTTTCAGCAAATTTATTTAGAGTGACCTTCTATTTCTTTTATTATTTCAAACATATGGAAACTCAGATTCATAAGCCACACAACAAATTTAGATAAATTAGAACTAAGTAGGGAGTCGAGAGCTGAAAATTAATATCTTTTTTCAACCACTAAAAGATTTATACTTCAAAATAGATTTTAATTTACCCTAACCACTCTTCTCTCTATTAAATGTGAGTAAATATTTATAGACATAAATTTTTGTAACTTAAAACTCATTTGGCATTTAAGTGCCAAACATTTGTATTTAAAATCTACCACTAAAAACTTTACATGTGACGAATAGAATTAAATTTTACTCAACTAACCTTATTTTTAACAAATATGAGTATGTCAATAAGGACATAAATGTACTTAATAAATATGTATAAAAAAATTGAAGGGTACAAATTTCCTATATCTTACATACCAAGTTGAATTAATATACAAATATAAACTCAAAGAACACCAACCTACAACTGTTGGAGCATATCATCTAGAAAGAACTTACACTATCCCCCAGTGAAACCTAATAGAGACCAGTGGATAGTTTTTGAGGAAGCTGCCCTAATCAATGTACTTATTGATATCCGAATGAAGCAGTTACACCTCAACATGATGCATGATGCGGATATGTACCCAATTTGTACAATCCTTACAAGACAACTCACGCAGGAGTTTAGGCATAAGTTCATTGTCTTCTAGATAATGTTATGGCTAGCTCACTTTCAGGCTCATTATACTAGCTTTCTCCATCTATTAGAATAGCCTAACGTAACTTATGATGCACAAACATCCAAAGATTTTTAAGCATATTTTGATTCACACTTTCACATATTATACTGCATGTTATAGTCTAACTTTGTACATATATGACATACTTCACAAAAAACACGGCATAAGAGACAACAACGCACTGTAGGGGAGTCATAGTACGGCATACTACACACTCTCTTCTCCGTTCTAACTTTTCCACAAGAAGCCCTTGAGCCAAAAGAAGATGATTTCTATCACGAGTTGATTGTCAATTTGACTCCGACACAGAATTAGGCCAACATAATGCTTTCTCACATGTACA
The DNA here is from genome assembly GCA_019155195.1 of Avicennia marina. Taxonomy (NCBI): domain Eukaryota; kingdom Viridiplantae; phylum Streptophyta; class Magnoliopsida; order Lamiales; family Acanthaceae; genus Avicennia; species Avicennia marina. The sequence goes on along the minus strand of CM032759.1, from coordinate 14,875,934 downwards.
GACTCCTTCATTACATGATGTCATTGACATTATGTCATCACATGAGCCATCTAATGTCGCCTCGTTATCCATTCCTCATCCTTAGGACCAGCAACATGCTTCCAGGTGTCTGGACTCTAGATTGGAGGGCACATTAGACAACATGAAACGATGGCTAGACTGGAGTCATGGATCTGGATAATAGCGATACCACAAAGTGACCACGCATGATATGAATGCTATCATAACTCATTTCCTGATGCTACTAATTCTTGTCTCTTAATTATGCTTATGTGTCGCGTACTTCTATATTTGGACTTATGCTCTTATAATTTACCTCTTCTGAAAATTCTCTAGACGATTTATCTCAACCGAGTGACACTTATTATGACCTCTTACTTTATGCCAACTGAATATGTAATTTAAGTTTGAAAAGACAAGCTGCTTCAAAGCAATGTCATTGACATAGTTGAGTAGTGTTAAAATAAAGTTAATAACTATAAGAACAATAATAACACCATTGCTAATAATAACAATGATTACAATAACAATTGTAATAGCCATAATAATAACTAGTCAAAATTACACACTATGTATGTGTGTGCATGTTTGTTAAAAATTTATCAATTATTTTTGAAAATAAATTCATTTTATTTTGAACATATCTAAAGTATGAAAATAAAATTTTTATAAATTAACTTACATTTATAAGTTTGAAAAAAGAGAGAACATGAAGTAGAGGCGAGATTAAAATAGAGGAGAAAAATGATTTTAGATTAAGAGCAAAATAGAAAAAATTAAAAATAAAAATAAGAGAGGAGCAAAGAAAAAAAAACTAAGGATAATTTACTGATTGCAACGATTACAACTACTATAAGAATTATTATTATTATTATAGTAATGATAATAAAAAATATAATAATAATAACAATGTAGTACTTTTATCGCGATATTATTATTAATCATAACTATGGCAATATTATTATTATTATAATAAAAATAATGATATTAAAACTACATTTATTATTTATGTTAGTAATAAAAATAGAAATAATGGTAACAACGACCACAGTAAGTAACACGAACTAATACAATAACATTAAACAAATAACAACTACAACAATAATAATAAAATTAAAATATCAACTAGTAAAATAAACAGTAATTAGTATAAAAAAATTAATTTATCCCTAATTTCAACATAATCATTATTACACTCATAGCTACCTATCATATTATTTCCATTCCCTATACAAAATTATATGTCATATCACTACAATTGATATATTATCTAATAAATATTATCTATTTATTAGAAAACACCTAATTCTCTATCCCATTTCTCTCAAAAAAATTTATCACTTTTTCTCTGAAAATGTTTTACTCTAAAACAAGGGGTCTATTCAATCGCAAGCTTGAAATCCGATCTTCTAACTTTTGCTAAAATTTTTAACAATATTTTCCACTTTTATTTTGTGCAAATAAGAGCCAATTCACACAAAGTGCCAACATATGGTATAATTATAAGTTAAATGTAGAAAAAATAACAAAATAAAAAAATAAAAAAATTGGAAATAGAGAAAATTTGATAGTAAAATTCAAATAAAAGAAATTAGTTGGTGAGAAAGAAAAACAAAAAAAGATAAAAAAAATGTGACAGAATTTTAAAAGGTTATTGTATAATTTTACTTTAGACAATAAAGAAAGGCTTACAGAAATAATAATAGAGTATAGATACATGTAAATTTCGTGATATTATAGTTTCTAATTATAAAGATAACTAAAAATAAAAATATGAGTTATTTGCAACATTGTTTTGACAGCAAAATTGAGTTGCTATGTTATTTTATGTTGAACTGAGAACGACGCCTAGCTATGCCTTACTCAACATAGTTATTTTGAAAGGCGTGCGTTTGGCAAAATCAAGTCGAGTTGAATCAAATTTTTGATGTATCAAAAATTTTGAAATTCTAAATTCACGTTATGAATATTGAATCAAAAATTTTAGTTCGATTTGATAATTTATTAAGTTTTTCGTATATTCAATTCAATATTTTAGTAAACCAAATTCTAATTTAAAAATTAAAAAATGATAAAATGAAAAAAAATTATTTTTAAAAGATAAATTTTAATTGTATAGCTTAGAAATAAAAATTAAAGACTTTTCTTATAATATTTCATTATTTTAATTTAGATTTATTAAAGATGAAAAATATATATCATAGTAAATTTTGTTTTTTTAACAAATATAGCATAATGATATAAAATTTTAAAAATTAAATTATGAATATATAGTAAATTAAGCAAAAAGTAAAAATATGACAAATATAAAAATAAAAATAAAATCTGATATTCAGTTTAGTAGGACAGTCTGAATCTAAATAGTGAAATAAAAAATTATAATTTTAAAAATTATCAAACTAAATATTGAACTAAAATTTTGATTTGGTATTTACGTAGCAAAATTTTAGTTTCAATTTAATTCAACGGGTGAACACCTTAGATATACCAACTATTCATTACTATGGAATTTCAAGACAGAATCTTGAAAATTGAGACAACTTCGACTGGCATATTGTCTTATTATATATTGCATGTTCGTTAATTAATTACCATAGACTGCATTAAGGACTACAAGATATCACAAAATTTATTACGGAGAAAAACACAATTAAGATAGCAAAAGTGAACATTACTATAATAAGAAAAGATGGAGTTATAGTGGAAGAAAATTGTTTCATTATGTGCAGATAATTAATTATAAAAATATAAAAATCCAATTAAATATTTCAATAATTTTAAATTTGAACATCTTGAAAGGAAATAACCTAAATAAATATAAAAAAATAAATTAATAGTCAAGTATATTAGTAAATAATTTTTTTAAGGTACATGGAGCAAGATTTTGTTATCAAAAGAATTGTTACTCTGATTCATAACGAATGAGACTAGCGTATTTTTCAGGTCATTGGAGTCACAAATCACAATGTGAACAAAATCTGTGTAAGAGTAAAAGATGGCAAGTGAGTGAATAAACAATTCATTATTCCTCGATCATTAATTAGCTCTTAATGCACATGCATGTTTATATGAACCACGATGTAACAAATAAAACCTATGGAGAAACCATTTTTAAATATAAATAAATGAACAATATACACTTTTATAATGGTTGAGCACCTTAGAGTTTAAATTTGATTTTGACCGTGTAAATTGTCTAAAATATACTTTTCTCTTCCATTTAAAATAGTTATTATTACATTTAATATTTGTAAAATTAGATTGGCAATAAAATTAAATAGTATATCGGTTTACTGGTTCAATAATCCAACTAGATCCACCCAATTACATATATATAACTTGGAAAAATATTGACTAACATTTTAAAATTGCATACCTCATTTGGGTACAGATCAATGCAATACTATTATTTGAGTAAAAAATATATAATTAATTGTTTATTTTGAAAAACAAAATAAATTAAATATATAATAATTAATTCATTACTTTCAAAATATCTTATTCTTGATGTATAGACTAATTATTTTATCACATAAAAAGACAAAAAGAATAATAAGTACTTGTTGGAACAATTACAATAGAATGAAATTTTTTCCTCCATCCATTTTCATTCTTTCTTTATGTCACTCTCTTTGTTTGGTATTTTTCAATGTATGATTCATTTCCATTTTCCCTTCATTCTTACAATATTTTCCATTTTTTCCACTTACCTTTTTCTCCTTCCTCCTCTTCTCCTTCTTTTTCTTCCAAGAAAAGAAAAAATAATAATATAATAAATTATATAAATCAAATTAGTGGCCACCAGAATCGGACTGTTGGCCAGTACTTAGTTAAATTTGTTGGATGTGTCGATGCGGTTTAAGTTTAAAAACACTAATTATAGGAGAATTTAGTACATTCAAATATTTTTAGAACAATTTCTTTCATTTTAAAATTCATTATATTTACTTTTTATTTATATTGTTATTATAATTATTGTGTATATCATATGTTTACATGTCTCCCAATTTTTTATGCGATAGTAGATTAGCTTTAAGCCTACCACCGTTGAGAAGTCTTTCATTTGAGAAACTCCAATGTGAACACGTGAAAGGATCGTGCAGTTTGTTGACTAAACTGTCGTTTTTGTAGTTAATTTTGATGGTGACATATTTGTTATTGTTGATTTATATGTTTTTAATATAAATTATCATATCATTAATTGAACAAGCAAAATAAATAGTAGAAGAAATAATTAATTATTAAAAGATATAATAATAAATAAGTTACAATAGTCGATGTTAAATATATAATTTTTTATTCATTTTATTATATCTATATTGATTAAATATTTTGGAACGGAAAAAAACTTTTTTTGTGTGTGGTTTCATATTTTGGAACGCATAAAACTTTTTGATGGTTTCATTTTTTATTTTTTTTTTGGAACGCATAAAACTTTTGGAACACATAGAACTTTTTGATTGTTTCATTTTTCTTAATGGTGTTTTATTGGTTTCATATTATATCTATAATCGTTTATTCATTTTGATCGTTTCATATTTTGGAATACATATAACTTTTTTTCTGATGTTAAATATGTGATTATTTATTCATTTTATTATATCCATATCGATTACATATTTTGGAACGCATAAAAACCTTTTTTATGGTTTCATATTTTGGAATGCATAAAACTTTTTGATTGTTCCATGTTTTTTTGGAACACATAAAACTTTTTGATGGTTTTATATTTTTTTATGGTTTCATAGTATATCTATAATTATTTATTCGTTTTGATGGTTTCATATTTTGGAACGCATAAAACCATTTTTTTTTTTTTTTGATATTGTAATAGATTTGTAGATACTTTTTAAATAAAGTTAATAATAACCACTTTCCTTTATTATTTTGTGCTTTAAAAAAATGGTAAAGTTGATGAGCTCATATTTGGAGCTCATCAGAATATCAATTCTTTTGTATAATAGTTAATTAATTATAGAATTTGATGAATTTTGGATTCCATTTTAAATTGAATACCAAACCCCTACAAACATTTAAATTCTTGTTATTATTGATTGTTGACTATTATATAACAATGAAGTTGCGGAAGAAGAAATGAAATGGAGGTTGAAACAAATTAGACAATTATGGGGACAATTTTTTCTCCCTACTTTATAGTAAGGTGGGGGATGTGGGAGCTTATGCCCATCCATTCCCCCTCCTTTGGTATAATTAGTTAGATGTAATATTTTGTAATTAATTTGTAGATAATTTTTTTATATGAACAATTTTAGAATAATTCAATTTAATTATTATTTCTCTCTTATCATTAAAATTTTAAAAAAAGAACTCTAAAAAAATTAATTGTGATAAAATATAATTCTGTACCAAAAATTAATATGTTTCTTAATAGTAGAAAATTGTGATGAATTGTACTAGTTACGAATTAATGCTTTCAATTCAAAATTTTCCACAGGGGTTGTTCTTTAATTTTTCCTAGAAGTAGCATATGAAGAAAATACATACTTAAAACAAATGATTCATCAAAAATAAAAAAAATAAAAAAATAAAAAAAGGAAATGAATGAAGGTAGTGAGGCCTAGCTTAGTCAACAATGCATGTAAGAAGTTTTCTGGGCCGCTCATACTCCACGTCAACCCTTGGGCGTTGACGAGTGTAGCCCCGTTGGCCAAAGTCCAAATTTAGTTTTGATCAAATTAGTAACCATCACATAACTTTTAGGTAATCACTTTTTAAAAAAAAATATTGTTTTTTATTTAAAAAATTTGTTCAGCGTTAAGTGTTGTCGACATTATTTTTAGATATCAAAAGGATCTTATATAAATAATGAAGTTGGTATTGTGTGAGGTAAAATTGTGTGTTCAATGTCTACTAACTAATGTGAGTTATAGTCTATTTCAATAATAATATATTGCATATTTGATATTTTTATAGTAGATAATATAATAATATATATTTTATGAGTTTTCAAATATAAATATAATATTTGACATTGATACATACAGCTGTTGTCCTTTGACAAATGCATGATTAAAACCTATCCTGTCTCAATATAGGATCAACTAGACATCGATTAGTCAAATCTATAGTTCAGCAAATCAACAAAATCAACTAACGATAATGACCAAGTATATCTATGATATCATGATACCCGAACTTGAATCATAGGCAATTTAATAATTTCAACCCATTCAAACTAAGTTAAAGTTAAAGAATCCTGTCAAAACTTTCAAGTTCCCCAAAAAAAAAAAAAATCAAATTAAACTTGTCCCATATCTTACCCTGATGAGACTTGTCACCCAAATTAAATCATTTGATGTAAAAAAGAGATATTATACATGAACGTGTAAAAGAGAACAGGAAAGTTAGATTGGAGGCAAAAGTAATATTCATTTCAGTGTTTTAAAACCAACTATTGAACTTGGTTGGATCACCAATAAATTAAAAAACGGTTTGGATAGAATTTAAAAATTATAATATAATAAAATTAAGTAAAATTAAATAAAACTGTACTTGGACCGTTAAATTAGATAAATCAATCGTGATTTATGAAAATCGAACGATTTAAATTGATAAATAAATAAATAAACTTTTAAATTTTAATTTTCTTCTTCTTAATTTAATTTTTATTTTTCCTGTAATTTATCTTCGATTTATTCTGTTTTATAAAAAAAATTTATGAATCAAATAAATTTTTTCAAGATATCCAATAATTTTTAATTTAATTATATATTGAATATATAATACGTTTATTAAAATTCTATTATATTTTAATTAAATATTTTAATATGATATGTTTTATATATTTTAGCATTTATTTGTTGAATTAATATTTATTACTTTTAATTTTAAGGTCTTTTTATTGTATTAGTATAATAAATTTAACTATTAATAGTAATTAAAAATGTTTAAATTAGATTCAGTATTTTTTTTCCTAATATCTACTATTTTATATATTTTTAACATATTAATTAATATTTATAATACAAATATTATATTATTAGTTTGAGTATATTATACTAATTACTCTTCAATCGTTAAATTTTTTAATTTGACGAATGATTTCCTTTTAAAACACAGCTTTAAATAGATGCACAAATTTTACAAGGTCCAGGATTACGCCATTTGACGTTATGAGAAGCCGACACACGAAACAAAGGGCCACTAAAAGTGGGTCCACAGTTGCGTGTATTTCGCCCCACATGAATTCACACGTACTCAGTCACGCGCACACGTGGAAATAGGGTCCAAATAAATAGTTTAGCAAAGAGACGTAGCACACGTACATGTCCCGTTCAATTTTAAGTCATCCTTTACGCAATAATCGGTGCAGTCATTCATTTCACCAGCAGTTATGGGTTAGGTTTGGGAGTTAACTTTTAATTTTAAAATATTATCTCAAACGTTGTATTACTAAATAATACGCTGTTCAATAAAATTTTTATTTAAAATTAAATTTATTTATTTATATATATATATATAATTAATTTTTTTTAATCATTACATTTATTAATAATTAAATTAATATTTATATATATATACATATCACACGTATATTTATATTTATTTTTATTTATATTCTAAAATTTAATAATTATACTATTATATCATTTAATTATTATTATTTATTTTTTATATATATATATATATATATTCAAATAACTTATATTATTTATTTTATTAATTTTTTTTAAAAAATATATTAATTGACCATCTGAAGCATAATAGAAGTAGACTCATGCAATAAATTTGATGTCAGATATTTTATGTTTGCGTGCTTGGGAGATTCGGGTTTGATCGATGGAGACTGCCCAAGCGCGTCTCCAGAAAAACTTAATGAAGTGCACACTGCACAGTGACACTCGAAGTGCTTATATTTAACTAACGTCATGTCCCGTCACATAATCATTTTGACTGATAAATAAAATAACTTAAATGATAGTTTTATGCAACAAGTATGATAAAATTATCTTACAAAGACTTTTATTCTATGTAAAACAATTTTAAAAAGAGAGTGAACATAACTTGAAAGTTAATCTACGAGATTTCGCACTTAATTTTGACTAGCGAAAAAATCATGATTTTCGTGTCATTGCAATCTCAGAGGAGACTTTTCAAGAATCCAGTTTTTCTTCACTAGAAGCAACAAAAGTTAGTGTAAGACAAGTGAAACGCGTTAAAAAATTTCTGTGCTGGTAAAATTGCCCTTGCCTGCAACTTGGATCGTATGGTTTATTGTGGCCAGCTTTCATCTAAAAAACCTGCCATCATCTCTTTGGTGCACTCAAAGGACTCGACCCCAATCACGAAGCAAGTCAGAAATCTCAAAGCCCTTTTGACGTTGACACGTGCATATCTTGTTTATATAGCTAATGACACAACAAGCAAAGTAGCATTGAGGAGCAAACCAGAGGGGGCATCGAACTTGTTCTTGCAGTAAACATGGGGAAGAGTGAGATTGTTGCCACCGAGAAAGAACCAAACTATAGAGGATTCAAAGCAATGCCTTTTGTCATAGGTAAGTTTCCCATCCAAAGAAGTGTGTAAATTATTAGTGAGTTTACTCTTCTGCTTATTGAACATTGAAACCATGGATGGTTTGCTGGCAGGCAATGAGGCATTTGACAAGCTGGGAACAATTGGAACGTCATCCAATCTCTTAGTGTACCTAACGACAGTGTTCCACATGAAGTCTATCACAGCCACAAATGTCATCAATATCTTCCACGGGACTTGCAACTTCGGAACACTGATTGGTGCCTTCCTCTCAGACACGTATCTTGGCCGATACAAGACCCTCGGGATAGCCTCCGTATCCTCTCTCCTGGTACTAAACTGAACTCCATACCTTTTGATCCTTTCCGCAAATCTTGTTTACTCAGCTGAAGAAGTAAAATTAATCTTTAATTTTTTTTTTTCCAGGGGATGCTGGTGCTAACACTAACAGCAGCATTCCCAAACCTGCATCCACCTAAGTGTGGGTCAGAACAGAATAGCACATGCGTTGGACCTTCCCCATGGCAGCTCATTTTCTTGCACAGTGGATTTGGTCTTCTGGTGATTGGGGCTAGTGGGATTAGGCCTTGTAATTTGACCTTCGGGGCAGACCAATTTAATCCCAATACAGAGTCAGGGAAAAGGGGCATCAACAGTTTCTTCAATTGGTACTACTTCACCTTCACTTTCGCCATGATGATATCGCTGACGGTCATCGTGTACGTGCAATCTAGCGTGAGTTGGGCCATCGGATTAGGCATCCCCGCGTTCCTAATGTTCCTGTCCTGCACCTTTTTCTTTGTTGGAACCAGAATCTATGTCATGGTTTTGCCTCGGGGTAGTCCCCTGACAAGTGTGGTCCAAACACTGGTGGTTGCATTCAAGAAGAGAAATCTGAAGTTGCCTGAGCAGCCTTGGAGTTCTCTGTTCAATCACGTTCCCTCGGACTCCATCAACTCAAAGCTTGTGTATACATATGAATTCAGGTTAGTTATATCGTTATTTCTTACTTGTATGGGATTCATATGTAGTTGCGCTCCAGAAAACTTGTTCTCTTACTAATGAAGTGGAAAACTATGTATGTTGTCAGGTGTCTCAATAAAGCAGCAATTCTAACACCAGAAGACAAGATCAACGCCGATGGATCAGCAGCAAATCCATGGAAGCTTCGCAGTTTGCAGCAAGTTGAGGAGATAAAGTGTGTTCTGAGAGTGATTCCAATATGGCTGTCTGGGATCATTTACTATATTGTTTTAACTCAAATGCAGACCTATTTAGTGTTCCAAGCCACCCAAACTGACAGACGCATAGCTGGTGGCCATTTCATGATCCCTCCAGCTTCTTATAATGTTTTCTCCATGACCAGCCTCACCTTATGGATTCCCACGTACGACAGGATTTTAGTTCCTTTCCTCAGAAGGATAACCGGGAAGGAGGAGGGAATCACAATCCTGCAAAGAATTGGCATTGGATTGGTGTTTGCAATATTGACAATGCTTGTATCAGCTGTTGTGGAGACACATAGGAGGAACTTGGCTATCGCTCGACCTCTAGGCTTCGCACCAAATAAGGGAGCGATTTCGTCCATGTCGGGAAACCTGCTGATCCTTCCTCTAGCATTAGCCGGACTATCTGAGGCGTTTACGGTGATTGGCCAAGTTGAGTTTTACTACAAGCAGTTCCCGGAGAACATGAGGAGCTTTGGTGGTTCTTTCTTGTTCTGTGGATTTGCAATTTCCAGTTATCTGACTAGTTTCTTGATAACAATTGTTCATAAGACCACAAAAGTTGGGGAGACAAGTGACTGGCTGGCCGAAGATCTCAACAAGGGGAGATTGGATTACTTCTATTACCTTGTTGCCGGCTTGGAAGTGTTGAATTTGGCGTACTTTTTGGTTTGTGCCAAGTGGTACAAGTATAAGAGAACTGATAAGGGTACAATGGATGTGGCCATGAAGAAATTTGGCCCTCAAAAACCTGTAGTTTAGCTTACAATTTCGTGATGGTTCTATCACAGTATCAGAAACCGAACCAACTGGCATAATTTCATTCTCTCTGTGTGATGGGAAAAATGAAGAATAGAGGAGAGAAGATACGATCGAGTTACTTCATTGTAATTCAGACAATTTCTAGATCATGTAAAAATTATTTTATCAATAGAACTGCACTAATGCTCTGATGTTTTCAATATTCACTGGATTGAAGTGCGTCGGCTATTGGAAGAATTCCAAGCCGTATTTGACGACTGTGAGCGGGATGAGATATTTTAAACTCTAGCCAGTGGGCGGTCAAAGAGTGTGTAGCTTGCAGCCTTGCACTCCACAAAAATCAATATTAAACTAAAGTACCTAGGCTATGTTTGTTACCACCTTTTAATCTTTCTCCGTTTTATCAAATTTCATACTACTAAAAATTTATCCCTACAATGTATAAAATTTCAGAAAAAAAGAATTTTCTTATTAGACAATTAGTAACTTGTCTCTTTTCGCAAACTTTTGTAGATGATTAATTGACAATGAAGGCGAGAATCACTTTTTGAGATGGTAGAAAATAGTGAAGGTACTAGCAAGGTAGTTATCTTGTAGAAAGCTTGAATAAGTAGATGGTTTGATTTTTGAAGATGTTAAATAAATGATACAATTGTAACAAATTTATATGGAATTATTTACGTTGAAAATGAATTTTCTTTTCATGGTCGTTAGTACGCTTTGATGATTGGTTTCCATACTTTTCATTTATTTTGCTTAAAGTACTGCAATATTATTTGACACATGGACGGGGCGAGCTTTTATAGTTGGATCAGCTGTTATTTATTAAGAGCACAAGCTTGCCCGTCTTGCGTGAACCGCATCATTAAATATCAATTAATTTGTAATATTTTTTACGGAAAAGTGAGAACTGAACAAAAAAGTGAAATATAATTATGCCATTAAAATCATTAGTTGATAGTAGGGGAATTCACGGATTGGTAATGCAGTTAAACTATAACAAAATTGAAATTTTAATTTATATTAAATATTGAACCACAAGTTTGGTTCATCATCTGGAATAAATTTTTCAAAAATTCAACATTCATTCGGTTTTGATTTTTGAGTTTAGTCTATCAAATCGAACCGAATATTAAAGTTTTTATTTTTTTAATATTTATTATATTTTCACTTATTTTATTATTATTATTATCTTATATTTGTTTAAAAAATGTTTTATTACGATAGCATATTTTTATCTTTAAAAATTTTTAATTAAAATAATAAAATATCAAAATAAAAATGTTTAATATTTACTTATAAAAATTTTATATAAAAATAAATAATTTTAGTTATAAAATTTACCAAAATACCAAACCACGTATACCAAAAAACTTCAATAAATTGTCAAACCAAACTAAAATTTTGATTCCTCAATTTGGGTACCGTATACAAATTTCAAAATTTTGGTTCAATTTGAGAATGCACACCCCGATTGTAGGCTTGTATTTGTTTTCTACACCCCTTTGATTCCAACTGACTTTTTTACTTTGACAATGAAAACAGCCACATTTTATTGTTAGCAATGGCATGAATCCCTTGGTTCATTACTGAATCAAATAAGCATCACTAGTTGCCTCCTCATACATCATCATATCACAACTTTCAAACTAGGCATAATATGCAACATCTTCATTACTATCATCAAGTTTATCATTGTCACAATTATGTAATCTCGTAAATCAATGAGAGGACAACAATCTCGTTGTTAACGTCTAATAGGAGGAGATTTCGGAGGAGAGGTTTCTTCAACTTCAACAAGCCACCATCTTTATGAGTTTTTTTTTTTTTTTTTTTGCCTACTTCATTGTTCGTGAGATTAGTTGTTGGAGACATTCTCGTTTTATTCCATCATCAAAAGTGACATCTTGGTTTATGACCAACAAAAATGCCTCTTTCTACCTTGTCATTGAGCTTTTTCATCTGCTCATTTGGTGCATGTGCATAGGTGATATAGCCAAACACCCTCAAACGACTGATATGGGTCTTCTTTATACTCCATGCTTCTTGTGAGATTTTATTATGTATGCTCTTAATGGGGTTTCTGTTCAAGGTATTAATAGCGCAAGCAACGACTTCTATTTAAAAACCATTAGGCAACTGCTTGCTGCGCGACGTGCTTCTCATTATATCCTCAATAATTTTAGTTTTCCTTCACTGCTACTCCATTTTGTTGAAAAGTATATCAAGTGGTAAGCTGGTGATTGATTCTACACTTTCTCAAGTAATCATCATAGGCAATATATTTGGCGCCACTTGTACTTTCTCCAAAAGTTTGAGATGATATCCGCTTTACTACATATGCCACAAATTTTCAAGTACTTTGGATGCTTCAAACTTCTACTTTAAGAAATAAGGCATGTTTTTCTGCTAAAGTCATCAATAGATGTACTAAACTATTTCCTTCCATTATGCATAAATCTGAATGCACAAATTCTAGAGGTCTTTAGACTGTCCATGCCTGTTTTGTAGGAAATAATCTTTGTGCTTTTGTTCCAAGGCCACACAAATTTGGTTAGGAACTTGAGTGGTTGGCAATCTTAAAACCCAATCATAAAATTTGTACTTTCAAAATTAAGATGTTCAAAATGCATGCTTTTAAACTATTTTATTGATTATAAGATGAAATGTATTCGGCAATAATTTGACAACACCAAAAATCTAAAGCATTAAAGCACACCAAAATTGAGTTTTCACACTCCTTCTAACACGTGTAGCAAAAGAGCTAGTTCCTTTTAATAATGTTCAAACTCGGTTGCCAAGCCGAAGACCAAGTTTAGCAAGCTGTAATGAGCTATTTTTTAAGAATGCCACTCGCGCCAGATTGACTTTCAAGGGTAACTACTAATATAGCTTGGTTTAACTTCCAACATAATCACATGCCAAGCAGAAAAAGACTTGTAACTTCGGAAAAATTAGAACCATTGACTAGTAGGTGAAAAAGTAGGATCTAAATTACACGATGCTCTTTTCCATCGTACATAAAAAATTATATCTACTTTAGCCTCTTTTCAGAAAAGTGAGAGGCGGTGCGCTTACTGTCTGCTGTGACCCTTTTTGTAGCCGCCCTGCACAGAACGTGTTTGTGTGTGAGAAAGAATGGAGAAGGAGGAGGAAAACGTTGAGATGAAGTGTGAAAATTCAGGTCTTGCTGCAAACGATGAAGAGCCTGAGAAGATCAACTACAGGGGAATCAAGGCCATGCCATTCATCATAGGTGAGATCACAACTTAACATCCCTTCTAAAAAGGTCCTGTATGTTTCTTTCTGCTTGAATTCTTGGAAAAAAATTTCTGTCTTTCATTTATTTTTTTATTATCATGATGATAATGAAAGGGAATGAAACCTTCGAGAAGCTTGGAGCCATTGGTACTCTATCAAACCTGCAGGTGTATCTCACTACAGTTTTCAACATGAAACGCATTTCTGCCACAACGTTTCTTAATGTTTTCAATGGCACTACCAATATTGCAACCTTGGTTGGGGCTTATCTTTGTGACACCTTCTTCGGTCGTTATAACACTTTGGGATTTGCCTCAATGGCCTCATTGTTGGTATGTATGAAGCACAAACCCCAACTAAAGATTGAATAAGCAATATTAAGCAGAATACTACGTACTAAAATGATTGGTTGGTGGGCTTGAATTAGGCTAACCAAGATTTCATATCTTCTGTTGGTGAAGGGTTTGTTGGCGATAACACTAACAGCAGTATTCAAGAATCTACACCCACCGCACTGTGATCCGGGAGAACGATGCATCGGCCCAGATGCGGGGCAGATGGCATTTCTAATATTCGGCTTCGGGCTAATGGTGGTGGGAGCTGGAGGGATCAGACCGTGCAACTTGGCATTCGGGGTCGATCAGTTCAATCCCAATACAGAATCAGGGAAAAGGGGCATCGACAGCTTCTTCAATTGGTATTATTTCACCGTCACATTTGCACAGATCGTGTCATTGACTCTGGTGGTTTACATTCAATCCAACGTGAGCTGGGCGATAGGCTTAGCCATTCCCACAATCTTTATGTTCGTATCGTGTTTCCTATACTTTGTGGGCACCAAAATATACGTGAAGGTGAGGCCAGAGGGCAGCCCCATAACCAGTCTGGTCCAGGTGATTGCGGTTGCTATCAAGAAGAGGAGGCTCAAGTTGCCTCAGCAGCCAAGGCTCAGCCTCTTCAATTATACACCGCCAAAGTCTCTCAATTCTAGGCTTCCCTATACTGAGCAGTTCCGGTAAGTACAACTACTTGTGGGTGTTACTTTAAGCAGTCTATCTTTAATTTGGTGACATGTTTTAGGAGAAAGTTGTTAAGTTGATCAAGCATGTGTGTCACATCAAGAATTAGAAAAAAAGTCCCTTTGGATCAGTATAGTGTCAGAGATGGGCCAACTAAACGTGTTTGCAAAGAATGTGGGGCTCAACTTTTGCAGAATGCTTTAATTATTATCTGATCAGGATACCAGTCAAAGCACGTCAAGTACAATAATTAGAAATGCCTTTGCAGTGTGAACGCACTACATTGGTATTTTCAATAAAGCCATCATTTTCTGCGACACTTCTTGCGCTCAACAACTCTCCTTCATATATGACTTTCAAGCTCAAGAAAATGTGCGCTTAAGTGACGAAGCCTAAGTTATTAGGTGAACCTGTTACAGAAAGAATACAGGCGCGCGCGCGCGCGCGCGGGTGTAAGTACGTAAGTTTTCAAAACTAACGATTTCATGAGGAATTATTTTGGGTTGAAGGGTTGTAATCATTCGATAATGTTAATGCATAATTATAAAATCATCTGACAGGGCGTTAAGGAGAGGGTCCTGTGCAGATTTGACTCTTGAATAATTTTCAGTATGATTAAAATAAGCTTATACCATTTGCCATCGTAGTAGTCTCAAAAAAGTAGTAGTAGTAGGGCAACATGAAGACTGCCTTTGTAGTAGGGCAATCACATTCTCAGATTTCCCAGGTTGCACGCAGTAAATTTGATAATTTACATTGTATTCTCTTCAGTTCCTTGGACAAAGCGGCAATTATAACAAGAGAAGACCGGATAAAACCGGATGGATCGGCTGAGAATCCATGGAACCTCTGCAGCATACAACAAGTGGAAGAAGCAAAATGTGTGCTTAGGGTCATTCCAGTTTCACTATCAGCCATCCTTTACCACATTGGAGCACAGCAACAATACATAGTCTTTCAAGCACTTCAGTCAGACAGGCATCTTGGCAACACCAATTTTCAAATACCAGCCGCGTCTTATGTCGTATTCGCCATGTTGAGCCTGACCCTTTGGGTCCCCGTATACGACAGATTCATCGTTCCATTCATGCAAAGAATCACAAAGAAGGAAGGTGGCGTCACCATCCTCCAAAGAATGGGGATAGGCTTATTCATAACTATAGTGGAGTCTCTTGTCGGTGCCTTTGTGGAAGAACGGAGACGAACGTTGGCTCTCAGAAGGGCAGCTGCTGCTGTCTCTCCGGGTGGGAACGTGGTCTCGCCAATGTCAGCCATGTGGTTGGTTCCTCAGCTTGCGTTGGGCGGACTTGCTGAGGCGTTCAACGCCATTGGCCAGACCGAGTTCTACTATAAGCAGTTCCCGGAGAACATGAGGAGCTTCGCGGGGGCATTTTTCTTCTGTGGCAATGCAGTTTCAAACTATGTGTATAGTTTCCTGATCTCGGTTGTACACCGGACGACTGAGAGTGCTTCCTCCGGTAACTGGCTACCGGAAGACCTCAACAAGGGGAGGTTGGATTATTTCTACTACCTTGTTGCAGTGTTGTGCGCATTGAATTTTTGCTATTTTCTGGTGTGTGCTCATTGGTATAGATACAAAGGAGCTGGTGATGGCACCAGTACAGTGGAAATGGAAGCGAAGGAACTTGTCCATCATTCTGCCTAACAGAACCCCAACAGAGACAGCTGAATTCATCTTCAGATACTGCAGTTTGCCCTGATTTAGGCACCTCATCATTTATCTTGCAGGCAAAAGCAACGTACGAGCAGTCTGGTTAGATGCGAGTATATTGTTGTTTAGCTTACAGCTGCAGCAGGGCTCAACATTAAGCTTATATCTATACTATATAATTATTTAAATAAAAATTTATAGTTTGATAATCATCATTTTTGATTTGAATATTGTTACAAAATATAAAATCACATAATTTTAATTTTTAATTTTTAATTTTCTCCTAATTTTTTATTTATATTTTCTCACAAATTTTCTCTTCTTTTTGTGATATGTTTAATTTTTTTATTTAAAATGTTCTTTCTACTTTTTTAAGATTAAATAATTTCATTTTTATTAATTTCAATATAATAACATCATACTTTATAAGTAAATTCACACATGCATCCATGGAGCGTGCAAATTTTACTAGTACATGTAATTTCAACTTGGGGTGATTGGGTGTAAATGTTTTAAGGAAATTAACCACCGCATTGTTGTTCCATGTACAACATAGGATCAGAACCAGAGACACACGAGTCCAAAGGATTTATGCATTCATATAAACATCAATCTCAGTCCGACATGATACTTGACTGGAGTTACAAGGCACAACTTGAAAGGTAAGAACGGCACGACTGAACGATTCTCAAAAACACACACGACTGCAGATACCAAACCAGCCAGCCGAATCTTACTATAACTCACAACCCAAAGTTGATAATACCTTCACTAGCTGGATGGTCATCTTATCTTTCTCAGACGGTGTATGCTTGCTGGATGGTTTCTATGTCAAGACCCTTCAGCCTCACCACTGATTCGACGTGGCCTTTCAGAGTGCGCAGCTCCCGTAACCTACGCACGAGTACAACACGAACATCAAATATTCACTGCCATGGACATTGATAGAACTTCAAGGGGAACAATATCATGCCAAAAACCATTCCTACCTTGCAATCTCAGCTCTTCTTTTGGCTTCCTCGGCCAACTGATTGAGCTCCGAGAAATTGGTAGTTTCATTGAACAATTTGGCGTCGGGTACTTGAAGGCCATGAAGAGTCCTCTGTGCATGTGCCCATTGAAGCTCGCGCTGCTCCTTCCCAAAGTCCTTTTTCCTGGTGAAAGCAATCTGCAACCAAAGAAACGGATTAAAACAGGAAGAAACATAAACAAGAATGGAGCAGTGATGTGCAAAGAGCACAAAGGTCACAAGAATTTTAATTACCCTTTGTTCAAGAACAAGATCCCACGCCCTCCCACTAAGAGAGTAGCGTATGAAGAACTTGATAATATCCAACGGGATGTAGAAAATGATATTGAACAGCCAAATCACCCCGGCCCAACCCCAACCAATTCCTTCAATTGCCGCGAAGCTCCAATTTGCATACACCGCGATCAGAGTAGCAACCTGTACCAGAAGAGTACCGAACATCAAGATTTTACTCGAAAAGGAGAGTGAGTTCATCAAGTCGCAGGAGTGAGGACTAAATTGCTAACCAGTTGGGCAATCACGAATGCTGTCACAAGCAACAGACCAGGACGCTCAACATATGACCAGCTTCGGGACCTTGTAACGAATATTAGGGCCTGGCTGATGGTGCTCACTTGAAGATATATTGCTGAAGCAAGCTTCCTGAAGTCGTCATGGGCAGTCTTCTCAAGGGTTGGCACTCCAAATGTGCGCTGGCAAATTAGCACCCAAACAATGAAGAAAACTAACAATGATAATAATATCAGTTTTACAAGTCTGGGTGGGATTGGCTAATGGAAACGGATGGAATCACTTCAAAAATTCATGAAAACAAAAAGCATATCTTTCAAGCTATGTTTAAAAATATCACAACGATAAAATTAGCCTACCTACCGGAAAGAAATCTGTTTTATATGCTGCCCAAAAGAATATGACTGTAATCATTGCCAAGTAACCACCGAGAATTATTCCAGTTGCAAAGATCTCAGCAAGCTTCCAACTGTCCGGTTGAGGGGAAGGTTTCACTCTATCTTTCGATATGGTCATGATGGTACCTAATCATGTGAATTGAAAGATCGACATGATTTAATGCGAGATTAGCTGAATCCGTCAAGTGATTCAGAGGGATTCAGAGGGTTGTATTGTCATCGTCAGAGAGCTAACCATCATTCAGTATTGCAATGATAAGCACCATAAAAGGAGGAAAGTCAAATTCCCATATCAGCGCCAGCAGCATGAATCCGACCTGGTATATGTACAAGAAGGTGAAAGACAACAAACTCCTGCATAAGAGGCAGGGCTATTCCAGGGAGTTAAAAATTTTAAAAAGACACGTTGAATGAGCGCTAACTCACCACAATACGAATTGTAATAGAAACAGCATAAATCTGCCACAAATTAAAAACACTAATGAGTTAACAATTTCATGTGAGCAAACCCATTAGAACAATCAAACAAGAAACTGGTGCCCTAGCTCTACTACTAAAAGGATAGCTTCCACCCTAATGCAGACATTAGAACAAACAAACAAGAAAAACATGTACCGTGTAATTTTTCATCCTTTGGAAGATTGCTCGACTGGTTAAAACAGCACTAATTATAACACTGAGGCCAGGTTCGGTGAGCACAATGTCAGAAGCACTACGAGCTGCATCAGTTGCATCAGCAACAGCAATGCCAATATCAGCCTTCTTCAGAGCAGGAGCATCGTTTACTCCATCACCAGTCATCCCACATATATGTTTACTAGCTTGCAGACGCTTTACTATTTCATATTTGTGCTCTGACATATATTTGGGATCACATATTGAAAATGGAAACTTGAATGATTCAATTTAGTCAGAAATATTAAGGTGTAATCTATGCATGATTCAACTGTTAATGAGTTCATATGGTCCAAACCAGAAAAAGAAAAATAAAAAACAAAAATGTACCGGGGAAGACCCCAGCAAAACCATCAGCTTTTTCTATGAGTTCATCAACTGGTAGCGCAGCAATTGATTCATCCTTTTTCTGTCCCAGTAAAGCTGATGAAGGATACATGTTAGTTCCCATTCCTAACCTTCGTCCTGTTTCCTTTCCTATTGCCAGCTGATCCCCTGTTGACAACAATGGATTCAGCATATAAAATTCTGGCAAATCTTAAGGTCCTCAAAAATTTAGAACATATAAAACCAAATTGGAACGTGACATGGATGTAGATATTTGACAGAAGACATGTTGCTAACACATTTGCCATAATCTGAAAAAACACCAGTATCAATTTCTGAAATCCAGGCTCCTGCGAGCTATTAGATTTTAATAAAGTCTAATATTAAGAGGTATAAAAATATGTTAAGAAGAGGGCATTGCAGTCACTCTTCCATGCAGAATAATAAAATCATGCAGTAAAAGTCAAAACCAATGCCCGGGAAAAGTGGAATCGCTTCATATTCAATGTATACATTGCAAATCATAAGACAAGGCACCCACAAGGGAATCATCCAACCTCCACAGTAGATCCACAACAAGAAGAACTTTCACTAGAACATATATACGGCACATGCAGGTAAAACTTAGGTATACCGCAAATATGATAGCACATGTGCATCCAGACAAAATCATCCACTAAAGTTCTAATTAGCACATAGTTATTGCTTAGCAGGATGGAGAGTACCAGTTATCATCTTTACATTTACTCCAAGATTTAAAGCCCTTCTAATAGTTTCTGCACTGTCATGTCTGGGCGGATCAAAGAGAGGCATGAGACCAACAAACTGCCATGGCCCTCCAGGACTCTCTTTCGTTCTTTCTGGAACTTCCTGCACAAGAATCCAAGGTATGCATTCTCAGAACTGCAGTAATTTGGTCATCCAATATTGCTTATTCATTGAGACAATTCCATACATCTGTTATAGGACTAGAAGATCAATGCATGGTATAATGTAATCAATACCTGATATGCCACAGCAAGTGATCTTAAACCTCGTTCTGCAAACTTATCGATCACAGCATGAACCCTGCGCTCTATGTCTGACTTATTGTGTGCAAGGTTTAGAATCTAAATGCACGTTACCGGTATATTGTCAGAATAACAGTTCAGAATCACGGAAAAATCACATAAACAACGATAGGGTTTTACCTGCTCAGGTGCACCTTTACTGACCCTGTGCATTTTTCCTTCACTGTCTATGTAAGTCAATGCTGTTCTCTTGTCCGTAGGGTTAAAAGGAAGGAAGTGTAGTTCTTGAATGCCAGCTCGTGCCTGTTCATGGTATTGTAAATGCCACAAATTGCCTAATAGAAAATATATTAACACTGAAAGTGCTTTATACGTCAGGCACACAAAATATCAAATGATACCTCCTTTGGATCAGCCAGCATTCCAACAATAGCACCATCAATGGCATCCTGATTTTCTGTTCGAGAGGCTTGAGCAGCCATCAAAACAACTGTGTCCGCATCAGTGCCTTTAGCAAAAACCTGGGACAAGATTTGACAGAACAGAGATAAGTCAATTAATTTCGAATATTAATGCATTGACAATCATCAGAAAAATGGCATGCTGACCTCAATGAGATTCCGATCAACAGTAAGCTTGTTCAGCGTCAAAGTCCCTGTCTTATCACTGCAAAGCACATCCATGCCTGCCATCTCTTCTATGGCGGTCAT
Organism: Avicennia marina; assembly: GCA_019155195.1. NCBI lineage: Eukaryota > Viridiplantae > Streptophyta > Magnoliopsida > Lamiales > Acanthaceae > Avicennia > Avicennia marina. Next base: position 14,854,838 of record CM032759.1, on the reverse strand, counting down.
TCTCTTTGTAATAGCCCCCTGCACAAGGATATACATCTCACTCCATAAAACGGAAGCCCCCCAAGAGACCCTAAACCAACATAATTCTAAGAACCAAGAAGACCTGTTGGGCCAGACGATGAGAACCAATGGCCATTGTAACTGAAAGTACAGTGGGCATAGCAATCGGAATTCCTCCAATGAGAAGGACAAGAAGATTGTCAATCCCAGGGCGGTATGCCCGGTGTTGAATAGGGTACATCACAATTATCTCTATAACCATCCCCGTTGCAATGGAGCAAATGCAGAAGTTTCCAATTGCAGTCAGAACCTAATCAGTGCGATAATACAACAAAATTAACAAATTGATATTTTGAAAAAGGGCATACAGGTTTGTAACAAATAACAGAAGGAACCTGCCTTTTGGAAGTGCCCCACTTGATTGGTACTATCAACAAGGTGAGCAGCCTTCCCAAAGAAGGTGTGAACTCCTGTAGCAATGACAATGGCCTCAATCTCTCCCTGTTTACAGGTGGAACCAGAGTAGACACCATCACCTGGCCCCTTCGTCACAGGAAGGGACTCACCCGTCAAAGCAGACTGCGTATAACATCATGATTCCACTCAATAAACTTTAATTTAGAATGAAAACCAACCGCAAAATAAAACACACCTGGTCAATTTTCAATGGATCACCGTCCAGCAAACGAGCATCGGCTGGAATTATATCACCAAGCTTAATACTAATTATGTCCCCAGGGACTAAAATGGAAGCCTCTTCCTCGCTCCACCTTCCATCTCTAAGAACCTTCATTCAACAACCATCGATCAGATAAGCACCACAAGCACCAATCTATTCATCAGAAGACAAAAGGGAAGGCAATATCGAACTTTGGCTTTTGGAGCAAGACGGGCCATGAGAGCAGCTGCTGCATTGCCAGCATTGTTCTCCTCTATAAAACTAATTGTTGAGTTTATCAAGAGTAGGGTGATGATACCAACAAAGTCCTGCCAATCTGGAGGCTTTCCCTGAAAAGCTCAAATCATGGATCAGAGCATTATCCAGAAAATCTAAATAATAGAAGATAAAGTATACTTAAGTTTGAGTACACAAACTATGTCCTTACTCCTCCATTAGCAAGGGCAATCGCCATAATAGCTGCAGCTTCCATGACCCATGAAAGGGGGTTCCACATGAACCCCAAAAACTTCAAGAATTTACTCTCCTGAAATACGCGGAAAATAATCAATTTTAATATAAATATACGATCTTTATCATAGAAATTCTAACTCAGAATGACAGGCATGAGAAGCAGTGGTGATTCACACTTGGAAAACATTATCTTTTGAAAGGAAAATAACTCATTTAGAGCTAAAACTAATTGACCGCACGTAAGCCAAGAAAGTAGTAAAGCAGGATAGAAATGAAGAACTAGGATGCAACAGAAAATGTACTGCCTGCATCAGAGCTACATTTTTTTCTCTGGCTTTAAATGCACTGAAACGTTAGTACACAGATGTGAAAACAAGAGAAAAAAAATCAGAATTGTAATTCATAACGGCCAAGAGAATGGAACCGAGGAACAGAGATTCAGGTAATATTCAGCACCTCCTTTTCCTCAAGCTTGTTATGTCCAAAAATGGCTAATCTCTCTTGAGCAGCCTCAGTTGAAAGACCCTCTTTAGTGCATCTCAGATTCTCAAACACTTCCTCAATTGGGATGTTCTCCTGCAAACACAGACAACACAAATGCAAAGGGCATCATCGAAAAAACAACTCAAAGCCAGAAATAGACACCCCACAATCAAGAAGATGATTCTTTTCTGTTATCAGATCCATTACCAAATCTACAGTTTCCTTGAGCACAGCATCCAGAACTTCAGGTTTGGCCCCCATCTCGAAATTATGCAAACCTTCTCTGAAAAGAACAAGTTACAGAATCCAACCTTATTCAAGACCCACCATGGGGGAAGGCCGATTGAAGCAGCCACAAACTTTTGGAAGAAACCAAAGGGAGCCCAGTTAAATATTGGACTTTCAGTAGTGTGAGAACTTAGTTCTGAGAACAGCAAATGAGGCCTACCCACCACCAATGCCAAATCTACAAAAAGTGAAACGGCTGATAAGGGTGATAGTCACAGTGGTGATAAACCTTGGAGTCTCCCAACATGTCGCCATCATCATCATTATAATAATAATAAATAAATAAATAAATGAACGAACATTTTTGAAGAAATGGATGTCACGAGTAGGTTACAAGAAGCCGCAATAAACAAAACAAACTTACAGTGTACTTTTTGTCTACAATCTGTTGCTGCCTATTAGAAGGATTCATCATGGAGCAAAATTTAACCGGTCTCTAAAGTATTTGCAGTGATACAGGTTATGTTTGTATTTAAATTATGGTTCGAAAAATATATATTTAATTATTATATTTTTATAATTTCATTGCTTTTTTTCAAATTTTTATATAATTTTCGTGACAAAATATTTTAAAGCACGCGCTGAAATTCGAAAACAAACAATTTGAACTGCCCTTTTCATTCTTTTTAATTTATTTACTAATAAAAGCGGTGGAAAGGATAGTTTGGATCTTTCGATGTAAAAACAGTACAACAGTAAAAATAAATAAATAAAGAGATAGAAGTACTATTTGTTGATTGCTAAGTTTGGAGTACGGTTGTTAATAGGAGGAGCATCGATATAAATCTTATCCAAACATGGTCTAAGGATTTTGATGAGGATTGAAGAGTGATAACAGATAAATCTAGCTGACAGGCCAAAGGCCATAAACTGCACATGGGGATGGGGGCTCTCTCTGCCCTACTTCTTAATTTGCATATGCAAGCTTTTAATTCTCACGTCTTTTTCAAAAATTTTATATTATTAAATATATTATTTTAAAAAATTTAAATTTAATTTTTTTTCAACTAAATAATTATTATTCAATTACAATAAATATATATGATTAAATCATTACACACATATATATATATCCATACATATATTTATATTTATATATATTTATACTTTAAAAATTAATCATTATTTTTATATACTATCACACCTTACAATCATTCTTATATATTTTATAAATATATTTAAATAAATTAAAAATTTTAAAATTTTAAAATCACGTTATCAAATATATTTTTTTATCTTAATACAACTCACATGATCTTTCACCAAAACCCCTATCCCAAACATAACCAATACTTCTTAAATATAAGTTGAATATATGTGATTAGACATGGTCATTGTTCCATTTGGAGTCAAGAACTGAATCGGATCAAACAGTCTTGGAACCAAAATCAGGATTAGAACTGTATAATTGAAATCGTGTAAGAACTGTTCACAATAGTCTCCATTTCAATTTTCAAAAAACAGAACCAAAACGGAAACTGGCTGTTTGATTCCAATTCCAGAACCGCCCAAAAAAAGATAGTATATATATAATATAATATGTTAGCTTTTTAAAATATTAAGTAGTTAAAAGATGTTATGTATATTTTTTTCTATTCAAAATGTTTGTTAATTAACAATACCATGTATTTTATAAAAATTGTGCAACTTATCTTTTACTTCATAGAATAACAATAAAATCAAAACATGATTTTTTTTTTCATTTTTTTTACATTCTACACTATTAAAAGTATTAAATATTTTATCACATTATTTTTATATTAAAATAAATAAAAATAAGTCATAAAATATAATTGTATAAAATTAAAACTTTAAAAAATTGAAATATAAAGTTGATTCCAAAATTGAAACTACTGTTTAAGGTCCAATCTAGAGGCTACACAGGAAGTAAGTAGAATCTAATCCAAATCAGTCAGCATAGTTATATACCCTGCAATCTTTGACTTAACAAGTATGGCGAAGAGGATGGCAGATTTTTAGGAGGGGTTTGGCGTATATCTTCTGACCCACCCCAATTTTCTCCAACTAATCAACAACCCTTTACCATTGTTTTAAAAATCGGATTAGATCGGCGGATTCAATTGAAAATTGATTGATTTTTTATTTATTTATAAAAATTAAAAATATATGGAATGAGTGATGAATAGATTAAAATTAATAAAAAATCAGTTAAAAACTCGATCAAAAAAGTTTTCTTTAAAAAATTAAAAAAAATTAGTAATTATTTTTGAAAAAATTACAAAATAAATTTTCACTCTTTTTTCAAAATTTCTTATATTTACAACTCCTCGATATTTTTAAATTTTATATTCTTAATTAATTTGAATTTAATATATTTTTTAATTTGTGTAATAAATTTTTATTTTAATTGAATTATTTAATTTTTAACATTACATTTAAAATTTATTTTTTAGTATATTATTATATTGGATAACATTTACTTTGTAAATTATTTTTACAGTAACATATATATAATATTATATAATTAAAATAATCATTTTTTTCAATGAATTGGTTCGACTAGTAATTTAGTAATTCAATAAATTTTTCAATTTTAAGCGTTGATTCGATTTTAAAAATATTACCCTCTAGACCACAGCAACAATATTAATATTAAGCTCTTACGTATGTGTATTGTAATCGGGTTCTGCATTTTCCACCTTTTTCAAGTTAAAAGTAAATAGCGTAGATTACTTTCAGTTGATTTTATCAAATAAAAAAAAGTGGTAATTAATAATTAAAAGAGTGTTGAAAGTCTTATATTTAAAATTTAAAAAAATAATAAAACCATTTTAAATGTTCATTACATGTCAGACAACTATACAAACTGAACGTGAAAAAGACGGAGAATATCTTTTTGGTCGTATATAAAAAAAAAAAAAAAAGTGAATATTGCTACAACATCACTCGTTCCTACACCTTCCAAACAAGTATTTTATTTATAAAATTGTATATTAAAATCAAAATACATACATACATACATGTGTGTGTGTGTGTGTGTGTGGATATATGTTTGTCTTGATATTTTTTTCTCACTTGAATCAAAAGTACAGAAAGTAGCACACTGCTTTTGCAGATAAATATGCTGTTCATCTGAAATACAAAATATTTACAATTAATAGATAAAATTCAATTGGTGGTGCCATAAAATGGGTGTTTTTTTTTTCATATTTTCAGTCTATATAAAAAAATAATTAATTACATCATTCGTTGTGTCAAAATATCAAATTTAATTTAGTACATTAATATTTCTTATCAGAGCATAGGCATAAATATAAATTAATAAATAAACTCAAACCAAAATTTTAAATTATATGAAAATTTTTGGGTAACAAGAACTCAAAGTAGTGAATTTTTTGATGTCCCAATGTATGTATTGACCAAACAATCAAAGGCCAAATTTCATGCTAAATTAACTCCAGTGCTTCATTTGTTGTGATTGTCCTTGATAACCACAATGGGGACATTGCCTGTCATGTTGTTTGATTTTCCATGGGAAAAATATCATAAATCTAAAATTGAGAAGTATAATATTGAAAGTGAAAATGAAAATATTTTACTCAGTAATTTTTTTTCTCACTAAATTTGCATTATTTTACTTGTTCGTACTTATGGATTGCAGTCAAAAATATTTGCCGACCTAGCCATTTTAGACACAATTAATACAAGAAGCAAAGTATTATTACCGCCGACCGTCCAACCTGCCGTGTTCAACGGAACTTATGACAATTTATGGGAAAAGGAAACCCTAATGAACCTGTTAATATGACCAGTTGCGTTTAAATCACTTCATTTAATATTTAGAGTTAATTAATTTTGACTTTGTTTGAATGCAAAATTTCATCCATTAAAATCAATTCTTCTAAACATATTACATGTTAAAATAATATTTTTTTAATAATAATTTCTCTTTTATTTTTATATTATTTTTATTTTTAATTGTTTTGTTGATTAATATTGTAAGTAATGTTAGAATAATTGTTACTGTAAACGCACACTAGCAGCAGAAAAGTAAAAAATTATTAAAAATTTGTTCACATAGTTTAGAGTTAACCTTTCATGTCTGGCAGTGTAAAAGAAAAAAAACTATTAAAAATTTGTTCAAGTAGTTTAGAGTTAACCTTTCGTGTCTGCGAAAGTTAAATTTAGAAAAATTTCACTAACAAATAATCCAACAATTGTTAGGACAATTAGTACAAACCAGTACATAAACATTTATTTAACCCAAACTTCATTTAAGATCTACTTGTTAACGCTATTCTAACTTAGTTTTCTTAGACAACAAGTTCCTTTTGCTTCGTCGTGTCAAAACTCTCTCCTCGCCTAAATTACTAGCGTTCACTATCGAGTCTCTTCTCCTGATGTAGGTTTCTTCAATTAATCGCTTTGTGATTTTGGTGAATGGATGAAAAATTTAGTAATGCATTTAGCATCTTAGATCTCTTGTTTCTCAAATATATAGACAAAGAAAAATACTTGAATTCTAAATTTAAAATTCACTCAAGTGTCAATTCTCAAGCAAAAACCATAGAGTTTTCTATTGAGCAAATGATTTCTCTCAATGCAATCTCCTCACTTGGCCATCCAAATGCATCCATTTTATCTATGTCATGCCGCCAATTAGGAGTAAACAACATGACAATACCTCGAGATAATCATGTTAAGGATACCCAAGCCCAAATTCATTAGAGTGTCTAGACCAATACTTTAACATCATTTCATAAAACTTAAAATCCATTACATATGCAATAATGTCTCAACATCATTCATGAAATGAAAATTACTTGCAATGAAAATTTCTCTAATTACATTATTAGGCCCTTAAACATGACAAAGTAATTTGAAACTCAAATCCTTAACGCCCTCCCCCCCGCCCCCTAGCATGACATTTTTTTACCAACCTCGTGTGTGATCATCCTCAACTTAGCAATCTTCAAAAGGTTTCATTTCTTGTGAGTGATTATTTGACTAGTAATATCTTTAAGAAATGTGAACAAGACAAAATAGTTCATAAACCATTTAAAAAATCATTTCATAGCAATAACGCATTTCTAGTGAAAATTTTCATTTCAATCTCTATTTTCATCATGTTAGACTACTCATAGGTTCCGACATTTAGTATACCAAATCCACTTATTAGAGTTTTAGTTTTTAACTCTAATTAAAGAAGGTCAAGTGCAACTTAATCAATTGTCATCATCTTTAATCCCAATTGAAAGAGTAATTTTAGCTTAATTTTTAACCTTAATTAAAAGGGCCATGTCCGTTCAATTTTTAACCTCGATTGAAAGGCTTACATGTACCTTATCAACTATCTCAATTTTTAATCTAAATTAAGAGAGCCAACTTAGGAGGGTTAAAACTAGTTTTTCTACGATAGTTAACATTTCAATGAACATCATAATATAAACTCTTTTGTAGTTAACATGCTTAGTAGAAAACTCAATATAAAACATATTAGGATACTTGTTTACATCCAGAACATCGTGGTAAAAAACACAATTTCAAATTGACAAAAATTAAATTTATGAGAGCAGTAACTTTATGTAAATATAGAAAAATTTTCTTAAAATTAATTGAACTTGAAAATCATAATTTTTGCAATCAGTTGTATAAAAATTTTAAGTGACCTACTTACTAGCATTAGCTTGCCTGATTTAGACGGTTCAGATTCCTTGTTCTCCTACTAAATCAAAGAAATATTTGATTTAATTCCAATTTAACATAATTTAAATTTCTATGCATTTAAAATGTAACCTAAGATTTTGAATCGCTATATAATCCTTCCCTAAAAGTTAAGTACTAATTTTTAATTAGTTCAACTTGATCATCATCTATTTGAGGTTTTCCTATTCTTGATTGGTGAAAAAAACAATTCCTATAAGTCCAAAATGTACATTTGGATTTACGAAGATTAAAATTTACTAATTAGTCAAAAATTATGTAAAACGGTCTCTTGGCTCATCCTTGCATTCCAAGTTCACAACTGCAAGAATCAAAATGCAACATGGACTATAATTTTCGACAGTCGAGATTTAAGACCTTGAGAGCCTATACTAGTATACTATGATCGTGAGACATAAGCCGCAAGAGCGACATCAGCCATTGAACATACTGAAATGTGGTCATAGTCGCGAGAGCCTATACTATGATCGCGAGACATAATGCCACAAGAGCGACACCAGCCATTGAACATACTGAAATGTGGTCATAGTCGAGTCCGCAACCATGCTGAAACGTTTCGCCATTGTGGTTCAACTCGTTGTGATTGTGAGCGCAACCACAATAGACAATGGAGGTGTCTGCGGTCGATCCGCGACCACAAGTGGATGTGTCACAATCATGAGACGAGGTCCCGCAACCATGAACCACAGTGCGACCCTGGATCTGCATGAGCAGTATGGCTGGTTTGGTGTTCCTTGCTCTGTTTTTCCAAATTCCTTGGTAATCCATGCTCCTAAACACGTTTAAAGTCCCATTTGATGATTGAATCAATCATTTTCCCACGTATGATTGAATCAATCATGTTTCTACTCATTTATTAATACCCGAGCAACCCATAAACAAGAATATGCCTCTGTTTACTCTACGAGTTTGAAATCATAGATTTTCCTATCTCCATGGGTATATGTTCACATTTTCCATAATCACCCTAGGGTCAAAATCACAACTCCGTCATAATCAAATATAAATACTGGATTTTGGTGTAAGGGAAATTATCTAACGGTGAATATCCTCTTCTTTTCTTAGTCCTGCAAAAATTTTCCAGCAACCTTGGTGAAGAACTTCGTGGCCTATTTATTTTACCACTCGCAATGACTCCACCATTGCACCACAATAATGTGTCCTCACCCCTTCGTGTGTCCTAACCGGTTAAACAGCCCCATTAACACCCCTTTTAGTGCTTCTAATTTGCCATTAATGCCATAAACAAACTTGGTCACTCTTTGCCTTCCCTAGGCCGTTACAATCGGCCTCTACGGTTGGAAATGAAAAACTCTTGAAACTCCGTGCAAAACTTTTAAGGTATTTGAATTTGTTGTATTCCATGTTGAATTATCTATTGCAACATTTTTTGAGATTCCTTCTTTTCTTGATCAGCAATATTTACTCATAGGAATAGGAATGAGCTGAAAATTGTCGACAAATCATTTTCTTATATGAATAGTTAAGATGTGGACATTCTAGAATCTTTCCGTAACCATATCTATTCTAATTACTTATAATTTGATTAAATCAACTTAAATAGTTTAAGTTAGCAGCTCATACTAACATTTAAGAAGGTCGATTCATTTTGGCAAATCTGACATATGCTATGCGTGACATGTTATTAAAAATTTAGAATTTTTATAAGAAAATTAATTCATCGTGTCAAACAAAGCCCTTTATAAGGTTTTTACGTATTTAAATTTTTATGTATAAATAATGATTCTGTTACCACAATAATTCTAACCGCATCTGCAATTTACGGCCGGAGAGTCCGTCTAGTAACCAGTGTCACTAATTGTGGGAAATTGTGAAATTCTATTCAGAATAAAAAAAAATTGAAATGATTTTAAATAATTCCCAACAAAAAAATAAATTAATAAAGATTTAACTGAAAAATGATTGGAAAATCACTGAAATCAAATGTGCATGGTGATTAAGAAAATGTTTGAAGTTATCTGCATATATTACTGAAGCTACCCCATCAATCAGTGATCCATTATGGATCTTAGATTTATTTCACCTGGGAAAAAAAATGAGATGCAATAATATTTTTTGATTGTTTATTTAAAAAAAAATGGATGAGAGATAATTGTAACAATTCATTGTAGTTTCCAATAGTAATATTTTTATGCATTTTTTCCTTTTTAACAAAATTTAAAGACAATGAAACTATTCTTTTTTAATTGATAAACAGGGAAATGAGATAAATGCTAGTTTTTCATTCATGTTAATTTTTCAGGTTGGTTCATTTTGTTGGGCAACTGACACTGTCACGAAAGGTATAGCAAATCTTGACGTTGTGGATCATTCCTGTTCTGGTGACTGGAAATAATTCTTTCCCACATTTTGTGGCTCCTTCTTGCTTCATTTATTTATTTATTTATTTATTTTTTTGTGTATTCCCTGATCACATTTGGAGTTGCACTGTGGGAGAATTTTGTTTGTGATTTAAGACGAACAAAATAGCACTTAAAGTGCCTTTTTAAAAAAATTATTATGGGTTGCCTGAGACAAATGTAGTATTTGTGTACGTAATCAATATGCAATAGACAATATGCCATGCATAGCGGATACACACCACGCACACATATTCCTCACACTTTTGTGGTTATATTGATTTATAAGTTCTCAAATTCATAACCAATCATAACATAATTATAATAAATACACGAGCATTCATCATTCATTAGTTAAATTAGTAATGTCAATTGGTACACGTAGTGTAAAACATACTGCTCCGTTCACAAAACCCATCAAACGTCCCTCGTTTAGAGAATTGTGAAATTAATTTGTCTTGAATTTTTATTTCTAAGCAAACATGAATTAGCTCGGCTGCATTACAAATTTCCCCACGTGGAAAGACAAATTAATCCCTCTCCCAACCTAGAAGAAGCAAATAGAGAGGTAGCCTTTGGTAGAGTAATTGCTTTCCTTCACTGGCCACGCATTCCGCCAATGAATGGATAAGATGTTTCCCTAATTTACTGCCCTCGTATCTATAACTCAACGTCTCATAAATCTCGCCCACACTTCTCAAGTAAAAACTTGGGACCAATGTAATAACTGTTATTTCAGGGCATGAGTGGATACTTGTAACTTGAAAGATGTTAGTCTGTAAAATCATATTTAAAATTCGATTCGTTTCTCGTTGGGAAAAGGCATTTATAAAATTTCATCACCCGATTAAAGCGAAAGCATCTTTCTTCCCTGGTTTCGTATTCAAGAGATAAATCCGCCAACTTCTCTTACAGTGCTTTTAGTGTCGAAGGATTTAAAGAAGCATCCTAATGAATCTATTGCACTTGTTTGGTTGAAAATACACTTCGAACTCTTCACTTTTTATTTTAAATTATAGTTTTAGTAAGTGTGATGGATTTAAAATTCATTTATTTTATAATAATTTGAAATCGCATCAAATCTTCATTAAATCCAAATATCTCTGGCTCTATTCTTTTTCAAATAATATTTTTTGGTTTTACTAGAGAGCACAGAATAAACATGTTTAGATGGATGGTCGTATGGAGGCTTCGTACTTGAAATGACAAGTAATGGAAGGATCGAGTGTTGCAAGATCATAATCAATGGTTTGTATCAATAATGAAAAGACAAATTTATAATTAGACCAAGTCTTGGGGTATAGATAAAATTAAGGTTTTGCATACTAATGTGGATTTATTTTACCTAGTTTCGGTGTTTACTTCGGTACAAGAGGTTGGCTTCAGTGAAGTGCCAAGCGCGAAATTTGGAGGGCGTGAATTTCACTTTAAACATACCCAACCCAAACTACATACACTATTAAGCAAATTGATCCATCAGTTGAAGAAAAGTAATTTTTGTTTAATTTTTTTATATTTCAATCGTATTGATGAAATTTTTAAGTTCATGTTTAAATATTTATAATTTAAAATTTTATGACCCATTGAAAAACAACATTTTGTTCTACTCTACACACCTACGCATGTTGACGTCATGCAGGTCCCTTTTTGTTAAAACTTTTTTAAGAATCTCTTGAAAATATTAATTAGTGAGGTTTATTCATGAAATTAAACATGAAATAAATTTAATAAATGGGCATTACTACTTTGTCTAGTAAAATAGCTACAAAAATAGTATGCAATAACGAAAAGAAAAGAACAAGTAATTTCTCACGTATCACATCATAAATGAGTACACACAAGTTTAAGGCTCTAAGTAAAAAGTAAATGAATTAGGATCTATACAATTAAGCTACCGCTATAATTATATTATCTTATATACAACATCATTTTCTCAAGTCAAGGAACATATATATGGAGCATATATATTAATCATTTCCAACTTATTACAAAGGCAATCAACTTGAATCCCATTCAAATTCATTGTAATGAGGTCTCCTAATTGTTCTCCATCTTCACAAATCCAGTAGAAATCATATTTTGCTATATTTTCTCACAAGCAAAATATCAACTTATTTCAATGTGTTTAGTCTTTTCATGGAACGTAGGATTCGATGTAATATGAAAGAATAATTTGGTTGTCACACTACAATCTTGAGGGTAATGATGATTTGAAACCTGTTTCTATTAGATTAATATATCCGCATTGTCTCATATGTTACATGTACCACAACTCTATATTCGAACTTTGCACTAAACTACAAGACTACATTTTGTTTTTTATTTTTCCATAAGATTTCTCCAACAAATACAAAATCTCCTTATGTAGACCTCCAATCTTAGTTAGATGCTGCCCATTCAACATCTAAAAGATATTGAATCTTATTATGACCATGATCATTGTAGAAGATACTTAACCAAAATCTCCATTTACATAGCCAAAATTTGCTACCCAATAAAGCATATGTTGGATGAGTCAACATAAGATAATTTAGCTTTTCAACCAATTTATGATATTTCTCAAGATTTTTGAACATTTCTTCTTCTTTTGTGAGTTAAGAGTCGAGGAACCATTGGAGTATCATATAGTTTAGCCCTGATATTTCCATTTTTGATAACAAGTCAAACAAATATTTTTGTTGAAAAAGAAAGATCCATTTCTTACTGCTTGCTTCCTCAATACATGAAACATATTTCAACACTCCAAAACCATTTGTTTGTAACTAACTATGGAAAGAACATTTAAGATTTAAATAACTTGCAACATCATTACTAGAAATGGAAATATTGTCTATATACACTAATAACAAAGTAACGTCAGTTTTAGACTTCATGTAATATTCAATTTACGTTTTTGTAGTATAAACTTCTCAACTACTTGGTTGAACTTTCCAAACCTGGAACGAAGACTCTACTTCAATTTGAAAAAAGATTTTCAAAGGCAATGAACTTTCCCAAAGTTCTCTTAAGTAACAAATCTAGAATGTTGCTCCATATAAACTTCTTTTAGTAAAAATGCATTCTTAATATCCAACTAATGCAAAATTCACCTGATAGTAGTTGTCAACGCAATGAATAACTTGATTGATTTTAATTTAGCCACCAAGGAAAAAGTATTAGAGCAATCCTCTCCATAGATTTGAGCATATTTTTTTGCAACAAGACAAGCTTTAATCTAGAAATCATTCCATCAGAATGTAACTTAATTGTAAGGACTCATTTACACCCAACAACCTTCTTTCCTATAGGTAAGTTTATTAAGTCCCATGAATAAATTTTGTCTAGAACATTCATCTCATCTGTCATGGCATTGCACCATCTAGAATAAGATAAAGTTTTATGGACACATTTAGGAATTAAGATAGAGTTAAGACATGCAATAAAAGAACAAGACAAGGTTGGTTTATTATAAGACATTAAGGAAGAGATAAAATAAATACATTGATGCTTATCTTCAGAAAAAGCGATGGGGAGATCATCATCATTACTTGTAACTATTCTTATGTTAGAGAAATTGATTTAGGACATGCATTAAGAGAATTTTGTCTTTGAAAATATACTTTAAGTGATGGAGGCTTTGGAGGAACTAACATAGAGGGTGTGATAGTATAAATCAACAAATTATCATTCTTGCCCTACCTTGCTCGAGTAATAGATGAAGAAAAGGGTGTGCTTTCAAGAAAAGTGACATTTACTAACATAAGTTACCCATCAAGAATGGGATTCTAGCATTTGTACCATTTTTAACTCAAGAGTGAACGGAAAAAAAGAACTTCAATGATTTTATATACAAGTTATACGAGGGCTAGTATTCCAAACAAAGCAAGTGCAATAAAATGTCATAGATTCAATTGGAACAAAAAGTCTTAGATGGAAAAGGCGAAGAGTAAGGGGCATTTGATTAATTAAAAAACATATTTTAGATACTACGTTAGCCCAAAAATGTTTAGGTACATGCATTTGGAATAGCAAAGACTAGTTTATTTCCAACAGTGTCTATTTTCTCTTAGCTACCCTATGTTCAAATAGTGTATCAACACAAGAAAATTGATGAATGAAGCTATTTTAAAGCTTGGAAGACTAAAAAAGTTTATACAAGTTTTCTTTGAAATTGTCACTTTTTAAGGTTTGTACAGATACATTAAATTGACTCATAGCCTCAACATAAAATGGCATGAAAATGATATTAAAAAAAAAACCAAATGATTTTTCATTCAATTTAACCAAGACATACCACAATAATCATCAACAAAAGTAACAAACTACTCAAATTCAATTTTAAAAATAGTTGAACATGGACCCCAAACTCCAAAATGAACCAATTCAAATGGAGCACTTGCTTTTTTATTTCATCTAGAATTCTAATTAATACAATGGTGTTTATCAGACCAACATGACTCACAACCTAATGAAGATAATTATTGAAATTGAGGACATGATTTCTTTAACAAAAGTAAAGAAGGATAACCCAATTAGCAGTGTACTCTCAAGGAGGTCACCACTTCAATAAATACTTCAAGCTTTGGCAACTATTTCTTAAAAATGTACAAGTCTATAGATTCATGTCCTTCACTAATAACCTTTTTCATTATAAAATTCTATAACAATCAATGATCAAGAAAAAATGAGATGCAGTAGTTTAGTGCATGAAGAAGTTTACTCATAAAGATTATGTTAAAAGGCAATCCAAGCAAACTTAGGGCAAATGACAAAAGGATTGATGGAGTTAGTGTAATTGTCCCAAACCCAAAAAATCTGGAGGTTGCCCCCATTGGCTAAGATAACACTAGATGCATGTTTTATGATTGAAATATAGAAAACAAACTTCCATTACTTGTCATGTGGTCTATAGTCTTAAAATCCGTTATCCACTCGAATGATGAAGAAACAAGATATATATTTGGTTACCTAATTCAACAATAGCAATGACAAGAGAAGATGAAAACTTTAGTAACTCTTAGTATTGAGAGAACTTAGCATATTCATCTACCAAATTTACTCTAGTATATTATTAATAGATGCAATATGTTTAGATTGAGTCCTCTTATTCTTATACTATAGTTTCTTACATTCACACTTAATATGCCTTGGCTTATGATGATAATGTCCCACGATTACTTTTGAATTATATTCCCATGTGTCTATCACCCTCCTGTTACTTATGTGTGATTGTCTTCCAGATTCAGACTCTTTATTCTTACTAAGAAGTGCACTACTGAGGTGGGTACATTCGGAGTTCTCCACACAAAATATCTTAGTATGGACAATTTCAAATTTGACAGTCTCAAATTTAGGAGGAAGTCTAAGCCAAAAAGCTCATAATAGTCATATGTTCTTCTTGTTCTCGTTATACTTTTCCATTCAAGTTAAAAAATAATAATGTGTTGAGTTCTTCATAGGTCTTCTTGAAATCCGTGAAGTGGCTTGTAAGAGACCTACTTGATTTCTCTTCGCAATAGAAGGCTCTGCAACTCACAAATATAGGCTATGTTTGGGAGAGGGGTTTTTGTTTAGGATAATATTTAGTAAAAGTTGTATTAAGATAATTAATATATTTTTAAAAAAAGTTTTAATAAGATGAATTGTATAATTTATTTGCATATATCTATAAAATATATAATGGTGATTGGATAATGTGATAATTTATGAAAATAATAATTATATTATAAGATATAAATAAAAATAAATATGAGTATTTATGTGAGATATATATATATATATATAAGTATTGATTTGATTATAAATAGACATAAGGATTGAAAAATAATTAATTAGTTATATATATATCAGAGAGGAAAATTTTAAATTTGAATTTAAATAAAAATATTGTTGAATGGTATGTTTGGTAGAGTGAAATTTGATGGGTTGTTTTGTAGTTGAAAGTTGGGTTCCAAACACAACCATATGACATAATTCTAAATAATCCATCAAATCCTTAACAAAATCACTACAATTAATCTAACCAATCACCTCACTATCAATGTAGTTTTGCATTTGCAAGAATAACCGAGCATCTTCTCTAAGCTATGTCTATTTAAAATCATCTTAGGGAGATCTTCAATAAAGTGATCATTCTTGTCAATATTTGCAAATAAAATATGAATGTTTAACTCCACTCCAAATAATTGGTGCCATTAAGTTTTTGTTTATTTACTTTTGATATTACTGGAACAGCATCTAAAACAATTTTCTATTTTTGCTCAAAAATAATTGTTCAATTATAAATGACGAATATTACATAACCAAACTACAGATATGTGCTATAAAGATTTTGGCAAACACAACAGAGTTGGCTGAAGTAAACTTCTAGCGTCGGATTCTCGTGATTGGCCATTTGACTAACAAGGATTTTTCTTAAGTAGGCAGTACCCTAAGTAGTGATCCAAATTTTGACTCTGACTCAAACCCCAATCTATTTGTTTTTTATAATTACAAACGAGAATCTCTTACATATTGAGCTCTAATGCCATATAAATAATAAAGATAGTAACAGGGACAAGTGACACGTAGAGGTATAAATGAGACAAGGGCTGGAGTGAAGTTGCTACGGAGGTGGGGGGGGGGAGGGGGGCGGGGGTGAGTTTTTTCCCCTACTTTAAATCGGGTAGGAGATTAGGGAACTTCTCCCTGCCCTATTTCTGCTTTAAATAAATAAATAAATAAATTATTTTTTATTTATATTTGTATATTTAAAAAAATAAATTATATATGAAGTTATGTAATTATTTTAATTTTATATTCGATTATTTTTTAATATTTTTGTTTTCCTTCCCTTTCAATTTATTTTTATTTATATTTTATCTCAAATTTTCCTTCTTTGTAATCTCTTTTAATATTTTTTATTATTATACTTTCAATATTAAATTATGTTATTTTTATTGTTTAAAACACAGAAACATTATAATATGTAAATAACTTCGTGTATACTATAAAAGTGTGAGAAATTTATTTATCAAAATAAATTACAAGTTAATGCTTAATTATGTATAATGTGTAGTGATTAATTTTGTATATTATTTTGCACGTGGTTAATTTAAAAATTAGTTAATCTAAATTATTGTTTGATCGTTATGATGCAAAAAATTATTTGCTTTTATATATTAATGTTTTTTATATTAATTATGATATGCGCTTCTTTTGTTTATTATTTTTTTTATATTAGTTAATATCTCTTAATTTTGATAATAGAAACAAGTAGAATTAATTTTTAAAAAAATTAATTTTTTAAATAAAAATAAATATTTTTCTTTTCTCAACTAGGCATCACGGGAGATCGAGATATGAGTGGAAGAAACAATGGTGGGGAATGGGAGTGGGGGGAATATTTTATAGCAGAACGGGGGATGGGGGAGCAACCCCAGCCCCACCCCATTACCATCTCTAATAAACAAAAAAGAAGTATAATTTTGAAGTTGATGACATTGTTAATAAATACATGGACATATGCACAAGTCTGAAGCCCTAAATAAAGAAAGGGAATAAATTAGGATTCAATATTTAATCTTTAGGATCCCCACAGTGACACCACTAATATAATTATGCTATGTTACATACAACAAGATATACAGAAATTAAAAATTGAGTCGTGAATAGGATGATCATTCTCATACTTGATTTTATTCCTACTATTACTATAAGTTTTTATAAAGAATCTTTATTCCTTGAAGAATTACTATTTTTAAAGGAACAGTCCTTCCACTGGACCCTCTTGTCTTATCTATTTCCATTATGTTAGGAATGGATTATTTTTAAACTATTGAAATAATTTAATTATTTTTTAGATTTGCGAGATGTGCATTAATAAATATTATATGTTGTTATTATTATTATTATTATTAAATATTTAAACAATCATATATAAAAATATGAATACATATGAATTACACAGTTACCCATTAAATAAAATAAGTACATATACATTAATAATACGTACATACTATCTTATTTCATTTATAGTATTACTAGAATATTTGCTAAATACATAAAATGTTTATTCATACATATGGATTCAGGCACACACGTACATGCCTAAAGAATGATATATAATTCCATATAATTTGATATGTATTATATGAATATATTGAACTAATTTCTAATTGTAATATAAATATTTTTAATATAGTATACATTGATATAGTTAACATATAAATATATATTGCATCATAAGTGCTCAATATATTATTTGTAATGGTTAATATGAGTATATCAATTTATATATCTACTGTTTCACATAATAAATATCTATAAAATGTTAAAAATTGTAAAAAATATATTTTTTACAATAAATAAATTAAATAGCATTATTTTAACATGCAGTAACATCGATTACGTATGCCAGTCAAATATCTACTTTGTGTGTGTGTGTGTAATTTTTCTATATAAGATAAATATTATAGTATGATAGTGTTATATTAATATCAAATGTTGATTAAATATCTAAATAAATATGAAGTATAAAAATATAATAATTAATCCAAGATTTTGAAATAATATTTTTCTTAAAAATTTATTTCAATTAATACTATTTATTTTTAATTAACAACCATAGATAGAAAATTAATTAATAAAATGACAAATAAATTGATTTTTTTTTCTTGCTAGTATTTCTTGCGCACGCCAAGCTTGGGAGTTATTAAACTACCTTGTTTATTTTCTATTTTATTTTCTCGCTAAATTCATTTTGTTCAAGTATTATTCCATTCGAACACACTAACCGTGTGCAATCATAAAACATTAAAAGTGGTCCATGCACACAACCATACATACGTGGCCTAGCTGAAATAGATTCTCGTACCCATTTGTCCTTTTATTTTGTTGCAAATGCCCAATACCCATATATGTCCTTTATTTTTCATTTTTTAGCAAAAGAAGAGCAAAAATATCTTTTAAAGTGGGCACAAAAATACATGTTATCTATCAACTGTATGTGTCATCTATCCTCTGTCAAACAAAATTAAAATCGATTTATCTCTTCTGAACAATTTGAATGTTTACAATGAAAAGGAAAAATACAATATCTAGAACCCATAATAGCACAAAGGCCGAATAAAGTAATACGACCTGCATGTAACGTTGCGACCCATAAAAAGCCCACTAATCATGCTCACAAAACCCACCCGCCCCCAACTAAAATGGGCCCTGGTTGGGTGGCGATCCTTTGGGTTCTGGACCGGGTCGGGTGCCAGTAGGCTTAGCAGCTGCCTAATTAGGGTAACGGTGGACCTGACTCGCATTTCAGTATCCGATCGGGTTGGCGCTTGCACCTACGATCTGGGCAGGAGCCATGGCCAATTCTGTAAGAATCGCCGCCGCTCAGATGACCTCCGTCAACGACCTCTCCGCCAACTTCGCCATCTGCTCTCGCCTCGTTAAGGAAGCGGTTACAGCTGGCGCGAAATTGCTCTGTTTTCCGGAGAATTTCTCCTATGTAGGTGCAAAAACCGGCGACAGTCTCGCGATCGCCGAGCCATTGGACGGTCCAATTATGCAGAAATATTGCTCCCTGGCAAGGGAGTCAAGCATCTGGCTGTCGCTTGGAGGGTTTCAAGAAAAGGGATCGGACGATACGCACTTGCGCAACACCCATGTGTTGGTCGACGATTCAGGGAATATCGTAAGCACCTGCCGGAAGATGCATTTGTTCGACGTCGACGTGCCAGGCGGAGCGGTGTACAAGGAGAGCAGCTTTACCGAAGCAGGTGAAGAAATCGTCGCGGTGGATAGCCCGTTCGGGCGCCTGGGCCTGACCGTCTGCTACGATTTGAGATTCCCGGACCTTTATCAGCACCTGAGGTTCCACCGCGGCGCGCAGGTGTTGTTGGTGCCGGCCGCTTTCACGAAGGTGACGGGAGAGGCGCACTGGGAGGTTCTGCTCCGCGCGCGTGCTATCGAAACTCAGTGTTATGTCATAGCTGCCGCGCAATCTGGGAAGCATAGCGAGAACCGAGAAAGCTACGGAGAGACGTTGATCATTGATCCATGGGGTGCGGTGGTTGGCCGGCTGCCGGATCGACTCTCGACTGGCATTGCTGTTGCGGATATTGATTTTTCACTGATTGAGTCGGTTAGATCGAAGATGCCGATCTCTCAGCACCGCAAGCCAGATGAGTTTTGGAGATCAGCGTCGGCTTCTTTGTGAATTATTCTTGTGGGTTGACATCTATCTGCGGCTGCTCTCGTTCACCAGTCCGGCAACTCTTTAATGCCATTTCTTTTGTTTTTGCATTTGTATTATGTTATATATAATATGGCATATGATAAATAAGCAGCAATAAATTTGGATTCCGACTTCAATTTTTGGGTCACTACTTAAATTTACCTATAAGCCATTGGCTGATTTAGTGACAGTCCAGTCAAACAAATCATTGATCTCGAAGTCCGATAGAGTTGCAGTCACCTCGATTTCAATACGTGGGAGTCTCTAGTCTATACACAGACTTGGACGTTTGAATAAATGAATGTTTCTAGTATTACACATCTCCCAATCGCTATTTTCTCTTGCGCTTATCGGTGTTGGATTTAAGAACAGAAGATGAAATGCATACGTCAGAGATACTCAAAACAAACATGAACAATTTTCCACCCATCACACGTGTCTTCTCTTCTACGTATACTATGAATGCAAAAGAAACTAGCATCTCTCTTCATCCAACGAAAGACAGAGAAATCCCACTTGTATAAACTGAGCCCAACCGGAAACAGCCCTTGAATCTCCTCTGCTTCAGAGGCATCAGGTTCCAAGAATTAACCCGTAAATTTTCCAGCAAAGACGAAGTGGGCTTCATCTGATTACCGGTGAGATTAGGAAGAAGGACACAATATACAATCATGACAACTTTTAAACCACGACGGTTTGACCAGTAAATCCATCCTGGAGATGCAGAGAGCCGTCTTTCATCAGATTAAGGCTCAAGCTTTTGAATCGTTCTCTTGAATACTGTCGCGAGGCCTTTCTCCAGTCGGTTCCAGTTTTCATCATTGCCACGAACTCATCATAACTAATTTGCCCATCCTGAGAGAACTAGAGATATAATGAGAGACAGAAAGAAGAGCTAACTGGAAAAACGTGTCCAAGGCAAGTTTGAAGAGTGTTATTCAAACCTTGTCGGTGTCAACTTCTCGCATAATGTCGTTGAGCACATCAAGATCAGTTTCGCCGGACTCATCCGCTAAAGCTTCGCGTAGTTCATCAAGTTCAATATACCCACTCTCATTTTTGTCAAAGAACTTAAAGGCTTTGCGGAAATGCTCGTCATTCTCCATCCTCTGTAAGTGGATAGTGACTGCAACAAACTCTCCATAATCCAAAACGCCATTTCCATCAACATCGGCCTGTTACACAAGGAAATAACATATTTGTATTATGTGTGCAGATGAAAAATATTTTCGCGAGGCCATATAGATATATTGAACTTTTTAAGGTTGAACAATTTCGATGTAATATATTGTTTAATTCAACTTGTATTTCAAATACTTAGGCTAACGAAAGTTCTATTTATTTATTTTATGATGAGAAGGAGCAAAACTTCCAAAGGTTTATAATGGATGTACAAATTAGAATCAGCCAACTGGAAGCACAGGTTTAAAATTTTAGTAACCTTATTGCAACTTCCAGCATTCGAAAAACTTACAATTAGTGATTAGCAATTGCTGTGAAGAATCAGTAGCTCAACGAGGAAGTCTTTGGCTTATATTTTTATATACTTCTACGCTTATTCTTTCAATTGTCATAAACGAAAAAAATCAATCAATTTAACACACATATGCCAATCAGATTTTGAAGCTCGTACACAAGTGAATATAAAGGAGAATCGGGGAAAGCTGAATTTGAGATGCAATAATCTGGAAAAAAATTACTCAAAGTAACAGATTCCTTTCAATGTTGGCAAATAAGAGAAATAATGGAGTTGTCAGAGTAGCAAGCAGAAAATGAATATGAGTTCTTTCAATTATAAAGAACTGATATTTACCACATCCATCAGCAATTTTATCTCAGGCTCTGCTAGCTTCGAACCCACTTTTCGCAAACCAGCTTTTAGCTCCTCGTATGTTACCTTCCCATCATGGTCGGCATCCATCAATGAAAACATCTCCCTTATTACTTCTACCTCTTCAACAGACAAATGTTGCGCAATTACCTAGACAGTTATAAGTCATTAAGACGTGGAGTAAATCAATGAACTATTGAAAAATATTAGTCGGGGCCATCAATTGTACAAATACACATAGCAAGTTGTATTCCCATCAGTTATACTTCTTAAAACAAATTATAGTTGTAATGCATCAACTGCTAAGCTACTCTCGATTGCCAGTTACGCATCTTTCTATATAAAAAACATATTTTTATATAATAAAACCCTGGGAGAAATATTTTGTGTTTGCACTATGCAAAGACAACCACAAAACTACAACCATAGCAAAATTAATGCCAGATGCTTACCCGTAATGCTTTCTTCTTGAATCTGTTCATGACAGAGAATTGCTTGAGTCTTGCCCTCACAATATCTCCCAATGAAACATTCGGAGCCTTTTTTGCATTTTGTATCCATGGATGATCTAACCAAAAACAAAGGGAACGGACATGTTACAGCTGTTGTATAAACTAAAATGACACAAAATTGCACTTTCTTCATGTTTGCACTTTGCATGACTAGCACACTATGACATGTTCCCTACTGAATATTCGCAGATCTAGCAACCTGAAATATGTTCACGCCCCTAAAATATTTTGATCTTAGGTAGCAAAATTGCATTCAATAATGAAGCCAGACTGAATGCTCTAGTCCAAATAGTAAATACCAACTAGGCGACAAAATTCTCATTCATTTGTCGGAAAAGCGAAAATTTGTGATCCTAGCCCACATAAAAACTGCAGATCTTCGAAGCATGCTACCCGCCATCATTTGTAATCAAAGCATTCACATGCATGATGGATAACACGGGCACCACCACTCTCAATCAGCCCATACTTTTCAGGAATATGTCAATAGGAAAATATTAAACAAACGTACCAAGCACCTGCTGGGCTGTCAAACGCATTTTGGGGTCTGGCTGCAGCATCTGCCTAACAAGACTTTTTGCACTTTCAGAAATCTGCGGCCATGGCTCCCTCTCAAAATCAAGCACTCCTCTTAAAATAGCAAGTGCAACACCCTGTTCAGTTTCTGCAGCAAGAATTGCAACGAAATATATTCAAACCAGAGATAATTTAAATTCGATATAAACCGCAAAAACCAAAACCATAAAATGACTGAAAAAACGGGGTACCAGCCCAAAACGGAGGAACCCCGCACAACAAAATATAAAGAATCACGCCAGCACTCCAAATATCGACTTCAGGTCCATACTTTCGCTTCAGAACCTCTGGTGCCATATAGAATGGACTTCCCACAATCTCAGAGAACTTTTCGCCTGATCAATTATTGTAATCTTTTGTTAATTAATTAGCAGACTAATCGTAATCGACTGAGAAAAGAGACAATATATCTAAAATAAACAGTCCTCTTATTCAACAAATGAATTAGAAATACACATCTTAAAGTATAGCTTAATCCCGAACCAGTAACCCAATTGCAGAAAAAAGAAAAAAAACGAGCAAGAGATGAATTGAAAAGAAACGTTAATTTCTAAAAATCTAACAACGAGAAGGCTTGTGCCAAATATATATATATATTTGGAACACCTAACTAAAAACTCAAAATCCTGGCTAAGCCCAAATCAAAACTCAAGTTTTAAGCCTTACTTCAAAAGTAAAAATTTCAAACGAAAACACGTAAAAGCAGAACACATTCAAATGAAAACACGTAAAAGCAGAACTCAAATTCTCGTAATCACGAATTTTGATCACATATACATACCAGGCTTGAAAAACACGGACAATCCAAAATCAATGGCCTTGAGCGCCGAATTCTCCTTCTTATTAGAGAAAAGAAAATTCTCAGGCTTCAAATCCCTATGCATAACTCCATGCTGATGACAAATCCTCACCACCTCGGCAACCGTTTTCGCCACACCAGCCGCCGCCCTCTCGCTATAATGCCCACGTGCCACTATTCTATCAAAAAGCTCTCCACCTTCGCACAGCTCCATCACCAAATGCACCGCCTCGTTATCCTCATATGTGGCACGTAGCTTCACGATGTTCGGATGCTCCGGAAGGCTCGACATAATCGCCACCTCCCGGCGGACGTCGTCGATATCCACTTCCGTGCGCAGTTTTCTCTTGGAGATTGACTTGCACGCAAAGGCCTCACGCGTCTCGCGGTCGGTGCAGAGATAGGTAATTCCAAATTCGCCGCGGCCGAGCTCGCGGCCGAGTACATACTTATCAGAGATTCTGGTCCGCTGAAAGACGTCTTTGAGCAAGTGAATCGGAGCAGGGGATAGAGAGTAGGGATTGGGGTAACGTTCGCGGGGTTTTTTGCGAGCTTTTGGGGTTCCTGGTCTTGAAGTTGGGGGATCCTTTTCTGAAGGTCTTACGCACGCGTTGCAATTTCCCATGTAGAAAAGTTACCGTGTGAAGAGGTAAAGGAACATATTCTGGCTGAACCGTCGTCAGTAGAGGTGGAGGAGGAGGAGGAGGGGAGGAGGAAGAAGAGGAGGCTGAGTTCACACAGAGAGGAGAAAACGCGGGGTCGGTGTCAGTATCAGTTAGAGGAAATTTTTTATGTTTGAAAAAAAAAACCAAGAAGGAAAATAGAAAGATATTTTATTATTTTAATTTAATATATTACTTCTCTCAGCACATATATTATATTGAATGAAATAGTAAAAAGCAAAGTATTATTTACTCTTATTTGAAATTGATATTATACTTTGTACTGCAGAATGACTGTATTCAATTTTCACTATAAAAAAAATCTTATTTGTTTAAGTTCAATCTTGTTTTATTTTATTACATTGGATGGAGAGAGAGAGAGAGAGAGAGAGAGATTGTTTGAAAAATTGAAGGGTGAATTTGTCTTTTTGATTGAGTGACAGTATGAAAAACCAACAGGAGTTGGTGGTAATAATGGTATTTTGGCTTCGCCAGTTTGGCGGTAATTGATAGATTTGGAGGGAGGTACATCTCAATCTAGGCTTGCCAAACACGGACTTAAGACTTTCACCGCTTCATTTCTCAGCAATGATATATTTAATACGTGTGAGCGCGCGCGCGTTTGCTTTTATTATATTTATTTACTATATTTTTGCAATCAATAAAAGTCGCGTACGAGACATCAATTTAAAGAGTAAATTCACTAGCTTAACGGAAAATCTTTTACATTGTCATTGAGGAATATCTTTTATTTATAAACATAAAATTTTAAATGAGAATTGATTCAAATAGTGAATTGACATGAAGTTCGAAATTGAAAAATATGTAAATGCTATAAATTTTAAAAATTAATTTGGGAAGTGGAGAGATACATTAATAATCACACTCCTTTGCATTAGCATTCTTTACATTTTATATTTTTAATTTGTTCCCTCCATTTTCATTTGATTACTTTCTAATTTTAATTTATTTTTTTTAAAATTTGTTATTTCTTTTATATATTTTTATTACATCATATACTTATATATTAAGTTTAAAAACATGATTTTGATTACATAATGCGAAATTATTACATGAACTCGTTTTAATATTTTTTCTTTCATTCTCCGTTCTCTGTTAATAAAATTATGTAACATTTTCTCTTATATTTTGTATATATTACTTTTTTTTTATCTTTTTTAAATTGTAAACCAAATTTATTTTTATTATAATTTATTACTATATATAAAATATTATAATTTATTAAAAAAATCTACGCATGTGCTGTCATAACTAGTTTCAATTGCTCATGTAAATTAGTCATCATATACTAAATTAAAGTATAAGTGAACTTTTTAGATTCTAGCCAGGATTGTCTCAGTTATAAGCTTCATTTTTTAAACGTGGTTGCCATCCATATTACTTACAATTATATATGGTGATAAGTGTAATATGTTATATCATATATTATCTATATATACTATGTTATTATTTAAATAAAGCTTTTTAATTGTTCAACATAAAATTCTACTTTAAGTTCTTTTATTTCGTTATCCTTTTCTATGTCTCTTTTCTCTTTTGTAGTATCTAACTACTTTTATTTATATTTTATTATCAAAAATTTTCTCTTTCCAAATTATTTGATTTTTCTTTATTTTGTTATTTTTTGATCCCTTTAACCCATATTTGTACTATATTATTTAAACAAATATGAATTTTTGTTACACAATAAAAAAAATTATACGATAATCTTTATTTAATTCTCTTATTTTTCTCCATCATTTTTCCTCCGTCCTTTTTTACTTATCATTTTATTTGTGTTTTTTTTTTCAAATTTTCTCTTTTTTGTAAATTCTTTTGATTTTTTATATTTTTTATTTATAAAAAATAATGCTTCTTAAAATAATTATGTATATTATTTAAAATATAATAGTTTTATAATTTACATGTAATTTTGTACAAGCATGAGCGCACTCTTACTAGTGAACTATATATCATATTACAATATGTGATAGTATGGGGGTTGGTTGACTGTGATTGCTCAATTTTTCTCACTCTTTTTTTAAAAAATTTTTTATTTTCTTTTTGAATTTATGGAACATATATTATTTTTTATTATATTGTTTCATAGTTATGAAATTTGAACTTTGCCACTCTTTTATTTCAAGGATTTTTTAATCTATTTTCTATGCTTTAATAATAGATAATTTATCTCTCTAGTGATTTATAGAAAATTACTTTTATTATTTTATTGATATTATATAATCAATGTTCATAAATTAAAAAAAAATTACATTTGAATATAAAATTTAGAGTGAGCTCTTTATTGCAATTTAAATAATTTAACCTATTTTTTAAAAATAAATGCATAAATGTTGGCTAAAATTTTGAATTATTAGAATTTTAATTTTTTATTCTTTAAACTTGTTTTATTCATATGTATTCAACCAAAAACATGAAATTTAGAATATTAAATTTTTAATTTTAATTTTCAGTAGACGGGCGTCAATTAAGAAATGACAAAAGTTTAAAGGATTTGAAAACCAAAAGATAAAAAATATGAAAGAAATTATTTCAGTGGTTGTCGATATCTAATTTAGCGTACTAATTTATCTAATTAAATTTATAAATTTTAGTTGACAAACAACTTCAATGAATTAGGAAATCACACAAGCAAAGGAAAAAGGACATGAAAAAGAACAAAAGTTTTCGTACAAAAATAATAGGAAATGTTACGGCAAAAAAAAAAAAGGATAAAAGATAATATTTTGTACAAAAACATAAGAGAATTGCAAAAGTTAGCATTATTAAAAAAAAAGTACAATATGAAACTTTAATTAGTTAGAATGTATTTCATTTAACAAATTAAATTCATTAATGAATGAATAAAGAAAAGAAACACACACTCAAGCAATGAAATTAAGGATTACCGTGAATTAAAATGGATTAAATGAAAAAAGATTGTCATTAAATTAGCAGTTTAAATTAATTTATTCATCAAATGAAAATAAATTTGTCATTAAGCTACAATGAAACAGAATTTTCAAAAATAAGAAACTTAGTAGAAAATGAAAATATATACCATTTGAATTTTTTTTTAAAAAAATATGAATTCTCAAAATTTGAGATTTTTCAAGTTAACACATTAAATTTATCTAATTAAATTCATTAAGTTTTTTATCATTAAACCAGCATGAATGTATAAATTTTACAAGTTAATAAAAAGAAAAACGGAAAGATAACGTATAAAAGGATACAATATTGAACTAAAATCTAATGCATATTCAACTAGCTTCAATGTTGTTTATTTGACTAAGTAAATCTATTGGTAATTCATTTGTTAAAGCAAAATGAATTAAAATTTTCAAAAACAAAATAAGAGATTTGACAAAATAGAAAAATATAAATTTTGGGTTTTTGTTTGAATACAACTATCATCAAAATGTTGGGATTTTTAAGTTTTTGAAAAAAAAAATGTATTCAGTTGACTTAGATACTAAAACTTATTAGTTTTAGTTGCCTCTAAACCTTAATGAATAAAAAAATTGCAATGTTACAGGCAAGAAATAAATAAAAGATAAAAAGAAAAATGATATGATTTTGAACTAAAATAAAATGTGATATATATTCAGTTAGTTTCAGTCTTGCTTATTTATCTATTAAAATACATTAATAAGTTAGCCAACGAAACCAAAATGAATGTAAATTTTTAAAATATAAAATAGAAAACTAAAAATTTTAAAATATTATAAATTTTCAACTTGATAATACTGCGCATGGCACAGGTTGTAAGCTAGTGTATGTGTGTTGCAAAAAAAAAAAAAATATATAGTTTTACTCTTGGTGGTGTTTTTAAACAATTTTCTAAAATTCAATATAATTATTTAACTTAAACTCTAAATTGATTTTTAGTTTTACAAAATTAAAGGGTGTAAAATTCAAATAATTTTGAAAATTAACTTTTTACAGAATTCGACTCGTTTAACATCACTAGTCAAAAATGAACACAAATCCTTATTCACATTTCACTTTCCTAATACAGAATGGGAGCAAAAATCAATCACCACACAATCAACTAGGACCAACAATTGTACATAAAAAATCATGTTTGCTTGTTGATTTTGCTTGCCAAGATTTTCCAAGTCTTCGTAATTAAGACACCAACCAACGACTAACATCATCTGTTCAAAAACCATTAATCTAGTGGACCTGGTTTTCGACAAATAGTAAGTTTATTGATGGAATAATAATTCAAAATAATATTCGATTTGGGTCATAATTATTTTATAAAGGGCAAATTCGTCAACTACAACGTAATCTAGATGGACAATAATATTATAAATGTCTTTAGGTTATACATATAACTAATTCAAAATAATTATTGGGTTCAAACAAAAAATAATTTCAATTATCAACAACTTGGAAAGGTTAAAAGTAAGAAATTGGGTGAAAAGTAACCAATTGCCCTTTTCGCCTGACGGTTTGGTCCAATTCCATTCAATGCCGTCTAAGAAATAAAAAGATTCTTAATTTCCAGTCTATAGCCAATTATTATCATAAAATTAATAATTTAGCCAAATCAATTTCACTATATATGTGTATGTATATATATAATTTTTTCTACATATATCTATCCCTATCATATGATATAATTAGGCATACATGTCTATTCAGTTTTTTAATACAGTCAACTCCTAGTTTGGTGGATTCTGCAGAAATAAAAATAAAAAGAACACACACTCGCAAACGAAAAATGCCCATCACTTGCATTTTCCCAACGCAGGATGACAAATCAAACAAATCCAACCACAGGTAAAAAGAACAAGCAACCTGACGTTGACCCTAGGATTATGTTTGGAACCCGATTTCATTTTTAAAGCATCATCTTAGATTTTATTCTACCAAATGTATAATTTAATAAATTTTTATCTATATTTAAATTTATATTTTTACTCTCTTAAATATATAATTAATTAAATATTTTTTAATCATTACATCTATTCACAATCACACACATATATATACACACACATCACATTTATATTCAAATTTATTTTATTTATACATTAAAATTTAATCATTATCCTATATGCTACCACTAATCCAACCATTAATGTATATTTTATATAAATATTCAAATAAATTATATTATTCATTGTATTAAAACATTCATTCTAATTCTAAACATATCACTTGTTGCAATGCACTTCTTACTAAATATCATCCCAGCAACAATCCCTCTCCCAAACATAGCAAAAAGGAGAGTATCCGTTGCTGAGTGACATTTAATTTCGACAGAGTTTTTAACAGTTTATTCACCTACTATTAATGGAATATCTTAATTACATACAAAACCCTTTATATGATTAATGTAATTCGAGTTGTTATATTACTATCTGTCCAAATTATGAACGTTATTATTGATTAATGGCCAATAATAAGAATTTTGTTTCCTCCACTGTGAGTCCACTCAGTGAGTTGAACGGTGGATGGGAGAGATCCTTCTCATCATCTTATGATTGACAAATAATTAGCACCATCTTCGTTGATTTTTAAGTATATATTACTATAAATGACGTCACGCAAATATATAGACTTCCTCTGATATGTAACAAGAAAATGAGTGGATGCTCCACTTTCAATTTATTTATTTATTAAAATTATTTAGTAAGGTTTTATATATTAAAATCCTTGGAATAATGTAGCTTAGATTTTTATTATTATTATTTTAAATAAAGCAGGCGGCGTGTAATTTGGTGTGGGTGATCAACTAATCAAGTGGTCAAGTAGGAGAATACGAAGTTGTGGAGTAGTTGACAATTGACATCCTATTAACCAAACCACCAACTTATGTGTGTATAGTCAACAAACATTATGATAATCTATTTGATTATGTGTTTTTTGTGATGGAAATTTCTTAACGAGTCATCGACCAAAAGCAAGCAAGAGGGTCATCAGTTCTTATCTCCAACCGTTGATTCGGACACCATTTGTAATAATTTCAACTCTGAAGACTAACCTGAGAATGACTTGTGGGCACAACATACATACCATGGATGCACATATCTGTACACAAAATGCTGACATGTTCATACAGTTTACGATTGAGTTGTAAGAATTTACTATTGTCCCCTCTTGGTAGTTATTTCAGGGAGTGATGGATTGGGATAGCTATTTCTTACATAGGCAGATTGGCAAATTTGGTCCGCACGACCATGCCTAGTTTTGTTACTTGGTGGAGGAAACTCTGCACGGAATGTTGCCATAGCCATTAATGATACAAGATGTGAGGCATAAATTGTTTCTTGAAAGATAAGTTAATGGGAAAGAGTTGATTATAAATGAAGTTAGGCGTAGCTTCATTAGTGGGAGAAATCGGGTGATACCCCTTGTCATAAAATTGGGTAAAAGGGCCATCTTCCTACGTTAAATTTCTTCAATCAATTAATGCAGGTAATACACAATGTTGTGGTTTCAAAAGAAATGAGGAGAACGATTATAGAGAAGGAGGTGATTTTAGTTAACAAATTGATAAGGTTCACTAGGAAAACAAATGTAAAGTGTCCAAAAAGAAACATAAAACAAGGAACACATAGTTTAAGTAGTTTGGGTCCAACACAAAAAAATTAGAGAATATACCAAAAGGTGGCAAATAAATGAATTGATTCAAATTTGGGAAGCAATGATAAAAGGGCCCCAAGATTCTTCATATATAATCTTTTCCATGTCATGGAAAAAGAGGCATGAAGGCGTTTAGAGCAATAAAAGTAGGGGAACAAAGGCCCATGATTTCTGTATTTCTTTGAGGGACATAGCCAATGATTTTTGCTTATGGGTTTGCCATTCAAAAAGCTAAAGAGCCTTTCTTACAACCTCTCATTCTCATGCCTCATGCCCAACTTATTCGGCCATACCATCAAAGGGGAAGAAATGGTAGCAAAATATTTGCTTTTACTCGTCCATGAAGCTGATCAAACCCTTAATATATCCACAATTTGAAAGTCCAGTTGACAACCATCATCTTTCAAAATCATACAGATTTATTATATCTCGTTCGATCATACCATTTTCACAACAGCAATTAAATTTTTTATTTTTTTCTCCTTAAAGAAATAGTCCTCCTTAGTTAACTGCACGCCTGGTTGGAGGTATAAATAAATGTCTGTGTCTGGGTGTGGGTGGGTGCATGATTTTTGGACTGTGCTCTTAGTGATGGCCCAAACCCGTAGATGGCATACGGGCAGGATACCCATTTTGTTGATCATTATTGAGTTTTTAACATACATAGTGTCCACAATATTTCCAGTTTTACTCGTATGGGACTATCCCCGGGTGCTAAGACCCACTGGGTTTAATGGTCATATCAGCATCGCACACTTTTTTTATATTAATTTTGTTACGTTAATGAAAACATAAATTTTTTTAATATACATACCTATAAGAAAAACAATTGTTTTATGATAAATTATTTTTGGTAATATCCATATCTCGTGCCAGGGCGAGATTATTCCTAATTAAGGGTGCAACATCACATCCCAAGTGGATAACATATATTTAAACGAGCTCAATCCAAGCCCAAATTGCAAAAAAGGGTTGATGTGAAAGATGGAGTCTAGCGATATGCTTTCAAGGTATTTGTGGGAGAGCACCTTTATCAATCACATACACAATTTTTCCTTTTTCTTCATTTCAACATATATTTTTTTTCTTCTTTACTATGTTTGGTTCACATTTTTTCAATATTTTCACCGTCCAAAAATGCATGTGCTTCATACATTCTGCATATTGGAAATAAAATTTCATTTGTTTTATATTTGCACTATTAAGATGGTGTTTGATTCGTATCATAGAATTGGATTCAAATTTAAAATTATTCATCTCGAGTTTAAAATGAAATCATTTGGTCCTGTATATTTATTTGGTACAATATGTAAAATATGAACTATTATTATAATTGATGTTTGGTTTGTTATCGATTTAAATTTATCTTTAACTTATGGAGTTAAAAAAAAATCAATTAAAAATAAACTTTGTGATTATAAATTATTTATAAAATTTTATTATGTTAAATAATAATTATAAATTTTTCAAAATTAAATAATATTAGAAAAACATCTATAAAGTATGTTAAGACTAAAGGCCCTAGTTTGGCTGTGCAAAGTTAATTTACATAATTGCCTTTCATTATATTAGTAGTAGTGTAGCTACTTTGAGTGTCCTAATATCAAGCTGACTTCCTAAATAAATTTAAAAAATTTAATATTTTTCTTTTCTCTCTCTTTTTTTTATCTTTGTTGATTTTTTTATCTCTTCAACAATTATTTTCTTATAAAAGTTTTAATGCATTGAGTGCACAACGCCTACGATAATAAGTTTTTAGTTTCAGAGCAACTCTCTAGAATAGTTCTATTTTTATTTCATTTTTCTTTTCTCTTTTTTCTCAAAATCTTTTTATCTCTTTAATAAATATTTTTCTTTTAATAAAATCTTTTATGAAATTTTAAAATTTGAGTATTATTATTTGAGAATTACCATTTAATAATGTTTAACGACTTTTTAAAATTATTGTACATGCATAGAGCGTGCAATTTTACTAATAAATACTAAAAAATTAAGTTGAAAGAGAAATAAAATAAAAAATAAATGTACATTACTGAAAAGGGATTTTTAAAAAATACAAAAAAAAATTGGTTAGTCTAAAGCTCTTGAATATAATGTAATAGTGTAGATAGTTTTCACAAAAAAAAAGGTCGAAGAAAAAAATGAAACAAAAATTAGCAAAATAAATTAATAAAAGGAGACAATTTTTTTTTTAAATAAGGTTGCTTTAGTAATTTTACATTTGAGTAAGTAAAGTGCATGCGTCATTTTTAATTATATAGTGCATGTATTACTATTTATTTAATTACCGAAAGTTTCATATTTTAAATAAGCTTTGGAATCAAACTTGGGGTTTATCTAAAATCCAACAGCTTAGTTGGAATTTGGTTAGTCTTAAATTTTTAAATACAATTCTCAAATTTCAATTTTCTTAGTAGTAATCTAAGTAGCAATTTAAATCGAGTTTGAGCTCAAATTTCTTTATTTGAAAACTCGCAAGCTGACTCGAAAGTTTTTTTTTTTAATTTAAAAATATTTTTATATTTTTATTTATCAAATATTTTCTACATTTAAATATGTTTGATAACTATCAAATTAATATATAATGAATAATGTAAAGTTTACTAAAATGTATATATAGTAAGTACTTAATTATGTAATAATAACAATGAGTACTTTTACCAAAACTAAAATAAGCTATATATCTAATTATATAAGTTATATATCTAACAAGAAAAATATTTATGGACATATACAATTATTATTATTAACTTTTTATATAATTTAATTTGTAAAATATCATTCGATCACTTAAATACAAAAATGATATGATAAAATTAATTAAAATTTTATATTTATTCATTTTAAAAATTAATACGTGCACAATTAGACTAAATTATTATGTTGA
Source organism: Avicennia marina (assembly GCA_019155195.1). Lineage (NCBI taxonomy): Eukaryota > Viridiplantae > Streptophyta > Magnoliopsida > Lamiales > Acanthaceae > Avicennia > Avicennia marina. The sequence continues at coordinate 14,820,828 of CM032759.1, read as the reverse complement.
TTAATAAATCTTCACATAATTGATATGTTTTAATATCATTTGAACGTTATTC